>CM076578.1:1526366295-1526669538 GCA_034641835.2 Pinus albicaulis
TTGATGACCATAAAACCCACTTGTCCCAGTTTTTACAAAACTTCAATCTCAATCAATGTGTAAATTGTATCCAAATTTCCATGCCCAATCATCTTTCCAATCCGGGCAATCTCACAACATCCCTTTATTCTACGCTGGAAAATTAAACACTTAATCTGAGAGTGTTAATATCTCAAATATCTGATATTTGAGATATTAATTCCAATCCCTTTATGTTATGCGCTCAACCCTTCATATGTGTACAACATTCGCACCTTAATTAAATCTCGACTTTGGATTAAACAAGCCAATAGGCCATAAGGTCCGTCGGTCCCACTAATCAGATAACATACCTTGGCGTTATGTCGCCCTTCTCATCCGACGACGGAGAGCACGTCGCCTTGCCTCATGTGATCCGACGGATATTGCTTGGCTTAGATGCACGAACGATAATGCGCGATGAGAATGGTTTTTCCAGACCGCTTGAGGCCACGTGTCAGGCAGTCAATGGAATCGCTCCAAATTCTTAAATACCGCTTGCCCGACGAAGGCAGTGCAATCAAAACCGGAAACTCGCCTTTACTGTTCACTCCTGCAAGGTTCCACCTTCTTCCTTCCAGGTTCCGGTTCAACACTTCAATGTACTGGTTCCACCTTCACTCTGCTCCATTAGTAGGCTCCCCCACACGACTGCAAAATTGCTCTTCCTCGCTACAGATTTCTTCTCGCTGCAATCAATTCGATAACCGAGATCGTAATCCCCAATAATGTATTTTATTGTGTGTGCGTAAATACACTCTCGCTCGGTGGTCTAATCCCCAATACGCAGTTTATTGTGCATGCTTATATACACTCTGTCACAGGGTCTCACCCATACATAATTCTCATAATAGAACACACACATATAATCACGCAGAATTATTCATATCAATAACCCAGCAATCCTCCACACAGGTCGCATATGATCCAACGATTTCAAAGGGATTAAACTCTCACGCATATAGCGAACATAGGAACTCGACTTCTCATACACAGGAGTTCTTCTATCTCAGAATCGATCCTTACAATGATCGATTCACCTCACCTTACAAGCCAATTCCTTCAATAACTCACAGTCTTCGTTAGGCAGAGTAAAATCAACAAAATCAATACAATGCTGAAGCGATTTATAGTCTATACACCACTGAATTTACTTATTGAGTCTCCATGTAATTCAATCAAGAAGACATAAAGTCACACATGGAACTTATAAACAGTTCTCCATAAACAGATATATATATATATATATACAGGTGATCAATCTCAAAAGCATTCACTTGCACTTTCATGGCAGGCCAGATATTCAATTCAGTGGCCATTATCTTCCTACTCTGTTGCTGAAGAATTTTCCTACCTCTTCCTATCTCAACTCTTCAGGATTAAATTTATACCATAAGGATAACCTGAATCGATTCAGGTCTCCAAACAGTTCAACAACACTTAGCCTTCCCAATTCCTAAATTAGACTCAATAAATGAACTGATCCTAAACTGACTCTTCGTATTCCTATCTTAACCAATTTCTCATGTTCTCAAAATGACTTGAGAACAATTACAATTCCCTACCAAATTTATTAAAAATATTAATATTTACAAGAAATTTAAAGAACATGGGACCCCCTATGACTACTTATGTACAAACTAAATTTTGAGCCTAATGCCCCTGCATCAGACTCCCAAGCTTCAAATTGTTCATGATCTCCTGATTATGTGCTCTTCGTCTCGACCTCCAGGATCCCATACTTGATTTGCTACTGTCCATCAACTACATCATCCTTCAAGTGATCTTCTCCAGGCCACCAGAATTTGTTCTATGATCTGCTCCCAACTATGCTTTCACAATCTGCCATTGTCTTTCTTTTTCTGAAGCTCTCCTTCTTTCCTGATGCTATTTTCTATTCATGAGTCACTCTCATCATCAGCTCCCTGATTTCTTCAATTTCTTTGTCCAGACTATCTCCTAGCTAGATATTCCCTTTCCTACTGCTGCTGCTTCTACTTTCTATGGTAACCAACATTGCTACTCTTGTTGTTAATGTTGTTACTAACGTGTCTTCAATTCTTGCAGATGTCACCCCCCATGTTGCGTCTATTGCCTCCATGGGTGTAGTTGATGCCAATGTTGCCTCTGCCCTAACATCCTGAATATCCTTTAGGATATCTCCCTCTGCAACATTCTCTTTTTTTTCATCATCTGCAAATTCATTCTCAGAAAACAATTCACCATTTAACTCCCTACCAGTAGTGACATACTCATCCAGTATACTAGTAATCATAATATGATTCTGCAAGCTAGTATATGATCCTCTCTTCTTCATAGATTCAGACATCCTTTCTCCAGGGTATGCAATCCCTTTCTCTTCTCCAAATGCTCCCAGAAAACAGTTCAACCATTTCTCCTATGTTTGTTTTACATCTTCAACATGTTTTAAGTTAGACTCAGCATTTTCTTCTTCTTCATGGGCAATCTCCAGCAATTGCCTTTCACCTCCTTGGTTGACTTCAGCAATCAAATCAAGTTCTCTAGCCATTGTATCTTCATCTTTTGTCAGCATGGAATGCTGATTCTTCCTCACTTCATCAAATTTTAAAATCTGCCCTCCAGTCTGCTCTTGGCCCATCAGTCTAGCCAATTCCTCCTTGTCAATGACAGTGACAAATCCCTGCATATGAGACATGGTTGTCTCATCCTCCTTCAGCAACAATTTTTTTGCTCCCAAGACAAATTCAAAGGATGAATTGTCTTCTGCATCACCTATACACATAAACAAACTATCAGTGTTAAAACCATGAGACCCAATGGTCTCACTTGATGACCTAGTCACCAACTTTTCTCCCGGCATTTCTAAGTCTGATTCAAGGCTCAGAAATTCTTCATCATATTTCTCTTTAGCTGTCAGAGTCATCTCCATGCTCCAATCATCATGCCCAGATGATGATCCCTCACTATGTTTTCAGCCAACATAGTTTCCTTCTTATTCATTTCTCTGACAACTTCCAACTGTTGTTCTTCCTCTTTCTCTACATGATTAACACATGAATCATCAGAAGTAAAGTTCCAATGCTTCAATGTCTCCTTTTCCTCTGACAACACATCAGTATGTTTTCCGAAACTTCCTTCCAAATCTTCTGTTAGTGCCCCAGCATGCTGATCTACATCCTTCATGAGACTGTCAACTAGTCTCACTTTTCTTCCATCATCTGGTCCATGAACTCCATCCATGAAGATATTCTTGCTTTTCTTCCCAAGTAACTTATCCAGTGCACATGTCCTCTGCTCCTCCAATTCTCTTCTCTGAGAATCCAACTTCCTATACACTTCAACAACTTCAATAGGAGTAGATTTCGGGAACCTTACACAACCCTTTATGCCTCTACTTGTTCTTGACCAATCCTTTGTTGGCCCTTACCTCTCTGCTTCATCACTCTACTGAACATCTTCATTGGAGTCTTCAGTCTCCATCTCTTCCTAAGATCTCACTATCTTAGTATTGATCTGAATAGATTTCAGATTCAATGTCTTCTTCTCATTAACAAATTCTAAAGCTTGTTCATCTTCAAGTAGTGTACCTGCAAACACACACAACTTTTTAGTTTTCAAACCACAAGACCTTTCAGTCTTGGTTTCTTTCTCAAGAATTTATTCTTGAAAAGGTCTGCACATGGGATCTTCAATTCCCATCCTTGCCTCAAGAACTCTAGGTTCTTCTTCCTATGTGGAGTCTATCATCACTTCACATTTTTCAGAATCAAGAACAGAAGCCTTTGCATCATTTGGACTTGTCCAATAATTCAGGAAAATGTCAATGATATCCTCCTCAGCAAGACAAGCTTCTTGTTGCCTCAAGTCCTAATCATGTCCTACAAGACATCTTGCAAATCTCCACTCATCATCTGTGCTCTTTTCTACCTCACAAGCATAAATTTCTTCTTTCAACTCAGCTGCTCTGAGTTATTCTCTCAATAAGGCAATCTTATTTTGCCTCAGTCTCAACTGTAATGGTTTCCAATTTACTCTACTTTTCATGAGCCAACGAACTCTCTCGCTTTCTTCTATCCTCAGTTTCAATCTGTTGAACTCTTCCCTAATCTCAGCAAATTCCTTCCAATACTCTTCATCTGTGAGTCTCTTCTTCATGACAACTGCTTCGGCATCTTCCGTCATTCTTTTGTTGTGGCCTCTCTTATAACCTTTGCAATGTCTGCAGTCTCTGTTATGGCTCTCCGTAGCCATTTTATTCTCTAGGAGTTCTTCACTCACAAGTTGCACTAAGCCTCTGCAACAACAAGCTCTCTTGCTGCAACTTACCTCACCAATCCTTTCCTCTAGATCCAGCTTTTGGAAAGTACTGGTCCCCTTTCTACTGGAACCTTCTAGGCTTCACTCCGCAACTTTCTCAAGAACACCTCCTTTCTTCTGTCATCCAACCTTTGTTGGGAATCTTCCATGTTCTGCCACACTTTTCTTCTTCACTCAGAGTCCCTTGTTTGACTCTTCTATCACTGCTTTCAAAGCTGTGATCTACTTCTGCTGAGATGTCTTCAATTGTCTGCACTCTGACTTCTGCAAACAATCCTTCAACTAGAGTTAAACACTGCTCGTTTCCTCTTGAGAACACTGCAATTGTCCTCTTTATCCAGCCTCTAGCTGGATATTAGGCTCACTACCTTCACTATCAAACTCTTTCTGCACTTTCAGCAACCACAATTCTGCAAACATAAAATACACATCAGATTTAAATTAATTACCTACAAGATCATGATCCTGTCCTCCACTAACTCTGCAAATCCTGTTCATTGTGATTCTGTGTATCCTTGCTACCTGATCTTCCTTCTTCAAATCTACAACCTTCAAAACACTTTTCCTCCAATTGGACTCTGTAATTCTTCAATCACCTTCACTATATCCCTATAGGTTGCAATCTTATCAGTTTCCACAAGTTTGGTTTCTTTGTATTCACCAAATTTGGACCTTTTCAAAATGAGTTATTCCTGATTTGATACCCCTTGATAACCATAAAACCCACTTGTCCCAGTTTTTACAAAACTTCAAACTCAATCTATGTGTAAATTGTATCCAAATTTCCATGCCCAATCATCTTCCCAATCCGGGCAATCTCACAACATCCCTTTATGCTACGCTGGCAAATTATACACTTAATCTGAGAGTGTTAATATCTCAAATCTCTGATATTTGGGATATTAATTCCAATCCCCTTATGTTATGCTCTCAACCCTTCATATGTGTACAACATTCACACCCTAATTAAATCTCGACTTTGGATTAAAGAAGCCAATAGGCCATAAGGTCCGCCGGTCCCACTATTCAGATAACATACCTTGGCGTTATGTCGCCCTTCTCATCCGACGGTGGAGAGCACGTCGTCTTGCCCCGTGTGATCCGATGGGTATCGCTTGGCTTAGATGCACAAACAATAATGCATGATGAGAGCGGTTTCTCCAGACCGCTTGAGACCACGTGTCAGGAAGTTAATGGAATCGCTCCAAATTCTTAAATACTGCATGCCCGATGAAGGTAGTGTGATCAAAACCAGAAACCCGCCTTTACTGTTCACTCCTGCAAGTTTCCACCTTCTTCCTTCTAGGTTCCGGTTCAACACTTCAATGTACTGGTTCCACCTTCACTCTGCTCCATTAGCAGTCTCCCCCACACGACTGCAAAATTTCTCTTCCTCGCTACAGAGCTCTTCTCGCTGCAATCAATTCGATGGGGCCGAGGACCGCAATCCCCACACGTAGTTTATTATGTGTATTATATACACTCTAGTATATGGTCTAATCCCCACACAGAGTTTATTGTGCATGCTTATATACACTCTGTCACAGGGTCTCACCCATACATAATTCTCATAATAGAACACACACATATAATCACGCAGAATTATTCATATCAATAACCCAGCAATCCTCCACACAGGTCGCATATGATCCAACGATTTCAAAGGGATTAAACTCTCACGCATATAGCGAACATAGGAACTCGACTTCTCATACACAGGAGTTCTTCTATCTCAGAATCGATCCTTACAATGATCGATTCACCTCACCTTACAAGCCAATTCCTTCAATAACTCACAGTCTTCGTTAGGCAGAGTAAAATCAACAAAATCAATACAATGCTGAAGCGATTTATAGTCTATACACCACTGAATTTACTTATTGAGTCTCCATGTAATTCAATCAAGAAGACATAAAGTCACACATGGAACTTATAAACAGTTCTCCATAAACAGATATATATATATATATATACAGGTGATCAATCTCAAAAGCATTCACTTGCACTTTCATGGCAGGCCAGATATTCAATTCAGTGGCCATTATCTTCCTACTCTGTTGCTGAAGAATTTTCCTACCTCTTCCTATCTCAACTCTTCAGGATTAAATTTATACCATAAGGATAACCTGAATCGATTCAGGTCTCCAAACAGTTCAACAACACTTAGCCTTCCCAATTCCTAAATTAGAATCAATAAATGAACTGATCCTAAACTGACTCTTCGTATTCCTACCTTAACCAATTTCTCATGTTCTCAAAATGACTTGAGAACAATTACAATTCCCTACCAAATTTATTCAAAATATTAATATTTACAATAAATTTAAAGAACATGGGACCCCCTATGTCTACTTATGTACAAAGTAACTTTGAGCCTAATGCTCCCCGCATCATATACCTTCCCCTGACCTTCGCATCTCCTACACCCTCTCCTCCACCGACCCTTCCCATGGCTCTCCACCTCTGTGGTCTCCACTTTATGTGTCGACCCACCTACGCTCCCTCCCTCGGTGCTTCCCACAGTCTGGCGCTTTCCGCCTGTGTGCTCCTCCTATGGTTTCTTGCAACTTGGTGCCATTGACCCTCACCACTTTGACTCTCCCCAGTAAAACCTCCCCTAGTTCAAACCTCCCCCAACTCAGCCCTCCCCTAGTAAAACCTTCCCCAGTTAATACCTCTGCATTTTTTACCAATTTTTTTTTTACATATTTTTTTTTTAAAGTGTAGAATTCTCTTTTAGCACCAGAATTGATTTTTTTTACAGTGGGAGAAAAGTTTTTTTTTTTTTTTTTTATAATTATTATTATTATTTATAGAATGCATTCACTCATATCCATTGTGGGAGTCATTCTCTTAGGAAAAGAGAACTATCCTGAATGGTCAATGAAGATTAAATATACACTCATTTTTAATGAGTTTTGGAAAGGAATTTGTGAAGGAGACAAAAAATCAATCTGCAAAGCCTACAACATAAAACGAGATCACCATTTGGGAAAACAAAAACAACAAGGCCTATGCCTTGATTGCAACATCTGTAAATGAAGAGGTGAGTCACCATATTACACCATTTTCAAATTCCTATGAAGCCTTGACGAAATTGAAAAAATACTATGACTCACATTCTGAACTTGAAGTTGTTTAGTTAATGATTAAACTGTTCAACCTGAATTGAAAAATGATGACCCTCTTTCTTTAGAATCAGAAGTAAGATCTATCATGCATGCCATTAAAAACAATGGTGTTGAAATTGACATATCTCTCATAGCATATGTGAAGGCATTGTATCCCACTTAATCACATTATCTTGAGTCATTGAAACCATGTGGAAACATCAAGGAGATTGCATTTGACTCACTTGAGAAAAATTTTGCAGAAAGAGAGAAGGATTTTGGAAAGAAGAAAATCTCGCAGTCTTCTGAAGAAGCTGTATGTTTTGCACATAAAGAGAAGAATCATGCTCAAGATTCTTCCATAAGGAGAGGTGGCCTAAGAGGACGAGGAAGAATAAATTTCAAAGGCAGGGGGGAAGAGAAGCTCAAAGCGAAAATTTTGATCTTCATTGCATACACTGCAATAGACATTGGCATGATGCATCCACATGTAAACTGCCTTGGGACATAATTGAATAGGAAATAAATGAAGGAAAAGGTAAAACTCATGAAAAAGAAAAAGGTAAAGCAATTGAATCCACTCATTATGTTGTAACACATTGTAATATTGGAGTAATTGAAGACTTTTTTAATGCTTCACTTGCTTCTTGGAGAAATGATTGGTTGCTAGATTCTGGAGCAACATGGCACATGAATTTTAGAAAATATTTTTTTGAAGAATTTACTGAAAAGATATATGGATCAGTATAGTTTGAAAAAAATTCTAAACTCAAGCCATCAGGGCTTGGCACATTCAGGCTTAAGTTGCCTGGTCTTCCATACTTTCTTCTACGTGAGGTTCTATACCTCACAAAGTTGAGGAGAAACTTGTTGTCCTTGTTCTACATCTGCCAGCAAGGGAACTCCATTCACATGTTTGATGACAAGGTTGAGGTCATAAAATCACTAGATCGCTCACTTGTCATGAGAGGTATAGAAGAAGGAAGACTCCTAAATATGCAAGGTATCTATGCTCATGCATAAAACTTTGAATTTAGTTCTCACTGTGATGAAGGTAAATTCCCATCAAGTCTTTTATGGCATGCTAGATTTGGACACTTGAACTATGACAACCTTTGATTGTTGAAGAAAAATGGTGTTATTGGTTTGCCTACAATTCCTAGGAAACTTAATAAATGTGATGCTTGTATTCTAGGAAAGCATAACAAATAATCCTTTCATGATTCACATTCCAGATCACATAGAAAACTTGAGCTTATTCATTTAGATTTATGTGGCCCCATGCCCGTTCCTTCTGCAAATGGAAATAAATATATGATGACATTTATTGATGACTAGACCAAAATGTGTTGGGTTTACTTATTGAAGAACAAATCTGATGCCTTTGAAACATTCAATAATTTTCATGCATGGATTGAGAATGATGCATAAAATCATATTGGCTCTTTACGCAATGATGATGGAAAGGAATACAATTCAAAATAATTTGAAAACTATCTTCGCCAACATGGGATCGAACATTAGAAAACTGTGCCTTATAATCCCCAACAAAACGTTGTAGCTGAAAGAATGGACAAGACAATTTTACATACAGTTCGTTCCATGATCTTTTTCAAGAATGTAAAATTGATGTTCTGGGCTGATGCAATTCTATGTGTTGTGTACATAAATAATAAGTGTCCTTCTAATACAATTATAAATAAGACTCCTTATGAAATGTGGCATGGTCACAATCCTTCGGTAAAGCATCTCAGGGTCTTTGGTTCCCCCTATTATGCTTTGATACCTATGGAACAAAGAAATAAAACTTGGTGCAAGAAGTTGAAAATGTATCTTCTTGGGGTATTCCAATACCTCCAAAGGATATCGTCTCTATGATGAATTTAATAAGAAGTTTGTAGTATCTAGAGATGTCATATTTCTTGAATCTTCCAATACTGAAAAAGTTGTTGAGAGAAATCTTGATCGCTTGGATAGAGTCACACATGCAAAGTCATTTCAAGAATTTGATAATAATTCCACATATTAAAGGGTGGGTACCTATACTGAATCAATCTGTGGAATTTTCTTCAGAAACACTCTCTCCCCCACATGAAGAACCAACCATGGATGAAACTTTGAGTGATGTGATTGACAGAATGGGAGACCGAATCTTGATTCAATCCAAACTCAGTCAAATGAGAAGCCTAGGCCATCTTAGAAAGGTCCTCCAAAATGGCTAACAAAGACACTTGAAAATGTTCGTCCCGATGAGGTTGGAAAGACATGAACAAGAAGTTCCACCAGGAAAAATAAAGGTGATGTAGATGATTCTGATTCACCTGTTGATATGGATGTTTCTTATAATTGTGAATTGAATTTCTCTACATATCTTGAACCAACTTCC
Source organism: Pinus albicaulis (assembly GCA_034641835.2). Classification (NCBI taxonomy): domain Eukaryota; kingdom Viridiplantae; phylum Streptophyta; class Pinopsida; order Pinales; family Pinaceae; genus Pinus; species Pinus albicaulis. The sequence goes on from CM076578.1 coordinate 1,526,376,109, forward strand.
TTCAAAGAATCCACTTTGCATGATGAATGGAATGAAGCGATGCAAAAGGAATATGATGCCTTGATAAATAATGGCACTTGGAAGTTGGTTGATCCTCCATTGGGAACCAAACCAATTGGCTACAAGTGGATCTACAAGAACAAGTAAAAATCTGATGGCTCATTTGACAAGAAAAAATACAGGCTTGTGGAAAAAGGTTTTACACAGAAAGAAGGGGTCGATTATGAGGATACATTTCCCCCCACAACAAAATGGGCTACCATCAGAAGACTCTTTGCCTTAGCATCTCAGAATGGTTGGAAAGTCCATCATATGGATGTAAAAAATTCTTTCCTGAATGGAGATCTAAAGGATAATGTTTTTATGTCCCATCCAGAAGGATTTGTCATGAAGGGCCAAGAACACAAAGTTTGCAAGATTGTAATATCCTTGTATGGCCTCAAGCAAGCACCGCAAGCCTGGTATGAAAAGTTAAATGAGAATATTCTGAATTTTAAATTCAAATATTATGATCTTGATGATGCAATTTTGTTTGTCACGAATGTTGGCAAAATAGTTGTATATCTTGTGGTGTATGTAGATGATATTTTGATGACAGGGAATAATGAGAGTTATATTGCATCCATAAAGAAATAATTGAGGAAAGGTTTTGAAATCAATGATTTGGGCTATGTTCACTACTATATTGGTATTGAAGTGACTCGAAATCCTGCGTTTATATTCATATCTCATAGTACATTAGAGATCTATTGAACATGTTTGGCATGGCTGAGTGAAATCCTCTGACCACTCCAATGGAACAAAACTCGAATCTCACATCCATTGAAGGGAAATAATTTTAGGATGCAGCGAAGTATAGACAACTTGTAGGAAGTCTCATCGACCCGAATACTGCCAGAAAAAGCATCTCATTTGTTGTTGGAATCATATCCAGGTTTATGCAAAAGCATTGAGAGGGACACTGGTATGCGGAAAAAAGAGTTCTAAAGTACTTGAAATGGACTCAAGACTTTGGAATCAAGTATACACAGGTGGGAGACTTCAGCTTGATTAGATACTCTGATTCAAAATTTGATGGTAAAAAAATTTGTGTATCTACTTCGAGTTATACTATGAGTATTGGATCATGAGATATCTCCTGGAAATCATGCAAATAATTAGTTCCAGCAGATTCCACAACTGAGGCAGAATATGTGGTAGCAACTAAAGTGACAAAGGAAATTGTGTGGGTTAGGAAAATCCTGGAAGATTTGTAGATGAAACAAATGAATTCAACTCCACTCATGATCGATAAAAATTATGCGATAAAGTTGGCCAAGAACCCAAAGTTCCATGATAGAACAAAGCACATCAATAAAAATACCATCTAATTCAACATCACGTTGAGGCCAAGACAATACTTCTACGTCATTGTTCCAAAAATGAGCAGATTGCAGACATCTTCACCAAAGCGTTTGGAAGAGAAAAGTTTAAAAAATTTAGAACGATGCTTGGACTCACCAACATCCCTTCAGATTAAGGATGGGGATGTTGACACCTAATCCTAAGGCATTGGGCGAAATTGTATAATAATGTAAATAGAAAATAAGGGATTTGAAGAGACGCTCAGAAATGAATCCAAAGAGTCTCACCTCCATGTATATATTCATATGCATCCTTAATCAATGCAATTCAAGCTTTTGGCGGAGTTACATCGTGGCTTGACACTTCCATATTCTCTGTTTCTCTACCCTCTGTCCCTCAACATCGATCCTATTGAACCGTTGAAGGGAGAAACATCATGGTCGTTGTATTACTCATCTATGTTGATTATGGTCATGACCTGATGCATTTTGTGCATCGCTGTACTTTGGTAACTACTATGTTTGGTGCATTTCATGGTGAATGTTGTGTATTTAAGAACAAGTAATGATATATGTTGTGTTTTGGAGACCATGTAATTGTTGTGTATGGTTGGTGTGTTTGTTGCATTTTTTATACGTTTGGAGCATATTTATTTGAAGGCCAATTACATAGAGATAGAGCTGTTTTTTTCTATGCGTTGGAATGGTATATTATTTTATTAACTGCCGCGTCAATGAAATATGAATGCCACGTTTCATTATGTTGCATTGAAACCCGATCTTAATAAAAACCATGAGCACTATACATTGAGATATGTGTATTGAATGTTTAGTGTTGTTGTGCATACCATTTTGAAGGCTTAAAATCCGTAAATCGTTAGTGAATTGGTATATGTATGTGCATTGATAATAGAATACATGGTGGGCATACATGCGTTGAATTTTATAATTGAAGGCTGATATATTCATACATGTGTTGAATTTTTTTGATGGTTCATGTGTGCGTTGAAGTTTTATGATATATGGTATGCGTTGAGCCCTTTTTTATGAAGGTTGTGTAATGAATTATAGTATTTGGTACATATATTCCCTTATGCATTGAGTTTGTTTTGGTGACCATTAAACTATATAATGGTTAGTAAATGGCATATTATATATGGTTGTGATGGTCAAAGCTTATATATATATATATATATATATATATATATATGTGTGTGTGTGTGAAACATTGAGTTTTGGAAGTTTTGAAGGATTTTTTTATCAAAAAAATATTTGTACAAGGATTTAGTTTATTCAAGGCCAACCCAAATTTTTTGCAAGAATGCATTAACTCATATTCATATTTGGAGTATTTCTCTTTGGAAAAGATAACTACCATGAATGGTCTAGGAAGATAAACCAAACCCTAATTTTTAATGAGTTGTGGAAAGAAGTATGTGAAGAAGAAGGAGAAAATCCTCCTAAGAATCCTACTTCAGACAAATAGCTTGACATATGAGAGAAAAAGAACAACAATTCCTATTCCTTGATTGCAAATTAAATCAATGAAGAGGTGAGTCATCATATTATTCCATTTACAAATTCCTTTAAAGCCTTAAAGAAGATTGAATATTTATATGAACCACACTCTGAGCTTGAAGTAGTCCAATTAATGATCAAATTGTTCAATCTTGAAGTAAAGGATGATGATCCCCTTTCCTTAGAATCTGAATAAGAGCCATTATGTAGGATATAGAAGCTACTAGAGTTAAAATAGATGTTCCTCTCACAACTTTTGTCAAGGCACTGTATCCCAATTATTCTCATCATCTTGAGTCATTACAAGCTAGTGGAAAACTTAAGGAGATTTCCTTTGACTCTCTCATGGGGAAGTTTGTTGAAAGAGAGAAAGCCTTTGGGAATAATCAGAAAACTCAGTTTCCTGAAGAAGTTGTGTTCCTTGCACAAAAAGAGAATAATCAGGTACAATATTCTGCTAGAGGAAGAGGTGGTCAAAGAGGACATGCAAGGAAGAATAATCAAGGCAGGGGGGCAAACATTATCAAGGAGGAAGACTCGGTATTCATTATATATAGTGCAAAAAAAATGGACATGAAACTTGCACATGTAAGCTCTCATGGGACAGGATTAGACAAGAAAGGGATGAAGAGAAAGGAAAATCATCGGATAAAGGGAAAGTTAAAGCATTCAAATCTACTCATTATGTTGTGGCACATTGTGATATTGGAGTAACTAAATCATTATTTAGTGCTTCTCTTGCTTCGTGGAAAGATGCATGGTTGCTTGATTCAAGAGAAAATTATCACATGAATTTTAGAAGTGATTTCTTTGAATAATTCACTGATAATGATGATGGAACTATGTACTTTACATACAAGTCAAAAATCAAGCCACTAGGGCTTGGCACCATCATGGCCAAACTGTCTGGTCTCCCAAAATTTATTTTACATGATGTTATCTACCTCCTAGAGTTGCAAAGAAACTTTTTGTCTTTGGTTCACATCCACCAACATGTACACTCCATCCACATGTTTAATGAAAAGGTTGAGGTCAAAAAAGCATAAAAAAACTCATTACTCATGACTGGGATAGAAGAAAAAAGACTCTTGCAAGTGCAAGGAACCTTTGCTCATGTACAAAATATTTCATACAATTCTCAATTTTATGAAGGTACAATACCATCCAATCTCAAGTGGCATGCTAGATTTGGATATTTGAATCATGAAAATTTTCATTTATTGAAGAGAAATGGTGTTATTAGTTTTCCCACCATTCCTAGGAAACTTAAGCAAAGTGATGCTTGTATCTTAGGAAAGCACAAAAAACAGTTTTTTCATGATTCTCATTCCAGAGCACATAGAAAGCTTGAACTCATTGATTCTAGCTTGTGTGGCGCTATGCTATTCCTTCTGCAAATGGTAATAAAAACATGATGAATTTTATTGATGACTACATAAATATGTGTTGGGTATATTTATTGAAGAAACAATATGAAGTTTTTTAAACTTTCAAAAAATTTCATGCATGGATCGAAAATGATACACAATCTCATATTGGATTTATTCGTACCGAAAATGGAAAATAATACACTTCAAATGAATTTGAAAACTGTTTTCACCAGCATGTGATCAAACATCAAACAAAAGTTCCATATAATCCCCAAGATAACTGATCTGAATATGGGAAAATTTTTTATTGCTATGCAAGCCCCCTGATCAGTATTAAAAATGTGTTTGAGGATTGTTTCATGTTAACCATTTGTGAAGGGGTTTATGTGTGAAGTTTCGTGTGTCTTCATGATCAAATTATGAGTTAATTAACAATTAAAAACTCATCTAAAGAAAATTAAATGTAGAAACATAAATCACAACAATCACATAACACAATGGATGATGATGGAGTTCACCCCTCCTGGGCTACATCTCCATGGACCTGCTTTAACTAGCTAGGCCCTCTTGGGATTATGAGTAAAATGTATGATTAAAAGCACCAATATATCTCCAATGGTTTTTCTGACTATTAAATTGGCTTCAAAACACTCAAATACCCCTAAAATGACTATTCAATCACTGAATTTGGTTCATATATCCTCTAGGCTTGACCTCCAACACTGGTGGACATGGTCTTGTTTAATATCCAAAGAGAAAAAATCACCTTCATCTATTCTCCAACGCCTCTATAAACTATACCATTGTGTTCAGAGCATAAAATACATAAAAAATTGACTATTCATTTATTGAAAACAACCTTCAGCTGATCTAGGCATGACATTCCCTCCTGGTGGCCCTAGGCTTCAAAATTCTTCAAGTAACCAAAAACACCTATATATGAGCTCCATTTCCTGTGCAAGTTGTTACAATGGATTCAGAGCATTCCAATATTCTAAGAATAACTACTCTTGAGAAAAAATTGGTCGAAAATTGACCAAGATAGGCCTCATTAAAGTTTCGCCTAGATTCTGCTTCTAAATCTAGAAAACTGCTAGTTAGCTCCACCAACTTTGGCACGTCTACCGAAATTGGGGAATCTGCTAAAAATCCACCACCTTAACTGCAAATTAATTAAGGCTTTAAATGTGCTTAACTGTGCACGAATCTGTACTTAACTGGGCGCTTAACCAAGGTAATACGACAAGGTCACGGGGAGGATGCGGGCTGGCCCCCTTCGCTCCTCTATCCGGTTCCACACACATCATTAAATATAATTTGTTTGCCTTCGTTTTCAAGGGATGAGCCTGTGGCATGTTGGTAGAAGTATATAGTGGAGAGAGAGAAGTCACAGGGTCTCAACCCCCGACCTCTCCCCTCATACATTGTTTTTGCATCTATGTTCACACGCCATTAAAAATTTGAATTAATGCTCCAACATGTTTCGAACCTTTATATTATGTGCATACTCCATTTAATACATGCCCACCAAATCTTATATGCATAATCCTAAGGTTTATACGCATGTTCCGAACTTTGTGTTTAATGCTCCACGTAATGTGTAACCTCCACCATATTAACTCATTGCAAATTTTAAATGCCCTCCTGTATAATGAAATGGCAACGTGAACTTTAATATGACTTTGGGTTTATTAAATAGTGTGGAATTAAAATTAATAATATATAAAGTAATAAATTAATATAATATATGATTTTTTAAAACTATATAAAATATTAATTATATATAATATATTAATTTAATTTTAATATATTTAAAAAATAATTTCCCAAATAAAAATTATAAGCCCACATTCAACCTTGGAGGACATTGGGCGATTTTTACTTTCACAAACCAAACTGGCGAATATCGTAGTGACACTTGTCACAATTCCATTAGACTAAAAATTGAATAATATTCTCTGCATGCTGACTGGACTGCCATGTCATCAACTGTACTTGTTCTCCAATATTTTTTTAAAAATTTGCCTGTTCTGAATGACGATGAGTAGACCATAACTCCTTCATCCGAACTCGGTTTTCAATGAAACGAGTTGCGTTGGATTCCTTGCAATGGGATGATAGTTTTAGTTCTAGTTGGGTGTAATTCTGAGCACTTTCATTTTTGAGCTAATTTTTGCCCTTGATCCAAATTCTGATCACTCCTTCCCACATACATGCTTTTGGACCCAAAAAAAATGGTTATCTCATAAGTGCTAAACACTCTTCTATTTCCAAAGTTCTATAATCTTGATTCTACTTGGAGAAATCGCTATGACAACCACTTGGTCACTGGCATGCCTTGCCTTGCCTTGCCTTGCAAATGGCTTGGCTCTTCAACCACTGTTCTCTCTTTGCTACTAACCCAACAACACTTGTTGGCTACTTGCTTATATAACACTTTCACTATACCATATCGATTCCTCGGTGCCTTCCCACTGAGAATATTGTTCCTCCTTTGCACAATGAGTGAAATGCAACAAATAGTTTCCAACATCAGTAAAAATAAGAAAAGAAATGACCATTCTTTTACCTCCATGGTTCAAAATTCCACATCTAGAAGAATGCATTTGCCATCTCCTTCTCTTCTTGGAATCAACACATAAAATGGTCTACAATGGCTTCAAACTCTTTTCTTTTGACATCTTGTCACATAAATAACCATAAAAACATCATGCAAGAAACATAACTTGATGAAATATCCTCTTTCTCCTTCAAAGAAACAAATTTCACATCATGTGAACATTTCCATGTACTCTCACATCTTGGTGTCAAAACTTATCGACCAAACATAAGTCGACACAACATGCCTCTTCAAAAAAATGACTCTCAAATCAAGCATAAGCATATGTAAATTATTTGACGATTCTTTTCCCAAAACAAAAATAATTTCACATTCCATGAAACACTTCGTCAACATCTCCCTTTCATCTTTGGAGACAAAATCAATTCTTCAAAGTCGATATTACATGCATGCAATACAAACAATTGATCAACACAAGTCGACACTCGTGCATGTGAAAATGACCAACACTCTCAAGTTGACATCATACATTTTAAACAAAGAAATCAACCAACACAAGTCAATTACTCATGCATGTTCAAGCACAATGAAATCATAAAAATTCCAATGTTCAAACACACAAATTCTCATGCATGTATACAATTCTTCAACTCTCACACACATACAATCATAAGTACAAGAACTCCATTCATATGTACATGTACTTAAAGCTGAAATGAACAAATTTTGTTGGAATAAAGTGAGTCACATACTCCACTTTCAATCACCATCTTGGCGTAACATGCAACATGCATTCCATTGGCAAAGAAATGCATCAACATAAAAAGACATGCAAAGCCTTAATTGGATAAGAAATCTAACTATCTCTTACCAAACAATTTCAATGGTGCTTCTTTCAGCTGCACATCATCATCATGCGAATCATCATGACCCACATCAATTATGGAATCTTCTTTTCCATTCTTTCCATTCTAATTCTCCACCTTCTTCAAATGTCGTAGATGACTTACTGGATACAAAGTCCAACACTTGTCTACAAGATGACCTTACTTATGGCAACGAGCGAAAAAAAATTGCATCTTCTTTTCATCATGGTTCGCTTTGTTCAAAGGACCTTTAGCTTTTTGCTTCCTTTGCTTTGAAATTTTCATGTGCATGGCTATCTTCTTCCAACACCTCGAAACATTTTGGTTATCCAAACCACAAAAGGAACATGCAACTTTTCTCCAAATATTATGTGAGAATTTTCCATGTTTATCATAATAAAAAACAACTTGATTAAAAACATATTTATACCTTGAACATTCACCTTTGTCGCCTTCTTTAGGAGGTGAATTTGATGAGGTAGTGGCTCTCTTCGAAATACTGTAGAGATTTCAACATCCTCTTGTTCGCCATTATCATTAGCTACATGCTTATGAGTACCTTCTTGCAAAGTGGGTGTAAAAATTTTGCATTCCTCATGAACACAATCTTCACAAGCTTGAGGTAATGAACATGAAATGAAAGTCCTTCTTGGAACACCTTCATGTGCCTCCTTGGCTTTAGATCTTTCTCCATCATGTTGTCCATAACCAAGACACAAATACTTAGGCCTTTGGACCCTATTCCTCTAGTGTGTCTTTCAAAATAACCTACACATTCATCTTGAGAGGAAATTGAAGATAAACTTGAATTGCATACCTTTTTTTCAAGAAAATACTTGACTAAGGCTTCCTTGGCAAAATGGAGCTCAGTCTCCATCTCATGCATCCTTTCAAGGTTCGCATTTGCAATATGGAGCCGAGTCTCCATCTCATGCATCTTTTAAAGAAGGTCTTGCTTCTCCTCCTTAATGACAATCAATTTCTCTTGAAGTTTAATGCTCTCCCTCCTATCTTCACAATTCTCGTGCATCTTGTCAATCATGATTTAGAGTTTCTACAACATCTCTTTATCAAAGAGTTTCTGTAAGGAAGGTAGAAAATAAAAATTACTTAATGAAGCTGCCATCACACATGAAATTCATACGAAGCTTCTTTGGTGTGTTTTGAGATTTCAGATCTCAATTTTGACCATCTCTTTCACACATAAACTTGGAAAACTGTTAAATTCTCCTTGCACAAATTCAAAAACTAATAACTATAGAAGAATTAGCTAACCTTGGCTAAAATGAGCTAAAATTTTGCTCTGATAACAAATTTATTTGAATATGGGAATTTTTTTTATTTATATGCAAGCTCCCTCATCAATACTAAAAATGTGTTTGAGGATCGTCTCATGTTAACCATTTGTGAAGAGGTTTATGTGTGTATTTTCATGTGTCTTCATGATAAAATTATGAGTTAATTAACAATTAAAAATTAATACATCAAATTAAATGCAGAAACATAACTCACAATAATCACATAACAATATGGATGATGATGGAGTTCAACCCTCCTGGGCTACATCTCCATGGACCTGCTTTAACTAGCTAGGATTTCTTGGGATTATGAGTAAAATGTCTGATTAAAAGCACCAGTATTGCTCCAATGTTTTTCTAACTATTCCATTGGCTTTAGAACACTCAAATACCCCTAAAATGACTATTCAATCACTGAATTTGGTTCACATATTCTCTAGGCTTGACCTCCAACACCGGTGGCGATGGGCTTGTTTAATATCCAAAGTGAAAAAATCACCTTCATATGTGCTCCAACCCCTATATAAATTGTGCCACTATTTTTAGAGCATCAAATACATCAAATATTTACTGTTCATTCACTGAAAACGACCTTCAGCTGATTTGGGAATGGCCTTCCCTCCTAGTGGCCCTAGGCTTCAAAACTCTTCAAGTGACTAAAAACACTTGTAAATGAGCTCCATTTCCTCTGAAAGATATTACAATAGATTCAGAGCATGCCAATATTCTAATAATGACTATCTTTGAGCAAAAATTGGTCGAAAATTGACCAAGATAGGCCTCATTAAAGTTTCCCCTAGATTCTGCCTCTAAATCTGGAAAACGGCTAGTTAGATCCACCAAATTTGGCACGTCTTCCGAAATTGGGGAATCTGCTAAAAATCTGCCAACTTAACTAGATATTAATTAAGGCCTTAACTATGCATTAAGTGCACACTAATCCGCACTTAACTGGACGCTTAACCAAGGTCATATGACAAGGTCACGTGGAGGAGGCGGGTTGGCCCCCTCCGCTCCTCCATCCAGTTATGCACACAACATTAAATATAAGTTTTTTGCCTTTGTTTGCAAGGAGTGAGCTTGTGAAGCGTTGGTAGAAGTTGGTAGTGGAGAGGGAGAGGTCACGGGGTCGAGCCTCGACCTCACCCCTCATACATTTTTTTGTGCATCTACGTTCACACACCATTCCCATTTGAATTAATTAACGCTCCAACATGTTTCGAACCTTTATAGTATGTGCATACTCCATTTAATACATGCCCACCAAATCTTATACACATAATCCTAAGGGTTATATGCATGTTCCTAACTTTAGGTTTAATGCGCCACGTAATGTGTAACCTCCACCATATTAATTCATTTCAAATTTTAAATGCCCACCATGTATAATGAAATGCCAACGTGAACTTTAATATGACTTTGGGTTTATCAAAATGTGTGGAAATAAAATTACTCATATATATATATATATATATATTATTTTTCAAAACCATATAAAATATTAATTATATATAATATATATTAATCCAACTTTAATATATTAAAAAAATAATTTCCCACATAAAAATCATGAAGTCACATTCAACCATGGAGGACATTGGGTGATTTTTAACTTCACAAACCAAATTGGCGAATCTCGCAGTGACACTTGTCACAGTTCCATTGGACTAAAAACTGAAGAAGATTCTCTACATGATAATTGGACTACCATGTCATCAGGTGTACCTGTTCTGCAATATTTTTTTAAAAATTTGCGTGTTCTGAACGGTGATCAACAAACCATAACTCCTTCGTCTGAACTCGGTTTTAAACGAAAAAAGTTGCGTTGGATTCCTTGCGATGGGCAGGTAGTTTTGGTTCTGGTTTGGTGAAATTCTAAGCAATTTTATTTTTGAGCTAATTTTTGCAGCTAATGTGGATTTTGATCACTCCTTCCCACTGACATGCTTTTGGACCCACAAAAGATGGTTATCTCATAAGTGTTGAACACTCTTCTTTTTCCCAATTTCTATCATCTTTATTGTACTTGGAGAAATCACTATGACAACCACTTGGTCACTAACATGCCTTTCCTTGCCTTGCCTTGCAAATGGCATGACTCTTCAACCATTGTTCTCCTTTTGCTGCTTACCCGCCAACACTTGTTGGATGCTTTCTGATATAAAACTTTTTTTGTATGAAATCGATTCCTCAGTGCCATCCCACTGAGAATTTTGTTCCTCCTTTGCACAATGAGTGAACTACAAAAAACAGTTTCCAACATTAGCAAAAATAAGAAAATAAATGACCATTCTTCTACCTCCACGGTTCCAAATTCCACATCTAGAAGAATGCATTGACCATCTCCTTCTCTTCTTAGTGTCAACACATAAAATGGTATAAAATGGCTGCAAAACTCTTTTCTTTTGACATCTTGTCACAAACATAACCATAAAAAAATCATGCAAGAAACATAACTTGACGACATATCCTCTTGCTCCTTCAAAGCAACCAATTTCACATCATGTGAACATCTCCATGTAATCTCACATCTTGGTGTCAAAACTTATTGACCAAACACAAGTCGAAAAAACATGCCTCTTCAAACAAATGACTCTCAAGTCAAGCATAAGCATGTGTAAATGATTTGACGATTATTTTCCCAAAACAAAAAGAATTTCACATTCCATGAAACACTTTGTCAACATTTCCCTTTCATATTTGGAGACAAAATCAACTCTTCCAAGTCGATATGACATGCATGAAACACACACAATCGATCAACACAAGTCGACACTCATGCATATGCAAATGATCAAGACAATCAAGTTGACAACATACATGTTAAACAAAGAAATCGACCAACACAAGTCAATTACTCATGCATGTTCAAGCACAATGAAATCATCAAAATTCCATTATTCATACACACAAACTCTCATGCATGTATACAATATTTCAACTCTCTCACACGTAGAATCATAAGTACAAGAACTCTATTCATATGTACATGTACTTAAAGCTGAAATGAACAAATTTTGCTGCAATAAAGTGAGTCACATACTCCACTTTCAATAACCAATCTTGGCGTAACATGCAACATGCATTCCATTGGCAAAGAAATGCATCAACATCAAAAGACATGCAAAGCCTTAATTGGATGAGAAATCTAACCAACTCTTACCAAACCATTTCAATGACGCTTATTTCAGCTGCACATCATCATCATGACCCACATCAATTTTGGAATATTCTTTTCCATTCTTGCCATTCTCTTTTTCCAGCTTCTTCAAATGTCGTGGAAGACTTGCTGGATACAAAGTCCAACACTTGTCTACAAGATGACCTTGCTTATGGAAATGAGTGCAAAACAATTGCATCTTCTTTTCATCATGGTTTTCTTTGTTCAAAGGACCTTTAGCTTTCTGCTTCCTTTGATTTGAAAGTTTCATGTGCATGGATATCTTCTTCCAACACCTCGAAACATCATGGTTATCCAAACCACAAAAGGAACATGCAACTTTTCTCCAAATATTATGTGAGAATTTTCCATGTTTATCATAATCAAAAGCAACTTGATTAAAAAAAGATTTATACCTTGAACATTCACCTTTGTCGCCTTCTTGAGGAGGTGAATTTGATGAGGTAGTGGCTCTCTTCGGAATACCAACAATGCATTCAATGATTGTAGAGCTTTCAACATCCTCTTGTTCGCCATTCTCATTAGAAGCATGCTTATGAGAACCTTCTTGCAAGGTGCGTGTAAAAATTTTTCATTTCTCATGAACACAATCTTCACAAGTTTGAGGTAATGAACATGAAATGCAAGTCCTTCTTGGAACACCTTCATGTGCCTCCTTGGCTTTAGAGCTTTCTCCATCATGTTGTCCATAACCAAGACCCAAATACTTAGGCCTTTCCTCAACAAAAATTGGCTCAACTATGCCTTGTGCATGTTTTCCCAATCCTTTACCTTCATAGCCCATATTCATTAATAATTTGTACCATATTCCTCTAGTGTATCTTTCAAAATAACCTACACATTCATCTTGACAGGGAATTGAAGATAAACTTGAATTGCATACCTCTTTTTCAAGCACATGCTTGGCTAAGGCTTCCTTGGCAACATGGATCTCAGTCTCCATCTCATGCTTCCTTTCAAGGTTCTCATTTGCAATATGGAGCTGAGTCTCCATCTCATGCATATTTTCAAGAATCTCTTGCTTCTGCTCCTTCATGACAAACAATTTCTCTTGAAGTTTAATGCTCTCCCTCCTATCTTCATACTTCTCTTGTATCTTGTCAATCATGATGTAGAGTTTTTGCAACATCTCTTTATCAAAGAGTTTTTGTAAGGAAGGTAGACTAGAAACATTGCTTAATCAAGCTGCCATCACACATGAAATGCATACAAAGCTTATTTGCTATGTTTTAAGATTTCAGATCTGAATTTTCACCTTCTCCTTCACACATAAACTTGGCAAACTATTTAGTTCTCCTTGCATAAATTCAACAACCAATAGTTATAGAAGACTTAGCTAACCTTTACTAAAATGAGAAAAACTTTTTCTCTGATATCGAATTGATATGAATATGGGAAAACTTGTTATTTCTATGCAAGCTCCCTCATCACCTGAGAGAAATGAAAAAAAGGGGAAGCAGAAGACTGCCACCACCATACAACAAAACCAAGATTTTGAATATTCTGAATCCGGGGAAGATGAAAGTTCGCAACTGCAGGATTTGCACAAGGTCGACCAATTGACCTGGGGTCCAATTCAGGCGATGAAATGAAGCTTGTAGCCTTTGGGATCACGACAGAAGGACCCATAGACTTAGGTTCCAATTTAGGCGATGAAACAAAAATATCAACAAATAGTGTACCGAAGAAGAGAAGGACACTTACTGCGGTGGAGTTCCAAGATATTGAAGAGATTAACCAAGGCACCCAAGCATAAAATGTTGAGCTAAGAAGGCTCCTACATGAAGCAAGGGAAGAAAAACATAGGTTACTACACCAGTTACAAGCTAAGGATGAGGCCTTGGAAAAATTGCGACATAACCAACCCGAGGTAAAAAGAAACTCTTCAATTTCATGTATTTTTCATGATGATGAATTCACTTCTTTTGAAAAACATACTACAGGGATCGGGTCCAAACTACTAAAGAAGATGGGGTATCAAGGTAAGGGCCTCGACATCAATGGCCAAGGCATCATAAACCCCATCAAAGTCAAGGAATCATTGTGTCATGCAGGGCTCAGATACACCAGGAAGGAAGTGGGAGAAAGCTCCAAAACAGCCAATGACCCACCAACAATTGATGATGAGTGCACCTCCTCACACCTCAATGAAAATAATGGATTCATGGGCACTTCTCGGAGGCACATTGCGGGGAGGCGTTCCAAGATGACATGAAAGGTATGGAGGAGGATGAATCATCACAACCAGAATGAACCCCATAAACCCGCATGTCAAACACATCAGAATCAAAGAACACCCATACAGAGTCCGGTCCCCGAAGTTGTTCCACAGGTAGATCCTCCACAAGGGGGATGATCCGTTTACCTTATTAAGTAAAAGATGGTTCTTTTAGGGGTCTTAGTGTGAAGGACACATTTGTAAATCATACGTTGCAAGTAAATGCAAACATGATGGTGTGTTTTCCATCACTCCAAAACGCAACGATGATGTTTTGGACTTTCTTTATGAGTAGTTGAGATATTGATTGTTTTGTTTTTCTTTTATGTAATCCTTGGCCAATGTGTGTGTGATATAAAATCTTGGCAAGGAGGGGTTGTTGAGTCATGTGTGGTGTGCATGAGTGCAAATGATGTACCAATTTCGCGTACAGAGGATTGAAAGTGTGGTTTGGAAAGGACACAAGCAATGTGCTAAGAGTGTTAATGATTTTGGGGTCCAAAAGCTCTTTAATGGGGAGGAATGATCCAGGTATATTGTACAGGTCCAAGTACAGGTGGCTTAAGTACAAAGGCTCAAAAATCAAAGTGTTCGAAAGTCTCTTGAACCATGCTCAAGTTGAATATCTCGTCTTTCTGATTCTAAGGACGCAGATGGCACTCAATTCCAAGTCTGTATGAAGGAGTTAGGAGCATTCAAAGCTTGAGGGGTGACTTGGTGATGTGGTAGCTTAAGGAAGCGACAATTTGGAAGAAATACGGCCACCGAATTCCAGCCAAACTGGCCGGATTTCGGGCGAATTTGTGGGACCATTAGTTTCACTCCTTCGGTCAATTTTCGAAAATTTCAAAACTACCAATTATTTGTTAAAAATAAAAAAAAAGATATATGAAAATAGGTCTGGTGGGCCATGACCCCCGCCGGACCCCACGTCACCGTATGACAAAATATATTATTAAAAGGGGGTCGATGGCCATGAATCTGCTGCCCCCACACTCTACCGAACAAAATATTATATATATAAAGGGTGGGGCGGGGCTGTCATATCCACTGCTCCAACCCACTCTTGACACCTCATATATGAAGCCGATAAGGGACGTGGGGACGGGCCACCCAATGCGGGTCCACACCACCCCCGCCCGCCCCCAACCAACTTAATACCATATTTAAAATCGTTTGGTGTAAAAATATTAATGTGGGTGCTTTAACAAAGGGGTTGTTGGTTATCAAAACGAATTTTAACATTAATATGGAGGGGTCAGGGTTTGACCACCTGACCTCCTCCCACCTATTGCGAATCTTAACCAACTTGCCCAAACGAGTTTTTGGAAAAGTCTGCCCAAGTTTAGCTTTATAAACTTTCAGTTCATTAGTGCGCCTAGGTAGGTCATGAGAGGGCACGAAAAATAAGGTAGCAGAATCCTGAGCAGTGTGCAGGAGGGGGGCGGAACCATGATTTGAGCCATTTTCCAGAGGGGTCAGATTTTGAATTTGTCAGATTAAGGCAAATTTTATATGGATTCTACACTATTCGATGCCACGAATCCAAATATGCTATCTGTTTCTTCATCAGAGTTCTGCAATTTTCGGGCACTTTCAGCTATGGAGGTATAAGGGTGTTATTTCTCATTTTTATTCTTGTACTCTCATTTTTGCCAGTTAATGAAGAAAAGGGCCTCCCCACTATTTGAGCAGGGCCCAGAGACGTAGTCCCTCCTGGACAAACTCCGAAATAAATTTTGTGTCTTCTTGCATAATGATCATTGCTTCTCTCTTCTTATGTTTATGCCTTTAAAGTTTCTTGTTTAAGCTACAATTTCCACATGTAATTTTTTAACACATCTCCAACAAAAGATTTTGGATCATCTTTAATATGACTTTGGGTTTATTAAAATGCGTGGAATTAAAATTAATAATATATAAAGTAATAAATAAATACATACATACATACATACATACATACATATATATATATATATATATATATATATATGATTTTTTAAAACCATATAAAATATTAATTATATATATAATGTATTAATCCAAATTTAATATATTAAAAAAATAATTTCCCACATAAAAATCATGAACCCACATTCAACCTTAGAGGACATTACGCGATTTTTACCTTCACAAACCAAATTGGCGAATCTCGCAATGACACTTGTCATAGTCCCATTGAACTAAAATATGAAAAATATTCTCTGCATGCTGACTGGACTGCCATGTCATCAGTTGTACCTGTTCTACAATTTTTTTTTTTTAAATTTGCGTGTTATGAATGACGATCAACATACCATAACTCCTTCATCCAAAATCGGTTTTCAACGAAACTAGTTGCATTGGATTCCTTGCGACGAGCTGGTCATTTTAGTTCTAGTTTGGTGAAATTTTGAGCACTTTAATTTTTAAGCTAATTTTTTCCCCTGATCCAGATTCTTATCAATAATGGTGTTGCTAAAAGGATGAACAGGAAAATATTAAATATGGTACGTTCAATGATGTTTTTCAAAAATGTAAAGCTAATGTTTTGGGTTTATGCAATTCTATGTGAAATGTATATTAATAATATGTGTCTATCTCATGCTCTCAAAGAAAAGACTCCCTATGAAATGTGGCATGGCCACATTCCTTCGGTGAGGCATCTCAAGGTTTTTGGTTCCAAATATTATGCTTGGATACCTAAGGAACAAAGAAACAAACTCGGTGAAAGGAGTTGGAAATGTATATTCTTGGGGTACTTAGATGTCTCTATAGCATATCATCTCTATGATTAAATAAATCATAAGTTTATAATATCTAGAGATGTAAATTTTCTTGAATATTTCAAGTCTGATAATGTTTTTAAGTGACAAATGAATCACTTGGACAAATCCAGGCATGCAAAGTATTTTCAATAATTTGATAATGAGAGTCCACATATTGAAGGGGGGGTCCCTATACTAGATCAATCTCTGGAATATTATTATAAAGCACTCTCTCCCCCTCATGAAGCTCCAACCACTGATCAACTTAGACACTTTGAAGCTGTTATTAAGAGAATTGGGAGGCTAAATATTAATTCGACCCCATCTCAGTCAACTGAACAACCTCAACCATCTCACAAAGGTCCTCCAAAATCGCCAACAAATATACTTGAAAGTGTTCATCTTGATGAGGTTGGAAAGATAGGGATAAGAAGTTCTGCTAGATAGAATGGAGGCGATGTTGACGATTTTGATTCACTTGTTGATATGGATGCTTCTTATGATAATGAATTAAATTTGTCTACATATTTTGAACCAACTTCATTAAAAGAAGCCAATTTTCATGATGAATGGAAATAATTGATGCATAAAGAATATTATGATTTGATAATGAATGGAACTTGGAATCTAGTTGATTCTCCAAGGGAACCAAGCTGATCATAGGCTACAATTGGGTCTTCAAGAACAAGTATAAAGAAGATGGCTCACTTGGAAAGCATAAAGCTAGGCTCGTGACAAAAAAATTTTCATGGAAGAAAGGAGTTGATTATGAGGAGACTTTTTTCCCCACAAAAAAATAGGTTACCATCCAGACTCTCTTTTCCTTGGAAACTTAGAATGGTTTGAAAGTTCATCAAATGGATGTAAAAAAATATTTCTTGAATGGAGATCTAAAAGATAATGTTTTTATGTCTCAACCTGAAGGATTTGTTGTGAAGGGACAAGAGCACAAAGTATGTAATCTTGTCAAATCCTTGTATGGACTCAAACAAGCACCACGAGCTTAGTACAAGAAATTGACAAGGCATATTCTAAAACTCAATTTTAAACATTATGATCTTGATGATGCAACTTTTTTTGTCAAGAAAGTTGGAAAAAATATTATATATATTGTGGTGTATGTAGATGATCTTCTGATGATAGGGAACAATGAGAATTACATTGCATCCATAAAGAAATAGTTGAGGAAATATTTTGAAATGAAAAATTTGGATATGTTCACTACTATCTTGGTATTGAAGTAACCCAACATCCAAAGTTTATATCCCTCTCTTAAACTAAGTATATTGGAGATTTGTTTAACAAATTTGGCATTGTTGAGTGAAATATTTTGACCACTCCAATGGAACAAAAGTTAAAGCTCACACCCACAGAAGGAAATGAATTTGAGGATGCAACAAAGTACAAACAATTGGTAGGAAGTCTCAACTACCTGACTACTACCAGACCAAACATTTCATTTGATGTTGGAATCCTCTCCAAGTTTATGCAAAAACCTTGCGAGGGTCATTGGTCCAATGCAAAAAGAGTTTTAAATTACTTGAAAGGAACTCAAGACTTTATACTTGAGTATACATAGGTCGATGATTTCAGCTTGATTGGATACTTTGATTTAGATTTTGATGGAGATAAATAAAATGGAGTATCTACTTTATGTTATGATATGAGTCTTAGGTCAAGAGTGGTATCCTAGAGGTCAAAAAAAAATAATTTCTGGTATATTCCACAACTGAGGCATAATATGTGGCAGTTGCAGAAGCAACAAAGGAAATTGTTTGTCTCGGGAAAATTCTGGAGCATTTGCAGGAGAAACAAGTGCATTCTACTCCTCTTTTGATTGACAACACTTCTGCAATAAATTTGGTCAAGAACCCAAAGTTCCATGATTGAACCAAGAATATCAATACAAAGTATCATTTTATTCAACATCATGTTGAGGCTAATATTATTCACCTACGCCATGGTTCCACAAACGAGCAGATTGCAGGCATCTTCACCAAAGCACTTGGAAGAGAAAAGTTTGAAAGATTCATAATGATGCTTGGAATCACCAACTTCCCTTTAGATTAAGGAGGGGAATGTTGACATATTATCTTTGGGATTAGGAAATTCATGTAAATAATGTAAATAGGAAAATAGAGAAGGTGAAGAGACACTAGAATTGGAATTCCAGGAATCTCCCTCACAAGGTATATATCAATAATCTCTTAATGCAAACCACACAATTCATTTGGAGTTACACAAACCTGGCTTGAAATTTACTTTAAGACAATCTCTGGTTTTGGTAATAAATCTGATATTCCCTTGTCTTCGATTGATGCACATGGTTCATCGGCCTTGTTTATATTTTGAATGGTCACACTAAACTTAAACGATAAATTTTTCATCTCGTTCATGGAAATATTCAATGTGGCGACCGAAAAACTACTCCAGGGTTTATTCTCTTGGTCAAAATGTCTCACATCCTTCTCCATGTGAGCGTGGGTGAAAAAATTGATATTGGTATGAAATGCAAACCGGTTAGTTGGGGAAATAAACAAGTTGTTCTCCAATAGCCTGGTGATGCAACTACACACTGCAACGACCAAGAAAATTATCGTAACCAACGAAACCATTATACTGATTTTCATATTAGATATGATCAATAATAACACATAAACACTATAGTCTCTTAATCCTCTTTGGATAGGAACATATAAACAATGTGATTTCACACCTAAATATTTGAAGTTGAAAAGAACTCTAATAATAGAAATGTTTTCGTGGGGAAAAATAAGGATGAATTCGGGGTTACTTATATCCTATAAGAATATAATAGATTATTCGATGATTTCACCATCTTTCCCGTATTAACACAAAATAAATAGTCAAATGTCTACTTTGAATTCTTCGAAAGACATAATACCGTGAACGAAATCTCAGGGGTTGATCGAACAGTCAAATATCCTCACGTGAAGGATAAAATGAGTGCAAGAGTGGGGAAGCTATCGGAAGAAGAGGACATGGAATTAGGATCATGTTTAACCCCATGCATAACCATCAACAAAAGGTGTACATAGGGGCTAATATTTCTTGGAGATCTAAAATTCTTACTGCTCAATTAAGGACTAATTCTCATAAACTCCATTGTGAAACAGGGCACTGGAAAAGGACAAAAGAAATGTGGGAGGAAAGAGTATATATTTTTTTCTCCTTCGGAAAAGTGGAAATAGAAAAAAATTTCATTTTAGAATGCGAGGCCTTCAAAGACAGCAGGGGAAACTATGCAGGTATTCTGGCAGCTAGTTCTTGGGATAATCTATTCAGCGAAGAGTTTGCCGATAAGCTGGGAGCAGTTATTGTAAAACTTCATAGGAGAAGGGCTGAATACAAGAGCGAGATAGAAAAGAAATCTATCCCATAGGCTATTTTTAGCCTCGCGGACATTAAAAATACTTTCTTTCTTTCTTTCTTTGTTGACTGTGGCCGACAGGATAATTATTCTACTTGAGCTAGAAGAAAGTCCACCCTTTCCGATGGAGCTGCAGAAAACATATAATCTATCATCCCCTCACCTACACAAAATTGTCTAACCAGGATTAAGTAATATAATTATCGTAAAAAAATGGTTATGAATTATATTGTATGGCCTCCCGTATTTCACATTTAATTAAATATTAAATTGCATTGCAGGTGGAAAGTCCTCCGAAAAATGATCTTTCGCATAATAAATTTCCGTGCAATGTTTTTAATATGAAAATTTTCACAAGGACCTATATTATTTGTATGGACCGCCACTAATCAACATATTTTCAATGTGAATTCTGAAGTTCCGCACAATGAAAAAGAATCACACAATGATTTTAGTTTTTTTTCATTTTTCGTTGTCTTCATGGCTATCATTCATTCCTATGTGCCCTAGTATCTATATTATTATGCTATCCAATATACTCAACATGTTGAAGAACGATATTAAAATATGTGTCTAGACTACCATAAAAGTGATGGCTAGGAAACCATGCATAAATATATGTTTTCATGGTGCTCTAATTTAATCATAAATAATACAGATATGCATATATGACTCATGGAAATTATACTACTAACATGTGCGGCCAATCTCCATTTGTGAGGCCAATGTTATGAAACTTGACAGGACCAATGCTACTTGTCAATATGTGCATACAATGGTGATTGAATTCTACACAATTTTTTGTTCCATTCAACAATATTTATTATCACCAAAAGATGATAAATTACACCAAGAGAATCAAGTTTCTCCATAGTGCAGGTGGGGAAACAGTCAGAATCATGGCACCGTCATGATAATGCTAATGCCCTATACAATTGCACACCATGTCTATAGTAAAAAACATGACACATGGTGCTCTAATTTAAACATAAGTAGGAAAAATGGTCGCCAAACACATGGAGATATATGCAATAATGCTAGTGAAATGCATTGAATTTTTTTTGCCAAATCAGTATTATGCAAATCATTTCAGCAGTTTGTTCTCATCTTTGTTCCAATGCCTATACACATAAAGTACTTCCCACTCCCCTCCGCCATTCCTGACAATACCTTGCCCCTGAATTAGGTAGTGACCTCCACCATGTTTTCGTCTTAGACATGGAAAAATATTAAATACTCCATGTGAATATTTTGACACTATTGCTTGTGATATATTTTATTGTAAGTGATTTAGAGCCTCCTAGAAGAGAGATTCAATGGAATTGATTCATTTGTCTATTTTTCCAATAAGTTATGAGCGATTGCATCCTCTTTTTCTTGAGATGAATCAAAGGGAATTTGTTGTTGTGGTTATGTGTAGATTGAAATATTCCATGGAGGATCACATCATCCATTTGCAACCAAGGCATCATTGTCATGATTCTGGAACCATGTATTGCCGGACGCGAAGCTCTAAACCTTCTTATTGGAGAAGGCCTCACCATTGAATGCAACAACTCCAACGTCGTAAATAACGCCTTTTCCAGCAACAAGGACGCTAATGGAATCAATATCTCTCTCTCTCTCTCTCTCTCTCTATATATATATATATATATATATATATATATATATATATATATATATATATATATATATATTGTAACAAACATCTCCCCTCACATCTACCCACTTTCATTGGCTTACCCGAGGTAAACATGAGATGAGGGGTTTTTATGATAAGGCTCAACCTCTTAGGTTACCATAAGTAAATGGAGTCGACAAAACATACCTCACTGACTTGCCTGAGGTGCCTTAGGACCCTCTATGAGTAACCCAAACCCTCTAGGTATCCATCCCCTGAGCCAACTTAAATTTTCCCTGAGATAGAGCCTATTCTCTCCCTTGCCAAATCCTCCATGCAACTGGAAACCCCTAGTCACTCCCATAGGCCTGCATCAGTGCGACTGTCGCCTTTTCTACTCTAGGTTGTGCGAACGACTGCACAATTTAAGGCTATTTTTCAGTTTTTGGGCTAAGCCTTTGCCTAGAAATCCATATAACTTTCAGAACTCATAAAATACATGACTACAATTATTATAAACCAAAACTGAAACCAAGACTAGACTTGACAATCCCCAACCGAGACTGATATTTGTTAGAAAATTATATATTATAGAGCAATGGAACACATAAAATATTTGGAAACAAAAACACAGAAAACATATAAAACACGAGAGACACAGATATACCCAATTTGGGCTATGCCCACCCCGAACATCCAGTTGTTACTTTATATTATCCAGCAATATGAAGAGACACAACCTACATCAGATCCGCGGTAATATCCTCTACTCTCTCTCACAGTTCCTCTTTCAGTTTCTCGCTCATAATACACATATCATACACAACCACAATACAATAACCTCATACAAAATGAGAGGTTTCATTCTAGGGAAAAAACCCTAAATTAAACATAACTTCTATCGTCAGATCATCCATCTAATGAACGGCCCAGATTGACTATGAAATTACAATATTTTACAAGGAAATTTTACATCTGTTTTTAGCTTCGGGGGTGCTGCCCCCGAAACCCCATGCCAGGGGGGGCTCTAAAAGGTCGCCGTCGCCCCCCTGGATCCCCTGGCATCGATTAAACGATTAGCGGCGTTGCTTCCCCGTTAAGAATAGGGGTCCAATGCGACAATACAATATCTAAATAAAGAAGATAATCAGGCTCCACACCCAACAATATTCCATCAAACACTTGTTAGATAGGAAATATATACAGGTCATGAATGAAAGTATGAGAATAAGGGACTAAAAAATCATATGATACTTAACAAGAAGGGTCACCACCCTCTCCCATTAGCTGTCTTAACATCAATTAGGTCTTGCATCCATTATTATTTCAGTTATAAGTAAAAACATGAAAATATCCATGACTAAAACCAATAATATATCCATGCTTATCACCAACATATAAACATATAAATAACCATAAGATAACAACCATTAAAGCCACATAATAAAAAGTACATTTACCAATCAAAATCATGATAACTTAGCTTTCATTAAACATAGGCAAGAGCCAACCAGGTTCGAGACTTCCACGTACCACCCGACCATAGACATGGCTGAACCAAATCTTTCTTTCAACCAGTCACCCTCGTTCCATATTAAAAGCATGAATGTGAGATATCATGGGATAAACCAATCCAAAAAAATAAAGGGAATCCATAGTTTATACCGCCTCCATCCTCACCATACCGTGATCTCACCTAAACCGGACTTGAGATCAAAAAACCAAACTAAGCTTGAAATGCCTCCATATTTCTTCACCATCCTTGGGGATTTTTCTTGTCTCCCAGTCTCTAGGTTTTACCGCAATCCACGCCTAATCACTAGGCCCTAACTGAGACTCCACCCTTAGGCTTTACTATGTATCTGGCCATTACCAATTAAGGGATTCCTAGGCCTTCAGGAATTTTCCCGAGACCACCTCAGCCCCAGATTCCGAAACCTTCCGACAATCCCATCACACCATGGCTATCCAGAAATGGAAAGGAAAAGCTGAAAACCAATGTCAAAACCCAACAAAACCATGCCACCGACAACAAAAGAACCAAATACCAACATGCACATACCATGCATGTCAAAACTAGCTAGGAAATCATACATGCAATCTGTTACCTGCAAGTTTTTTCTGCTGAAGCTTCCTTGTTCCAACCTTTCTTTGATTGATCTTTGCTTGCCTTTTCCTTCTTTGCCTTTCTTGATCCAATGCTGAAGTACTCCAAGAAAACTCTAAGTGTCCAAGAGTGTGAGAGAGAGAGAGCTCCGAAATTGAACTAACAAAAGGTGACAAAAGCTTTCCCACTGATCCTCATAAGCCTTTTTATCAATGTGGCTTCTATTTTCTTCATTTTCCATTATTTTCCTTCATTTTTCTGCTTACATGCAACCTGTGACCATTCACCTTCCTTTTCTCCTAATTTCCTTTATTTTTTATAAATAAATGTGCCAAAAATACTTTTTGTCTTTTCAAAGCCTTAGTCATTTGCTTTGCAAATTTCCCCTTAGCCATAAACACATCAAGTGATGCCCAATAGGATATCTTGCCCAACATTCAACTTGGAATAAGTGTCCCTTAACTATGGTCTTATTTTTCCTTTGTTAACTTTTATTACCTGAACTTTTAGCAATAAATCGTTATACACACACACACACACTCAGTCGGCCACGGAGGATTAAAACTAATGTCCGCTATGCAAAGAGTCGGTCCGTGCAGAGTCAACCAAGGCTTTCCAAAAGGTATGTAAACTAATGTTCGAGACATATTTGTGGTTACGTTTATCCTATGGAATATGCATTGTAATCAACCTATTTTTGTTTCTCAAGAATGGTTTTTGACCATTCTCAACATATCTCAATTCTCGTTTTACCTACCATAAAAAAATGAATCAAACTATTTTGCTTTCTTGCCGGCATTAGCATAGGCAAGTCAATTTAAATTACAGGTAATTGAATTTGACATTAATAATCTCATCACTATGATGTAGTAAAGGTAAATATCTTTTAAGAAACACCAAAGAAAGCTAGATGGGGAGACTTGTCGAAATATTTTACAGAAGTACAAGAGTTCGTACTTCCGCGTAATGAGCTCTCTCCACACTTTAATTTCTGTGCGAGTTAAAATGCACTTTTCATGTGAGTGTTATTTGGATATTAAGTGTTCACTAGCAAGGAAAGTTTCGTGGATGATGGGGTTAGTGTGCTTAAAAATCCAATGTCAGGTATTTAAGATAAGATTTAAGATCTCAAGGCGATGATGTTAGCCCCACCATTGCCTGAGGTTCTTCGATATCTTTATAATGGCAAGAGCCTTTCTCAGGATAAAAGTGTTTGTATGGATGTGAATTCCTCTTATGAAGTAGCAACGACGACAAGAAATGGTTTTGATCATCCTAGTCTACGTCTACCAACAATTCCTTCCAGTGGTAATGTAAAGCATCTTGGTGTGGTTGGGAGAGGTGTGAAATGTCCAACATCAAAATTTCATTCGAAGAGCAGAAAATTACTTGCACAGAAAACATAGACATTCCCAGGTCATGATTTTCGATTTCATATTGCAGACAAAAAAGAAGAATTTTAAAATTCCACGATCTGGGTTTTGTGCAGAGAGACCCCAATTGACTTCATTGCGAGAATCGTTTGAAAATTTAAAGTAGTTTAAGATATTTCACCAATTATTCAAAAGCCGGTTTTTCTAGAAACATCCTGCAAAACTGGGTTTGACTCATTCTATTGGAATTCGATTTGCATGATTATCAAGTTTCTTAAGAGAAAATGAACTGCAAGTGTTGTTTCGCATGGAAATCGTTTCATCAGAGGTTTTCGGAAGCACGAAAGGAAGAAAATACTAATATTCCTTATCTGAATTCGTTTCTAGTCGAACTCTCCCCAAGGATTCTTTCTGCTATAATGTTGTTTTAAATGCACTTTGTAACAAAAGCCAATTTGCAAAAGCAGCTAAATGGTTTCAGTCTATGGTTAATCTGGGTTGCAAACTAGATGCTTATACCTATGACATTATAATTCGTGCTCCTTGCAATTTAGGGAGAATCAAAGAGGTTTGGAAAAGTGCATTCATTCTTGATTCAACACAGTGGAAAGAATCGTAGATTCGAACAAAATCATAGTGAAAGCGATTTAATGCTAAGATGTATTGAAGTTAAATTAAATAATATTATCATTCTTCCAAGTTCGAGTGCAGCGAAGGCTCGTATTCAATGTGCCCAGATCAAACAGCAACCCGAGAACACAAATTGCACAAGATTTATACCAAGGAGTGCCCCCACAAGCAACCTCGTTAAATCCGCTCACCTGAAAATCGATGGTTGACACTAATTGAGGGAACACTCTCTTTAAATTCCAAAAACCGCTTAAGTGCCCCCTCGAAAGTGGTTTCAAGCTTCAATAAAGGACATTACGTGGTGATAGCTGGAGCCCACATCCTTTACTTTCAATTCACAATTTTAATTTTTATCAATTTAGAAAAATGTCCCGTCATAAATCTTTAAAAAAAATTTGTTTAAAAATAATATCATGTATTATATGTACATATGATATTATTAAAATTTTGTAATCTCCACCACAGCGAAACAATCATTAACCGCTTTAAGCAGTTATTTATGAAAACAGATTCAACAGTGATGTAAGCACAGAGATAAAAGCCCAAGAGGCAGAGGGGAGAAGGTTCTGAGTTTTGGACCTCTATAAGACTACAATTTTATACTGATTTTCTGATTAATTAATGAAATACGCTTCAAGTTTCCTTCATCTGTTGATGGTGATTCATGTTTTCTGTGTCATATTGTGTTCTTTCTCTTTGAATGAAGTGAAGTATTGTAGCTGCTGGTCTCTTAATTACATTTGTAAGTAAGAGTTAAATAAACTTAATATGCGCTCCTTCACTCCAACTTTTATTTCTTCACAAATTAATTCCGAGTCTTAAAGTAATATATTATGTGTTACAACATATTATTTTGATTTTCCCAACATTTTTTCTTTTCATTCAGATATCAGCAGTTAAAGGCATTGTG
This sequence comes from Pinus albicaulis, assembly GCA_034641835.2. Taxonomy (NCBI): domain Eukaryota; kingdom Viridiplantae; phylum Streptophyta; class Pinopsida; order Pinales; family Pinaceae; genus Pinus; species Pinus albicaulis. Next base: position 1,526,403,242 of record CM076578.1, read on the forward strand.
GAATCTTTTATCGTTTTAGATTATTAAGGGTTTTAATGAATTAATTTCCAGAGGAATAGGACAAAGACCGAATGATAAAAATTGTTTCCATAAAATATTTTCTAAAAATGTATTAAGCACTAATTTGTTTCACAACCGAGGGATTGTTTCTTAAGAACCAACATTTTTTGGTGTCGTTGCCTAGGAACGAAAACGCGAAGTTATTTTTCCCTGGGTATTGACATATATTTCTTGATCGTGAACAAGATTTAGATATAAAGTTTGGTTGTTGTTTATTCACCTGGTGACTCCACTGATGAAGGTTTCATTAGATGAGGGATTTTGTTGGCAAGAAAATGAGAAAGCATCATGGAAAAAATAGGTATCAGAGTTTGAGTTTTTTAAAGGAATTTCTATTTTTTACCATCAGTTTAGTGCTCTATTTTCCATTACATATCAAGAAGATTGCTTCCTGCTTTATTTTCTAAGAAGATTGTAAAGCCCAAATATTACATTATTTATTGGATAAATAAGATTTTCTTTTGCTTGTATTATTGATCTTGACACAACTTTATCTCCCAAATATGAGAGGAGAGATAACTGTTGCATTATAATCCCTGAAAATAATCAATCATAGCCTGGGCATAAAGGTGATTATTCATCATCTTTGGGTGAAAATATTCTATCTCACAAGCAATCGACTGCTTTTCAGCTCAAAAACAAAGAAATCTTTAACCCTTGAAGCTGCCCGCAATTCTCCATCAGTATCCTTCAAAAGGATTAAAATTTTTTCCAAGTTTCTCTGGACTAGAGGAGGAGGATATTTCAGCTGAACAACATATCTTGGAATTAAAATTTTCCACTAAATTAAACATTATAAAGATAATAATATGTTTTTCATCATTGAAAAGAAGAAATAAATGAATACCTACTAAAGGTCAATGTTCATAGTGGTTTACATTTATATACAATATGTCATATGAAAACGACTTTTGAATTGAGATTTCAGAGAGGCAGAGAAATTAACCACCAAGAGTTAAATAGGAGGTTTCAAAAATTTGCTCGTTATTAACAGTGATCAAACTCTAGTTTCCAACGGCAAAGGTTTCTACTATCTGGAGCGCTCTATTGTCTTGGCTGAATTCAGAGAAAGTTTCACTGAAATTGTTCTTCATAAAATCAAGAGGAATGCATTAGGGGAATTTGAGGTCTAAAATGGGCCTCCTAAGGAAATTATAAAATAATAGTGGAAAAAATCAAATAAGATTTGATGACATCATCAAATTTTAGAGGGAAAAATGGAAAAACTACTTTTTCAACTCATATTTTCAACTTATCTCCCAAAGTTTTTACTCAAATTTCGAACAGGAGTACTCGTTGGATGCAAAATTTAATTCCTCATCCAAGGAGTACCCATGTCATTATTTTTATATCCTCACAAATAAAAACAGAACACATGAAAATATGACTGTAATAATTAACTTTTTATATTTCATTGTATAAGGTCCATCAGCAAAATATAAAATTTGGATGAAGAATTAAATTACTTATCAATGAGTACTCGCCTTTCTGGAAATTTGAGTAAAAACTTTGGGAGATAAGTTGAAAATACGATGAAAGTAGACTTTATTATTTTATTAGTTTTTAGCATACTTTTTAATAAAAAATGGTGAACAATCCCTCATGCATATTGATATCAATTACCTTTAACTGGCTGTTCTTATGTTTTACTTTTTGTATTTTTCTTGTGAGGCTCATTTTAGACCCCTCATGCTAAAAATTTCTAATGGGCTTGTAGAATTTTTCCCTGTCATGTTAAAAGAACAAGTTTTGTTGAAGACAAAAGGACCTGTCAAGAAAGCATTGGAATTGCTTTACAGAAGAATGCAAATCCATAGATGAACAAGCATATCAAAAGGTGTCAGAGGATTCTTGTATTGTTGAAACACAAGAATTTAAGCATTCTGAAGATTCTGGTAAAAATTTTGTTGCAACAATTGAACTACACGTTGAAAGCCTGGAAGATCATTACAATTTTCATAATTTTAATGATTTTGTGAATAGAGGAGAAACTAGTGGAGCTCCTCGTGTCCGTTTAAGTGTGATAAGATTTTTTCAGAATTGCACATGAAAGGTTATCAATTAATAAAGATAACAATCCTTATTTCTCCTCTTTGCCTAAATGGTTATCAGAAGAAAACAACAATCAATTTCTTCACATACGACCTCAAATTGAGGAGTCAAATAGTGAAGGTGGCTTCCATGTTCAAAGGAGTATACATCAACAAGATGTTCAAGAAAAGGAGGAAACCAAAAATTTGTCTCATCAGTTTTATGATCTAGTGGCTGACTGTATGAAAAAATTCTTTTCTCAACAATAAGCATTTATGCAAGGGTATGTGAAAAGCTCTGTATCTGAAAAATTTTCATTATACGTCCTTGTTTTGATTTTTAAATTTCCACAGTATAGAGACATTAAGTCTAACACGTAGATGTTGGGTTGGTGTCATTGGAAAGTTGACTTCACCTGTTAAGTTCAACCATGCATATATATAGGAGCTGTACATAAATAAGCTGAGGAATTGAGCATTATCGGTTGTAGTATTTCTAGTTTATCATTTTCAGTTCAAGAATAAAGATCCCGGAAGAAAGAGGTTTCAGAGAGTTTGAAATTTTCAGAAATTTTGGATTGGGAAAAGATTCAGTTTGATTCGACTCCATGCATTGGTCTGCTATTCTCAGCACTTTCCAAGAAAAGCGTTGTCCCCAGATGGAGCCAGATGTTGTAGCTTATTTTTTCAACTAAAATAACCTTACAAAGGGAGGCCAGCTCTATGAGATTATAATTGAGGAGAAGGTCAAGAAGGATAAATCTTGCAGAAATTAGAGTAAAAGTGTTGGGTTGGCATATTCACATACAATCAGTGTCTCTAAGGATTTTCCTAAAGGATGGATAATCTGGGAGATTTGTTGTGACCAGGTTTATAGAGAGACAAATGAAGAGCACTGGCTTGAATATGTAGTATGTTGTTTTCTTCAAGGTATTAAATATGGGGTTCAAATGCTAGAAGTCACTTAGCACGCGTTTTGTACTTGATTTAGATTTTAGATTCAAAAAAAACTTATGGGTAAAACATTTGATAATCACTTGGATCGGATACCCCACTATGTTTGGCTATCATAGATAACTCAACTATTCCTTTCGCTGCAAAGGCATGAGGCAGTTCGTGGCAAGCTCTTTCTACTTAGAATAGCTAGACTTTATCCACAATCTATTTATTATCATCTACAAGCATATTTATTATGTTCATCATAAATGTAGAAACCCACAAATGAAATCGAGACATCCAAAGGTGAAATTTCTGGAAAAGATGCACAAACGAGTAATGTTCCTGAGCGAGATCTCTAAATGGTACACCAGCTACAAGTGTCGTGGATGATGAGGTTAGTGTGCTTAAAAATCCAGTGTCAGGTCTTTAAGATAATATTTAAGATCTCAAGGCAATGATGTCAGCCCCACCGTTGTCTGAGGTTCTTCGATCTCTTTAAAATGGAAAGAGCCTTTCTCAAGATAAAAGTGTTTGTATGGATGTGAATTCCTCTTATGAAGTAACAAGCAACGACAAGAAATGGTTTTGATCAGCCTAGTCTACCAATAATTCCTTCTTGTGGTAATGTAAAGCAACTTGGTGTGGTTTGGAAAGGTGTGAAATTTCCAACATCAAAATTTCATTCGAAGAGCAGAAAATTAATTGCACAGAAAACACAGACATTCCCAGGTCATGATTTTCTATTTCATATTGCGGACAAACAAAGAATAATTTTAAAATTCTGCAATATGGGTTTTGTGTGTAGAGACCCCAATTGACTTTATAGTGGGAATCATCCAAAAATACAAATCATTTTAAGAGATTTCACCAATCATTCAAAAGCTAGTTTTTCTAGAAACATCATGCAAAACTGGGGTTGAATCATTCTATTGGAATTCGATTTGCATGATTATCAAGTTTCTTAAGAGAACATGAACTGCAAGTTTTTTTTCACATGGAAATTCTTGCATCAGAGGTTTGTGGAAAGCATGAAAAAGCCTAATATTCCTTATCTAAATTCATTTCCAGTCGAACTCTCCCCAAGGATTCTTTTTGCTATAATGTTATTTTAGATGCACTTTGTAACATAATCCAATTTCCAGAAGCAGCTAAATGGTTTCAGTCTATGGTTATTCTGGGTTGCCAACTAGATGTTTATACCTATGAAATTATAATTCGCGCTGCTTGAAATTTAGGGAGAATTGAAGAGGTTTGGAAAAGTGCATTTGTTCTTGATTCAACACAGTGGAAAGAATTATAGCATCAAACCAAATCATAGTGAAATCGATTTAATGATAAGATGTTTTGAAGTTAAATTAAATAAGATTATCATTCTTCCAAGTTCGAGTGCAGCGAAGGCTAGTATTCATTGTGCCCAGATCCAACGACAACCCGAGAACAAAAATTGCACGAGATTTATACCAAAGAGTGCCCCTGCAAGAAATCTCGTTAAATCTGCTCACCTGAAAATTGATGGTTGACATTAATTGTGGGAACACTCTCTTTAAATTCCAAAAACCACTTAAGTGCCCCCACCAGTGGTTTTAGGTTTCAATAAAGGACATTACGTGGTGATAGCTCGAGCCCACGTCCTTTACTTTCAATTCACAATTTTAATTTTTATCAATTTCGAAAAATGTCTTGTCATAAATCTTTCAAATAAATTTTGTTTAAAAATAATATCATGTATTACATGTACATATGATATTATTAAAATTGTGTAATCTCCACCACAACGAAACATATATTAACCGCTTTAAGCAGTTATTTCTAAAAACGGATTCAACAGTGATATAAGCACAAAGATAAAAGCCCAAGAGGCAGAGGGTAGAAGGTTCTGAATTTTGGACCTTTGGAAGACTAAAATTTTGTACTTATTTTCTGATGAATTAATGAAAGAGGCATCAAGTTTCCTGCATCTGTTGATGGTGATTCGTGTTTCCTGTGTCATATTGTGTTCTTTCTTCTTTGAATGAAGTGAAGTAATGTAGTCGCCGGTCTCTTAATTACATTTGTAAGTAAGAGTTAAATAACCTTAATATGCGCTCCTGCACTCCAACTTTTCTTTCTTCACAAATTCATTTTGAGGCTTAAAGTAATAGATTCTATGTTACAACATATTATTTTGAGTTTCCCAACAATTCTTCTTTTCATTCAGATATCAGCAGTTAAAGGCATTGTGGAATATTTTATTGTTTCAGATTATTAGGGGTTTTAAAGAATTAATTTCCAAAGGAATAGGACAAAGACCGAATGAAAAAATTATTTCCATAAAATAAATTTTTTAAATGTATTAAGCACTAATTCCTTTCATAACCAAGGGATTGTTTCTTAAGAACCAACATTTTTTGGAGCCGTTGCCGAGGAACGAAGACATGAAGTTATTTTTCCCTGAGTATTGACATCTATTTCTTGATAGTGAACAAGATTTAGATATAAAGTTTCGTTGTTATTTATTCACCTGGCAACTCCACTGATGAAGGTTTCATTAGATGAGGCATTTTGCTGGCAAGAAAATGAGAAAGCATCATGGAAAGAACATGTATCAGAGTTTGATTTTTTTAAAGGAAGTTCTATATTTTACCATTATTTTAGTGCTCTATTTTCCCTTACATATCAAGAAAATTTCTTCCTGCTTTATTCTCTCATAAGATTGTAAATCCCAAAAAGTACATTCTTTATTGTAGAAAGAAGATTTTTCTTCTGCTTGTATTATTGATCTTGACACAACTTTATCTCCCAAATATGAGAGGAGAGATAACTGTTGCATTACAATCCCTGAAAATAATCAGTCACAGCCTGGGCATAAAGGTGATGATTCATCATCTTCGGGTGATAATATTCTATCTCACAAGAAATTGACTTCTTTTCAACTCAAAAACAAATAAATCTTTAAACCCCTAAAGCTACCCACAATTATCCATCAGTATCCTTCAAAAGGATTCAAAATTTTTCCAAGTTTCTCTGGAGAGGAGGATATTTTAGTTGAATAACATATCTTGAATTTGAGTACTTTCTTGACAAATTTCAAATTATTTATGAATATGTGGCTTTAGGGATGTTTTTTCATTCATTAAAGCAGGGTTCTCAATAATGGTTCCAATGTTTGGAAGCAAGTTCAATTAGTTCATGGCAATTTTTTCAAGATATATTTCTTATATATTGGGCAACTTTTGGAATTATATTCTATCTAGAGGCAGAGCAATGAATCAATCATTGCATTTAATATGAGGTTTAAAAAAAATTATTTCGGCATGCCAAAAGAAATTCAACTTCGAGAAGCTGCAACTATGGTTTAGTATTTGAGGGCTCTTTCTATTGTCTTGGATTTTTATCTCAAGGAGAGAAAGCCTTGCACTTTGGAGCTGATGTTTCTTTATGCACAGGAAATCAAAGATAATGTGTGGGCTTGTAGAATTTTTTCCTGTCATGTTGAAAAAAAAAGTTTTGTTGAAGACAAGGGGGCCTGCCAAGAAAACATTGGAATTTATTTGCAACAAAATGCAAATTCAGATATGAAAAAGGATTTTAAAATGGTGTCAAAGGATTCCTATATTGTTGAAACACAAGAATTTAAGCATTCTAAATATTCTGGTCAAAAATTCGTTGCAACAACTGAACTACACGCTGAAAGTATGGAAGATCATTACAATTTTGATAATTTTAATGCTTTTGTGAATAGAGGAGAAACTAGTGGAGCTCCTCAGGTGTGTTTGTAGGAGGGGGAAGATTTTTGTCAAGAATTGGCACTACGCGAAGAACATTAGCATTATGAGGAACAAGCCTTGGATTTCTATTTTCGGCCTAAATGGTTGTCAACAAAAAACAACAACCAATTTCTTCACATACGACCTCAAATTGAGGAGTCAAACAATGAAGGAGGCTTCCATGTTCAAAGGAGTATACATCAACAAGATGTTCAAGAAAATGAGGCAACCAAAAAATTGTCTCATCAATTCTATGATCCAGTGGCTGACTATATGAAAACTTTCTTTTCTCAGCAACAAGCATTTATGCAAGGGTATGTGCAAAGCTCTGTATCTGGAAAATTTTCATTGTACATCCCTGTTTTGATTTTTAAATTTCCACAGTGTGGAGGCATTAAGTCTAACACGTAGATGTTCGGTTGGTTCCATTGGAAATCTAACTTCACCTAATTAATTTCATCCATATATATATATATATATATAGGAGCTGCACATAAATAAGCTCAAGAATTGAGCATTTTTAGTTGTAGTATTTCTAGTTTAGCATTTTTAGTTCAAGAATAAAGATCCTGGAAGAGAGAGGTTTCAGAGAGTTTGAAATTTTCAGAAATTTTGGATTGGGAGAAGATTCAGTTTGATTCGACTCCATGCTCAACAAAGGCTACTGGTCTATTGTTCTTAGCACTTTCCAAGAAAAGGGTTGTCCCCAGATGGAGCCAGATGTTGTAGCTTATTTTTTCAACTAAAATAACCTTACAAAAGGAGGCCAACTCTATGAGATTATAATTGAGGAGAAGGACAAGAAGGAGAAATTTTGCAGAAATTAAAGTAAAAGTGTTGGGTTGGCATATTCACATACAATCAGTGTCTCTAAGGATTTTCCTAAAGGATGGATAAGCTGGGATATTTTTTGTGACCAAGTTTATAGAGAGACAAATGGAGAGCACTGGCTTGAATATGTAGTATGTTGTTTTCTTCAAGGTATTAAATATGGGGTGAAATATGGGGTTCAAATGCTAGAAGTTACTTAGCACGTGTTGTGTACTTGATTGAGCTTTAAAACTCAAAATGAACTTGTGGGTAAAACATTTGATAATCACTTGGATCAGATACCCCACTAGGTTTGGTTGTCATAGATACCTCAACTATTCCTTTCGCTGCAAAGGCATGAGGCAGTTCATGGCAAGCTCGTTTTACTCAAAATAGCCAGAATTTATCCAAAAGCTATTTATTATCATCTGCAGACATATTTATTATGTACTTCATGAATGTATAAACCCACAAATGAAACTAAGACACCCAAAGGTGAAAGTTCTGGCAAAGATGCACAAACGAGTAATGTTCCTGAGCGAGATATCTAAATGGTACACCAGCTACAAGTGTCGTGGATGGTGAAGTTAGTGTGCTTAAAAATCCAATGTCAGGTCTTTCAGATAAGATTTAAGATCTCAAGGTGATAATGTCAGCCCCACCATTGTCTGAGGTTCTTCGATCTCGTTATAATGGAAAGAGCATTTCTCAGGATAAAAGTGTTTGTATGGATGTGAATTCCTCTTATGAAGTAGCAGCAATGACAAGCAATGGTTTTGATCAGCCTAGTCTACCAAAAATTCCTTCCTGTGGTAATGTAAAGCATCTTGGTGTGGTTGGGAGAGGTATGAAATGTCCAACATCAAAATTTCATTCGAAGAGCAGAAAATTACTTGCACAGAAAACACAGACATTCCCAGGTCATGATTTTCGATTTCATATTGCGGAAAAACAAAGAAGAATTTTAAAATTTTACGATCTGGGTTTTGTGCATAGAGACCCCAATTGACTTCAAAGCGAGAATCGTCCAAAAATTCAAATCATTTTAAGATATTTCACCAATTCTTCAAGAGTAGTTTTTCCAAAAACACCCTGCAAAACTGGGTTTGACTCATTATATTGGAATTTGATTTGCATGATTATCAAGTTTCTTAAGAGAACATGAACTACAAGCATTGTTTCACATGGAAATCATTGCATCAGAGGTTTTCAGAAGCACGGAAGGAAGAAAATCCTAATATTCCTTATCTGAATTCATTTCCAGTCGAACTCTCCCCAAGGATTATTTCTGCTATAATGTTGTTTTAAATGCACTTTGTAACATAAGCCAATTTGCAGTAGCAGCTAAATGGTTTCAGTCTATGGTTAATTTGGGTTGAAAAATAGATGTTTATACCTATGACATTATAATTCGTTCTTCTTGCAATTTAGGGAGAATCGAAGAGGTTTGGAAAAGTGCATTCGTTCTTGATTCAACACAGTGGAAAGAATCACAAATTCGAACCAAATCATAGTGAAAGCGATTTAATGCTAAGATGTCTTGAAGTTAACTTAAACAATATTACCATTCTTCCAAGTTCGAGTGCAAATAACACTAGAAAATTTGCCCCACCTCCGATGGCCACTTCGTCGCTATTCCCACACATACCATCGCAAGAGTGACAAATACCGAGGACGGAAAAACGTGGTTCGCCATTACATCACAATTCACATCACAATTTCGACGCCTTGACAAATTTTCGCCGCACTGACAAAGTTTCGCACTACCGACACTTTTTCCGTCCCTTCCAAACAAGCGTCGCTCTTCCGACGTTTCCCAAACCGTCGCACTTCCAACGTTTGTAAACTGTCGCAATTCCGACGAAATGTGGTTCGGGACGATGCGCGAACGTCGCTCGACGTTTTTAAACCGTCACAATTTCGACGAAATGTGGTCCGACGTTTTGAACGTCGCTTCTTCCAACATTTTTATACCATCGCTCTTCCGACATTTGTAAACCGCGTCGTACCCGACGAAATGTGGTCCGACTTTTGAACGTCGCTATTTCGACATTTTTATACCGTCGCTCTTCCGACGTTTGTAAAATATCGCAATTCCGACAAAATATGGTCCGACGTTTTTACATCGTCTCTCTTCCGACGTTTGCCGTCGCACCCGACGCCATACAAAAGTGTCGCAAGACCGACGCTTTCCAAAAGCGTCGCAATACCGACGCATTCCAAAAGCGTCGCAATACCGACGCTAGGAAGAACTGTCACAATATTGATAGACGTCACAAGACCGACGAAAATGGAAATCGTTCAAAACGTCGAAAGACCGATGCTTACGAAGCGTCGGTATACCGACGGCGGGTTCAAATTTAAAAAATAAAATAAAATGAAACTTTAAAACAAGACAATAAATCTCCAATATTTGTTATGAATTGTGGGCATTCCAATTGTTATGAACATAATTCGACCGTGAAATATTAATATAATAAACCACCCCGCAGCGCTTCGACTATAAACAATCATATAAACATGGCTCTGTATTTCAAAAAACAGGTTTAAAACATAAACAGGGCAACTTTTTTTTTCTAAGTAAGGTTAATCTATTAACAGTGGGAATAAAATTACAGCATGACCGAAGTCAAAAATATTGCCCAGACTTATGGCAAATTTGTCAAAAAATCAAAAAAGAAGACTGCCCTCATACGGGGAAACCAGTCTTGAACTTTTTTCAGGTCATTGCATTGCCCACGCAGGGGAACCATCGTTTGATATCTTTGACGATTACAGTGTTTACAGAATTTAAAAATAAAATAGAGGTCCGGCACAGTAATATAAGCAAAAACATGCCCAATTAAGTGGGCTGCGAAGCAAGAAAACCAAACCAAAGAGAAGCAGCTACTCATCCGGTGGTTCTTCGACAATTCGGCACCATCCTTCGACAAACATGTCATTGTCCATGGCGGGAGCAGCTTCAAACACGGAAGGTCCAGGATCTTCAGGCGTTATCTCCACATCATGATCCCTACGAACTTGAGCCTCCGGTTCCTGCACATTCACGCCACCGCTCCCCTCCTGAAGGCCCGAAAGCTGGGCTTTTTCTGAGCTCAGACCCTCTGGACGGGTGCATTGTTCCTCCACTTGGGCCTCTTCACAGAAAACCACGGTGATTGAAGCTGTGATTCGTGGGCGGTTCAGAGAGAAATTAAAGGAAAAAAGCGCAATGCACATCGTGGGAGAAGGTGAAGTGGTGGGGAAATGAGGAGCAAGGGAGCCCATATGGTGGCCAGATCCTAGAAACTGACCCCGCCCACTTCTAGTGTTTGGATAGCGGCCTGCGTAATAATCACTGGAGTGGGAAGATGACTCAGTTGAGGGGCTGGAGGGAGCGTGCAGGGGTTGGCCTCTGGTGCTACCCCTGCGGCAACGCATCCTTTGACGCAGGCGAGGCATGGATGCAGTCTCAGCAGTGGGAACAAGACAAGATGGAGAAGCAGGATTCCAAGAAACCGAGGAAGACAGACACAGACCAGACCGAGAGAAATGCAGATTTTCACCAAGGTATAAGCAACAGTTCAGCTGGCTTCTCCTTCCCGTCACAGTGCGCAGGCAGTGTAACCCAGCAACCAGAGAGCATCTGCAATTCAAAGGTTGCGACTCGTCTGAGAAACCATAGCGAAACGCCATTTTATCAACCTGACTGCAATGGCATTGAAGAACGCCCGTCATAAATCTCTCATTGATGAGAGCCGAAGGCCGGAGCAGATTGGAGCATGCGGAATCGCTAACAGGAGTGGAGGTCCGATCTTGAACAGTGTTAAAACTTAATGCGATTGATATGAATAGCCGTTAACACTTAATGCGATTGATATGACCCAGAAGGTTCATCAAGCAAGGAGAAACAATCAAAGCGAACCAATCATAAACGGGACAAGGAAAACCGGACGTCTCCCCAGTGGAGTCGCCAATTTGTTGAGGAGGTAAATCCCCTCTGCGGACAGAGGCGATCCCTACTAGCCCAGCAGGGGTCTAGCAACAAACAAACAATGCTATGACGCAAGCTCCTAGTTACGAATGAAAGACTTGGGATAAGAGCCTACCTGGATTCCAATGCTAGATCTGAAGAAGAGATGTCCCCGTCCTTCAGCCCTGGCAGATCACAATCCTTCCACGATCTCCGTGGATGAACACCTGCACACAGAAGAAACGAACAGATACAAGCATAGGAACCGGCATACGTAACTAAACATCGGTCAGAAAAGATATTACTCGCATTAACATGATGGAAAAAGGAGTGAAACCATAATCATAGTCATCTATTAAAATGATAAACGAATAGAAGTTACAACCAAGTTCTGACGTCGCAGCTTCCTTCGAACGGGTCTCCGGTCGTCCACGTCTCGCAAAGCTCGCCAAGGAAAGGAAAACCTCTCCAGAGTCTCGTAACAATGGTCTCCTCGCTTGAATGGGCCTTAAGGGAAAGAAGGGATTCTTTACAGCACAAAGGCACTTGGGAATAGGGAGATGCAAAGCTTCAGCACTTCAAGACTAGCTTGCCATGGTTCTGAGCAAGCTTTTATAGATGGGGAAGGAGGGAGTTGGGATCCCTATTATTATGGGATTGGCCCTATCAACAAGGAAGGTTCCATAGAAGGTGGCAAAACCACTTCCCCTCCATAGAACTCCCGCAGCCAAACCTCCCAACTCAAGATAGGCAATGGTTGTGAGTTTGTTTGAACTCAACTTCCGCCATCCATATTTAAAAAACAGTCCCTAAAATGGGTGGCGCGATTGCTGCTCTATGACAGAGCGCCAAGTGGCGCGACCTCTTTACAGGATTTCCCTGATTGGCGCGAGCACTAAACTGTCTACCCGCGCCAATGCAAAAAGAGCTGTTTTTCATGGATTTTGCAAGGAGATCTCTCAAGGGGAAATGAAGCTCATACTCAGAGGGATGCATTGATGATGTTTTCAAGGCATGACAGTGTTCACAGGTCACATAATGGGTCCTCCATTGTGCGGGACGGGGAATGGTAAGGACGGTGACAAATTACTGTGTAACACTCTTTTAAGCATTAAATGCTATAAATGGGTAAAGCTTTTTTAACCTTTAACCTAAAATAAAAAAATTAAATTAAATAAAATTAAATATATGGGATTCTAAACTGTTATGAAATCATATTCAAACTCTTTATTAATTTCTTAGAATTTATTATATAAATAGCTTCCGAAGTTTGAGTAATCCATTCATATTTAACTGGTATTTCTTTATGTGGTTGAACTATTTGATAACTTACCAAAAAACATCACACCCTCATACCAAACTCAAGTTAACTTACTCTTTTAAGCATTAAATGCTATAAATAATGGGTAAAGTTTTTTTAACCTTTAACTTAAAAATAAAAAATAAAAAAATAAAAAATAATTATAATAATATTAATTAATTAATTAATTAATTAATTTAATTAAATATATGGGTTTTTCTTTATGTTGTTAAACTATTTGATAACTTACCAAAAAGCATGACACCCTCGTACCAAACTCAAGTTAACTTACTCTAAGCATTAAATGTTATAAATGGGTAAAGCTTTTGTAACTTTTAATTTAAAATTTAAATAAAATAAAAATAAAAACTAAATAAAAAATTTAAATATATGGATTATAAACTATTATGAAATAAAATTCAAACTTTCTATTAATTTCTTGGAATTTTTTATATAAATATCTTCCCAAATTTTAATTTCTTGGAATTTTTTATATAAATATTTTCTTAAATTTGAGTAATCTATTTATATTTAACTATATTTCTTTATATACTTAAATTATTTGATAACTTACCAAAAAGCATCACACCCTCATACCAAACTCAAGTTAACTTACTCATTTAAACATTAAATGCTATAAATAATGAGTAAAACTTTTTTTAACTTAGAATTTAAATATATGGATTATAAACTATTATGAAATAAAATTCAAACTTCCTATTAATTTCTTGGAATTTTTTATATAAATATCTTCCCAAATTTGAGTAATCTATTTATATTTAACTATATTTCTTTATGTACTTAAATTATTTAATAACTTACCAAAAAACATCACACCCTCATACCAAACTCAAATTAACTTACTCATTTAAGCATTAAATGCTATAAATAATGAGTAAAACTTTTTTTAACTTAGAATTTAAAAAAAAAAAATTAAATATATAGGATTTTAAAGGTTATAAAATAATATTCAAACTCTCTATTAATTTCTTAGAATTTTTTTATATAAATAGTTTTCCAAATTTAAATAATACATTCATATTTAACTAATAACTTGTAAAAAAACATGACACCCTCGTACCAAACTCAAGTTAACTTGGTCGGTCTTTTAAGCATTAAATAAAGCTTTTTTAAAGCTTTAACTAAATATATGGGGTTCGAAACTGTTATGATATTAAATTAAATAAAAATGTCCAGTTTTCATGGTTACAATGTTACATGCTTATGGCCCAAGGCCCGAAGAGCATCCGTTCTATTCATGTTTATAAATATGGCCATTTATGATCGCATCTTATCATCGTCCTTCTCAATTCTCATCGCCCCCCCCCCCTCTGATACCAGCCGTTTTATTTTCTTTGCTTTCAGCAAGTAATCGCAATAATATTGAGAAGGATTTCATTCATCGCATAATCTGATAAATATCGAGATCAAGGATTTGTCATTGTCATGGCGAAGTGGATGAGGAGCAGCGAGGAGGAGGAGGAGGAGGAGGATGATTTGATGAGCGTCGATGAGGAGGAGGATGATTCGATGAGCGGCGGTGACGAAAATGAAGTCTACCACCCCTACGTAGAAGAGGTTTCTACCGCCACACAGAACATCAACAACATCAGACTCATCTCTCAAGAAACTTTATTGTCTGCACAGAGAGAGGAGTTAAGTAAGGTGATGGATCTCCTTGCTGTAAAAGAACAGCTTGCTCGCACACTCTTGATTCATTATCGCTGGAATTTTGCAAGATTAGTTGATGCATTTGTAGAAAGAGGGAATGACTGCTTGTTTTCCCAAGCGGGTGTTGCTATTACACGGTCTGAATCAACAAATTCCCAAGCGGGTGTTACCGACTGCATTGTCTGTGGAGATGAAGATTTGAGCGAAGAGGATACCACAATGATGAATTGTGGTCACACTTTCTGCAATGTCTGCTGGACGAAGCACTTCCTTATTAAGATAAACGATGGACAAAGCAAGCGGATTAAGTGCATGGATCCAGAATGTAATGTCATCTGTGACGAAGACATCATAAGAAAGTTAGTGACTGCAGAAGATCCTGAAGCAGCCCAACGCTTCGATCGCTTCCTATTTGAGTCTTATATTGATGATAACGACAAAGTCAAGTGGTGCCCTAGTGTTCCCCATTGTGGAAATGCAGTTCGAGTTGAAAGAGACGTTTACTGTGAGATCCAGTGCACTTGCGGACATCAGTTTTGTTTCAGTTGTTTGGCTCAACCACACTCTCCTTGCTCCTGTTCGATTTGGAAGCTTTGGGATAAGAAACTCGGGGACGAGTCTGAGACATTATATTGGATTGCAGTTAATACCAAGTCGTGTCCCAGTTGTGGGAAGAACGTAAATAAAGATGGTGGCTGCAACTTGGTGACCTGCGTATGTGGCCAACACTTCTGCTGGTTATGTGGTGGTGCTACTGGAAGTGCACATACCGAAGCAAGCATTGATGGACACAGTTGTGGTCGATATAAAGAAGATGAGGAGAGTGATATTAAGAAGGCACAACGTGACTTGAAAAGGTACACACATTATTTCTCCAGATGGAAAGCTCATAAGGATTCACTGGAGCTTGAAACAAAGCAATGGGAATTATTAGAGAAAAATATTTTTGATTTTCAAAGCAATGAATCTGGTTTTACTGATTATAGTTGGTTACTAAATGCACTGCAAAAGCTGTTTAGATCAAGGCGTGCCCTTGCTTATTCATATGCTTTTGCATTTCACATGTTTGGTGATGACATACTCAGAGATATATTAACACCCACAGAAAAAGAATTGAAACAGAATCTTTTTGAAGATCAACAGCAGCAGCTAGAGGGAACCGTAGAAAGGCTTTCAAAGATTATTGAGCAGCCTTCTGATAAACAGAGTGTTATGGCCAACCGAGGGCAAGTTGTTGATATTAGTGGCGTGGTGGATACAATGTGTCGAAGAATGTATGAGTATATCCAAAATGATTTGGTCCGTAACCTTCGATTGACAGCACATCCAATTGCTCCATATAACTCCAAGGGTGTCCACATACTTCATGATACGTAATCGATATCACGAGATAAATTAGTTCATGGCATACTATTCACCTCCCTGTCTTACACAAATCATTTTGAGTAGTCTTTGTTCTTCTGAGCGTCTCTTACATTGCCTGTGTTTATGTTTAATGGAGTTGTGTTTGAGATTAAGTCAATGGTTGAATGTCTCTTACATTCATTGTGTTTGGTGTTTACATTCATTGCGTTTGGCGTTGTTTTGAACGCCTCTTACATTTATTGTGTTTGGAATTCTGTTTCATATCAAGTAATACTAGTCTTCTTTCTTCTCAACGTCTCGTACATTAAGTGTGTTTGGAGTTCGGTCTCATATTAGTCATGTGGTTTGGATTAAGTTTTGGTAAATAACAAGTGTTATTGGACAGTTTAAGTGGTTGTTATGTTTTTGGAAAAACTGTAAATTAATATATAGGATAATTTTTATGGTAGGTATTTATATTTATTTTTATATAGCATCTATTAATTTTTTATGCAAATACTTGCTTAAATTATGATTGAAAATAAGTGTAAGTAAATAGGTTATTTTTAATTTAGTTGGTTTTCCTATAAAACTCAATAAAAATCATTACATAAATATTTCAAAATCATAACAATATATGGATGATATCAATGAAGGATAACCATGAAGATAACCATAACTACATAGTGCAATTTTACAACCACTACAACCACAACCACTATTGGCTTGAGACAAGTTAATGTAAAATAAGAAAATACATATTTAGGGTAAAATTCAACCCTTGATATATTGTAGTTGTTTTTTCAAAATATATGTAGCTTAAAATTCAACCCTTGATATATTGTAGTTGTTTTTTCAAAATATATTTAGGGTAAAATTCAACCCTTGATATATTGTAGCTTTTTCAAAAATTTTATATATTGAAATTAATAATAGTCATGGTTTTAAGTAATTTATGTTTTATTTTGATTTAGGAATATTTTTGCAAGTCATGTTTTTTTAAGTGGATGGTTATTGTCCTTAAATCCAATTTGCTTAGATGGACTTCAGTGTTGTGCAACTTGAGCTTTCATGCAAAATATATTTCTTTCATGTTCTAGTATTATTCACCTTGGTAGTTATTTATTTTAAAAGAAAAAATTGTTTCAACTAAGGCTTTTTAAATTGAGTGAAAGGCATATTGCATTGAGAAGGTGAAGTGTCATAACAATGTATATGAAAAAACTTAGTATCCATAGTCATCTATATTCGACTCTTGCATTGCCTAAATAGAAAGATTCAAATTATAATCTACATCACTTAATCATAACGATTTAAACCCATTGTAATCATACTATAACAATATTTACTCTTGTGAAAGCTCAATTATCCATCACATCACTTAGTTTGGAATGTAATATACTAAGATGCAGAAAATTCTTGTAAATAGCCATGGCATCAAAGAGTCATCTTAGATTTGGAAAAACAAGTTTGGTAATCTAGACAATATACCAAAGAGACATGTGGATCAAGAAACTATGTACTAGATTTTTGATATCTGGAATTCCTCTAGGACCATATCTACCTCTTACATGAAAATTGTAAATAATAATGGGAAAATTCCTCACTAATAATGATCTAGATTGGATCATTATATTTTTTTTCATCCATATTGATGCATTTGGAGTGTAAAAAGTGGAGGAATCAACTCAGGGGTAAAACTTTGCCGATTTATCGTAGCACCATTTCATTTTGTTCTACACACATATGTTTCCTACAGGGTAATAAGTGCATCAATTGGAGTCTGTAGGGTGGATGAGTGAGCTTTAGGTGAGTGTGAGTGTCACTGTGAGCCTTAGATGGGTGACTCTTAGATGTGATATGTGAGATGTGAGATATATTTTAAATTCAATTTTTTTATTATATTGTAACATTTTTTTTTATAAATAAAATTACTAACAATTTTTTAGATAAAAGAAAGTATAATATACATATCACATCAAAATATATAACATATAAATAGTACTTATAAATTAATATCCATTTTACCTTATAAATTAAATTAACTATTGAATAACCATCCTTTAATTTAATTAATAAGCGGATAAAAATTTAATATTTACAATATAACAATATTTTGAATCATGAATATTTACCATGGATATTATTAACTTCCAAATAGGTTTTTTTACAATAATATTTACAATATAACAATATTTTTAAATAATGAATATTTACCATGGATATTATTAACTTCTAACTAGGTTTTTTTACAATACCATGGGCCAATACAAGAGAAATATATATAGAGAGAGAGGGAGAGGACTATATATCTAAACTCTCCATCCTCGCAACTATTACTTTTGAGGTATATTTAAACTCTCCATGTTCAAAACTACTAAAAATATTCCCATAGAGATTAAATCGAGATTTTAATAAATTAAAAATGAAAATATGTTTATACATACATATGTGAAATTTATATAATATAAATAATATTATAAAGAATCAGGATAGATGCATTTAAACAAGGATCCATCGAAGAGAGAAAACAAAGTGACTAACAAATAAGTTTTTATTATTGTATTTTCTTTGACATGATTAATCCAAAATATAGATTTAATATTTTACAACCAATTATGTTTTTTTTTTTTAGATACTTTCTTAAATACAATACAATGGAATCGTATTTAAGAGCTCGTGTTATATGGAGGGGGAATAGAGTGAGGGAGAGATACATAGAGGTGGGAGAGATGAGGAGAGAGAGGAAGGAAGAGAGAGAGGAGGGGGGATAGAGGATGAGAGAGGGAGGGAGAGAGATGGATTTGGAGGGGGAAAGAGAGGGAGGGAAGAAAAAATACATTGAGGGATAAATGTGGACAGAGAGAGGGAGTGATAAGGGAGAGATGAATATGGAATGAGGGAAAGAGGAGATGATTTAAGGGAGAGAAAAAGAGATGATAGAGATAGGGAAATAAGGGGAAGAGAGATAGGGATACATAGATATGGAGGGGGGAAGGGAGGGGAGAGAGAGGGATATAGTGACAGAGTTGGAGGGTGGAGAAGAGAGTGTGTGTGTGATGGTGGGAGAGATAGAGGTAGGTGGGAGAGAAAGGGAGAGAGAGGAAGGAAGAGAGAGGGGAATTTAGAAAGAGGAGAGAGAGGGGGGGAGAGACAGAGGGAGGTGGGAGAGAAAGGGAGAGAGAGGAAGGAAGAGAGAGGGGACTTGAGAAAGAGGAGAGACAAAGGGAGGAAAGAGAGAAAGGGAGAGAGAGGGGGGGAGAGATGGAGTTGGAAGGGGGAAAGCGAGGGAGGGAAGAAAAAATACATTGAGAGATAGAGGTGGAAAGAGAGAGGGGGGTGATAAGGGAGAAATGAAGATGTAATGAGGGAGAGAGGAGATGAGGGAAGGGAGAGAAAAGGAGAAGATATATATAAGGAAATAAGGGGAAGAGAGATACTAGGAGACATATATATGGAGGGGGGAGAGAGGGGGAGAGAGAGGGAGATAGTGACCAAGTTGGAGGGTGGAGAGAGAGTTTTTGTGATGGGTGAGAGACAGAGGGAGGTGGGAGAGAAAGGGAGAGAGAGATGGAGTTGGAAGAAGAAGAAAGACATAAAGAGAGAAAGGTGGAGAGGGATAGGGAGTGACAAGGGAGAGATGGAGAGATGATGAGGGAGAGAAGAGACTAAGAAGAGAGAGAGAGGGAGGGAGAGGAAGAGGTAGGGAGATAGATATATATAAATATGGGGAGAGAGTGTGTGTATGTTTTGGGGGTGAGAACAAGAGACAAGGGAAGATAGAGATATAGATGGAAAGAGAGAGAGATAGAGAGAGAAAGTATGTTTGGGGGTTGAGATAGAGATATAGATGGAGGGGGCGAGAGGGAATAAGAAAGGGAAAAAGAGAGGGAGGAAGGAATACATATATGGTAGAGAGAGAGCATGAAATGTCTTTAGGCGGATAATATAGAGATACAAATAAAGAGATATGGAGGGAGGTATAGATATAGATGGCAGGGGGGGAGAGGGAAGAATAGAACAATAGAGAAAGGGAGGGAGAGGCGAAGAGAGAGAGACAAGGGAGAGAGGGAGGGGGAGAGAGAGGAGAGAGGGAGGGAGATAGACACAGAATTGAAGGTGGAAAGAGAGGGAAGAATAAAGAGACACACAGAGACAAATATAGGCATAGAAGTTAGATCTAGAAAGTCGTGAATATTTTTTTCACTAAAATAGATGTATTGATTTTAGTGTAGTTGTTGATTTCTAGTCCTATATGAGCACTTGCACTAAATGCATTGATTTCAGTGTAGACGTTGATTTCTACTCCTATTTGATTGTTTGCACTAGATGCATTGGTTTCATTGTATATATTGATTTATAATCATATGTGATCCTTCCACTAGATGCATTGATTTCAGTGTAGATGTCAATTTCTAATCTTATTTAATACCTTACACTAGATGCCTTAATTTCAGTGTAGATGTCAATTTCTACTCATATTTTATTGCTTGCACTTGATGTATTGGTTTTAGTATAGATATTTATTTCTAATCCTATTTTAATTCTTGCACAATATGAATTTATTTTAGTGTAGACATTGATTTCTAATCAAATTTTATAGTTTGCACTAGATGCATTGATTTCAGTGTAGATGTTGATTTCTAATTTGATGCAACTAGATGTATGATGTACATTAATTTTGAAGTAATTAGATTAATAATGTGCATTTATATCAGTGTAAGCACATCTTTTCCCCCTCCATATATATATATATATATATATATATATATATATATCTTCCATTGTCTCTCCTTGATCTCTCTATCTCACCCCCAAACATACACACTCTCTCCATATCTATCTATCTCTCTCTTTATCCCTCCCTTTTACACTCCCTCTCTCTCTATCTTCCACTTCTCTCTCTCTAACACTTCTCTCTCCATATATTTCTATATCTCTCTTTCTCCCTCCCTTTTCCACTCCCTCTCTCTCTCTTCTCCTCTTCTCTCTCTCTAACAATTCTCTCTCCCCATATATATATATATCTTCCTCCCTCCCTGTCTTTTCCCCTCTCTTCTTCCATCTCTCCCCCATTCCATATATATCTCTATCTCACCCGCAAAACATACAAGCTCTCTCAATGTATGCACATAAACATTATGCATGGCGTGAATTGACTTATTTTTTACAATAATTCAACGATAAATACAATACTTGAATTTTCATCCTAAATAAAATGTTCACTTACCCGAAAGGTATTCTTCTTAAAACTATAAACTATTTGTAATTGGATACGTTCTTATTATTCCCATTTTCCAGGGATAATGGCCCTTATACATCCACTAGTACAAGACAAGATACTCTAACCATATGGTTGTAGCATGCTCTAACAACTCCTCTCAGTCATACCTTGTACATGCCCGATCCTTCGGCTCCCAATATGCAGCTCCTGCCTCTATCAATGCTCCAAGTACATTTGGCCACTAAATCTCGATTGTCCAGTCTACTCTCTAGTTGATCATTCTTCCACCAATGCATCAACACATCAAGACTCTTGTCGATTTGTTCATAGCTCCACTTGTGAACAACTCTCAATCTTCCCATGGCTTCTTCTCAGCTACTCAGGGACTTCATCCCACTATGGTCTTCCTGTGCTACAACAATGAAGACCAACATAGGGCACGGAGGGTTTCCACCTATCACTACAATATTTCCATCTCTCATAATGAGCACAGCCTAGGAGGATTTCCCATTATCTATTGTGGAAGTCTTTCTCCACACACAAGTCTCAGGCTCCACAATTCTTCTCCTGGTTGATCAGACCCTTGAGCTCCACAACTGTTATGATAGCAGTCACCTTCATCCATCAAGGTGTTTCACTTCGGCTCCAACGTCTACAATATCAAATTGTCATCCAGTAGACCATAAATACCTAATCTCATCCACACTTGTTCCTCTCTCACGTTGCCCTCTAACAGCCCACGAGAGACCAATTCCATGTTGTAGCATCTGCTCCTAGTTAAGGCATCCCCACACCTGGGAGACCCTTACATATGGATGACCACAAACTCCACTAATCTGCCCTTTTCCCTGCAATAGAGGATCTATTGAAAGAATTTGGGCATCTCAATGTGTCCTTGCCTAGGACACCATAAAGGGTCCATCTGCAACACACCTTGTTTCTTTCCTCTTTCCTCTTGATCTAATGTGCATGTTGTCACCTTGGTTGCTTGGTATGCCTCCCAAAAATCCATGTGGGTTCCTCCAAACAACTCCTAAAGCCTCCTCAAGCTTCCCATCAATTGATCCTCGCAAGAGTTAACACTTTGACCCAATGCATAACGACCTTCTGCTACAAGCACTAGAAAATTTGGCCCAATTTCCGACGGCCACTTCGTCGCTATTCCGACACATAGTCGTCGCAAGAGAGACAGTTCAAGGACGGGAAAAACGTGGTTCGACATTACGTCGCAATTCCGACGCCTTGACGAAGTGTCGCACTACCGACACTTTTTCCGTCGCTTCCAAACAAGCGTCGCTCTTCCGACGTTTGTAAGCTGTCGCAATTCCGACGAAATGTGGTCCGACATTTTGAACGTCGCTCTTCTGATGTTTTTATACCGTCACTCTTCCGATGTTTGTAAACTGTCGCAATTCCGACGAAATGTGGTCCGACGTTTCGAACGTCGCTCTTCCGACGTGTTTATACTGTCGCAATTCTGACGCCGTACAAAAGTGTCGCAAGACCGACGCTTTCCAGAAGCGTCGCAATACCGACGCATTCCAAAAGTGTCACAATACCAACGCTAGGAAGAACTGTCGCAATATCGACGGATGTCACAAGACCGATGAAAGTGGAAATCGTTCAAAACATCGGAAGACCGACGCTTACAAAGCGTCGGTATACCGACGACGGGTTCAATTTAAAAAAAAAAATGAAACTTTAAAGCAGGACAGTAAATCTCCAATATTTGTTATGAATTGTGGGTGTTCCAATTGTTATGAACATAATTCGACCGTGAAATATTAATATAATAAACCACCCTGCAACGCTTCGACTATAAACAATCATATAAACATGGCTCTGTATTTCAAAAAATAGGTTTAAAATAGAAACAGGGAAAAAAAAAAATTTCTAAGTAAGGTTAATCTATTAACAGTGGAAATAAAATTACAGCATGACCAAATTCAAAAAAATTTCCCAGACTTATGGCAAGTTTGTCAAAAAATCAAAAAAGAAGACTGCCCTCATATGGGGAAACCAGTCTTGAACATTTTTCAGGTCGTTGCATTGCCCACGCAGGGGAACCATCGTTTGATATCTTTGACGATTACAGTGTTTACAGAATTAAAAAATAAAAAAGAGGTCCAGCACAGTAATATAAGCAAAAACATGCCCAACTAATCCTGGCCGTGAAGCAAGAAAACCAAACCAAAGAGAAGCAGCTACTCATCCGGTGATTCTTCGACAATTCGGCACCATCCTTCGGCAAACATAAAAATGAAACTTTAAAACAGGACAATAAATCTCCAATATTTGTTATGAATTGTGGGCATTCCAATTGTTATGAAAATAATTTGATCGTGAAATATTAATATAATAAACCACCCCACAGCGCTTCGACTATAAACAATCATATAAACATGGCTCTGTATTTCAAAAAGCAAGTTTAAAATAGAAACAGGGCAACTTTTTTTTTTCTAAGTAAGGTTAATCTATTAACAGTGGGAATAAAATTACAGCATGACCGAAGTCAAAAACATTTCCCAGACTTATGGAAAATTTGTCAAAAAATCAAAAAAGAAGACTGCCCTCATACTGGGAAACCAGTCTTGAAAGTTTTTCAGGTCGTTGCATTGCCCACGTAGGGGAACCATTGTTTACAGAATTCAAAAATAAAATAGAGGTCTAGCACAGTAATATAAGAAAAAACATGCCCAATTAAGTGGGCCGCGAAGCAAGAAAACCATTAAACCAAAGAGAAGCAGTTACTCATCCAGTGGTTCTTCGACAATTCGGCACCATCCTTCGGTAAACATGTCATTGTCCATGGCGGGAGCAGCTTCAGACACGGAAGGTCCAGGATCTTGAGGCGCTATCTCCACATCACGAGCCCTACGAACCTGAGCATCCAGTTCCTGCACATTCATGCCATCACTCCCCTCCTGAAGGCCCGAAAGCTGGGATTTTTCTGAGCTCAGACCCGCCGGACGAGTGCATTGTTCCTCCACTTGAGCCTCTTCACGGAAAACCACGGTGATTGAAGTTGTGATTCGTGGGCAGTTCAGAGAGAAATTAAAGGAAAAAAGCGTAGTGCGCATCATGGGAGAAGGTGAAGCGGTGGGGAAATGAGGAGCAGGGGAGCCCATATGGTGGCCAGATCCTAGAACCCAACCCCACCCACTTCTAGTGTTTGGATAGCGGCTTGCGTAATAATCACTTGATTGGGAAGACGACTCGATTGAGGGGCTGGAGGGAGCGCAGAGGGGTTGGCCTCTGGTGCTACCCCTGCGGCAACGCATCCTTTGACGCAGGCGAGGCATGGGTGCAGTCTCAGCAGTGGGCACAAGATGAGATGGAGAAGCAGGATTCCAAGAAACCGAGGAAGACAGACACAGACCAGACCGAGAGAAATGCAGATTTGCACCAAGGTCTAAGCAGCAGTTCAGCTGGATTCTCCTTCCCATCAAAGTGAGCAGGCAGTGTAACCCAGCAACCAGAGAGCATCTGTAATTCAAAGGTTGCGGCTCGCTTGAGAAACCATAGCAAAACGCCATTTTATCGGATCCGGTTGGGGGAATTGCCAACCGGATCCGGAAGGAACCGAAAGATTTTCTGATCGGTGAAGGAAACTGGGCAATTCCTCCAGCGAGTTAAACTACTCCATTCATATTTAACTGGTATTTCTTTATGTGGTTAAACTATTTGATAACTTACCAAAAAGCATCACACTCTCATACCAAACTCAAGTTAACTTACTCTTTTAAGCATTAAATGCTATAAATGGGTAAAGTTTTTTTAACTTTTAACCTAAAATAAAAAATTAAATTAAATATATGGGGTTCTTATGAAATAATATTCAAACTTTCTATTAATTTCTTAGAATTTTTTATATAAATAGCATCCCAAGTTTGAGTAATTCATTCATATTTAACTAGTACTTCTTTATGTGGTTAAACTATTTGATAACTTACCAAAAAGCATCACACCCTCCTACCAAACTCAAGTTAGCTTACTCTTTTAAGCATTAAATGCTATAAATGGGTAAAGTGTTTTTAACCTTTAACCTAAAATAAAAAAACTCTCATACCAAACTCAAGTTAACTTACTCTTTTAAGCATAGCCTGGATGGGACTTTGGTTCCAGGGTGAAGGGTGCTCTGTTAAGGCACTCCATGTGATAGGTCACCGGTTCCAATCCCCCGTGGGTGCTGACTTACAAAAAAAAAAAAAAAAACAACTTACTCCTTTAAGCATTAAATGCTATAAATGGGTAAAGCTTTTTTAACTTTTAACCTAAAATAAAAAAATTAAATTAAATAAAATTAAATATATGGGATTCTAAATTTTTATGAAATCATATTCAAACTCTTTATTAATTTCTTAGAATTTATTATATAAATAGCTTCCCAAGTTTGAGTAATCCATTCATATTTAA
Organism: Pinus albicaulis; assembly: GCA_034641835.2. Classification (NCBI taxonomy): domain Eukaryota; kingdom Viridiplantae; phylum Streptophyta; class Pinopsida; order Pinales; family Pinaceae; genus Pinus; species Pinus albicaulis. Next base: position 1,526,428,734 of record CM076578.1, read on the forward strand.
CTGGTATTTCTTTATGTGGTTGAACTATTTGATAACTTACCAAAAAACATCACACCCTCATACCAAACTCAAGTTAACTTACTCTTTTAAGCATTAAATGCTATAAATAATGGGTAAAGTTTTTTTAACCTTTAATTTAAAAATAAAAAATAAAAAAATAAAAAATAATTATAATAATATTAATTAATTAATTAATTAATTAATTTAATTAAATATATGGGTTTTTCTTTATGTTGTTAAACTATTTGATAACTTACCAAAAAGCATGACACCCTCGTACCAAACTCAAGTTAACTTACTCTAAGCATTAAATGTTATAAATGGGTAAAGCTTTTGTAACTTTTAATTTAAAATTTAAATAAAATAAAAATAAATAAAAACTAAATAAAAAATTTAAATATATGGATTATAAACTATTATGAAATAAAATTCAAACTTTCTATTAATTTCTTGGAATTTTTTATATAAATATCTTCCCAAATTTTAATTTCTTGGAATTTTTTATATATAAATATTTTCTTAAATTTGAGTAATGTTTATTTATATTTAACTATATTTCATATATACTTAAATTATTTGATAACTTACCAAAGCATCACACCCTCATACCAAACTCAAGTTAACTTACTCATTTAAACATTAAATGCTATAAATAATGAGTAAAACTTTTAGTAAATTTAATATATGGATTATAAACTATTATGAAATAAAATTCAAACTTCCTATTAAATTTGATTTTTATATAAATAGCTTCCCAAGTTTGAGTAATCCATTTATATTTAACTGGTATTTCTTTATGTGGTTAAACTATTTGATAACTTACCAAAAAGCATCATACCCTCATACCAAACTCAAATTAACTTACTCTTTTAAGCATTATAGGTTATAAGTAATGGGTAAAACATTTTTAACCTTTAACTTAAAATAATAAAATTAAATATATTAGTGTATTCAGGTTTTTATAAATAATATTCAAACTCTCTATTAATTTCAAATTTTTTATAAATAGATTTTTAATTTAAATAATACGATATATTTAACTAACTAAAAAACATGACACCCTCGTACCAAACTCAAGTTAGCAGTGGGTCTTTTAAGCATTAAATAAAGCTTTTTTTAAAGCTTTAACTAAATATATGGGGTTCGAAACTGTTATGAAATTAAATTAAATAAAAATGTCCGGTTTTCATGGTTACATGCTTATGGCCCAAGGCCGGAAGAGCATCCGTTCTATTCATGTTTATAAATATGGCCATTTATGATCGCATCTTATCATCGTCTTTCTCAATTCTCATTGCCCCCCCCTACGATACCGGCCGTTTTATTTTCTTTGCTTCGGCTAGTAAATGTGATAATATTAAGGAAAAGGATTTCATTCATAACTGCATCACGATGTCTCGGATCGAAGTTTGTCATTGTCATAAGCGAAAGTGGATGAGGGACGAGCGAGGAGGAGGAGGAGGAGGAGGATGATTTGCTGGCGTCGATGAGGAGGAGGATGATTCGATGACGAGCGGTGACGAGGAAATGGAAGTCTACCACCCCTACGTAGAAGAGGTTTCTACCCCACCTGAGAACATCAGCAATCGGATAAATGCTCTCAAGAGGAAACTTTATTGCACACGGAGAGAGAGGAGTTACTTAAGGTGATGGATCTCTTTGTTGTAAAACAACATCTTTCTCGCACACTCTTGATTCATTATCACTGGGATTTTTCAATATTAGTTGACGCATTTATAGAAAGAGGGAATGACTGGTTGTTTTCCCAAGCAGGTGTTGCTATTACACGGCCCGAATCCACAAATTCCCAGCCCGAGATTATTCTGTTGCATTGTGTGTGGAGATGAAGATTTGGCGAAGAGGATACCACAATGATGAATTGTGGTCACACTTTCGCGATGTCTGTGCAGACGAAGCACTTCCTTATTAAGATAAACGATGGGCCAAACAGCGGATTAAGTGCATGGATCGAATGTAATGTCATACGTAATGCGAACATCATAAGAAAGTTAGTATTACGAGAAGATCTGAAGCGACCCAACGCTTCGATAAGCTTCCTATTTAGTCTTATATTGATAATGCACGACAAAGTCAAGTGGTGCCTAGTGTTCCCCATTGTGGAAATACGATTCGAGTTGAAAGAGGCGTTCTGCTTGTGAGAGATCCGGTGCACTTTGCGGACATCAGTTTTTGTTTCGGTTGTTTGGCTGCATTGCTCAGCCACACTCTCCTTGCTCTGTTCGATTTGGAATCTTTGGGATAAGGAAACTTCGGGACGATGCAGAGACATTATATTGGATTACTTGATTAATACCAAGTCTTGCCCGAATTGTAGGAAGAACGTGAATAAATATGGTGGCTGCAACTTAGTGAGTTATGTATGTGGAAAACACTTCTACTGGTTGTGTGGTGTTGCTACTGGAACTGCACATAACACATAAATCATTGATGCACATAGTTGTGGTCGATATAAAGAAGATCAGGAGAACGATATCGAGAATGCACAATGTGACTTGAAAAGGTACACACATTATTATTCCAGATGGAAAGGTCGTAAGGATTCACTCGAGCTTGAAACAAAGCAAAGGGAATTATTAGAGAAAAATATTTTAGATTTTCAAAGCAAGGAGTCCAGTTTTACCAACTATAGTTGGTTACTAAATGCACTGCAAAAGTTGTTTAGATCAAGGCGTGCCCTTGCTTATTCATATGCTTTTTCATTTCACATGTTTAGTGATGACATATTCATAGATACCTTGACACCCATAGAAAAATAATTGAAATAGAATATTTTTGAAGATCAATGATAATAACTAGAGGGAACCATAGAAAGGCTTTCAAATATTATTTAGGGGCCTTCTGATCAATAGAGTGTTATGGCCAACTGAAGCCAATTGGTTGATATTAGTGGCGTGGTGGATACAATGCGTTGAAGAATGTATGAGTATATCGAAAACAATTTGGTCCATAACCTTCGGTTGACAGCACATCCAATTGCTCTATATAACTCCAAGGGTGTCCAAATACTTTATGATACATAATCGATATCACAAGGAAAATTAGTTTATGGCATACTATTCACCTCCCTTTGTCTTACAAGAATCATTTTGAGAGGTAGTCTTTTGTTCTTACGGCGTCTCTTACATTGCTGTGTTTATGTTTAATGGAGTTGTGTTGAGATTAAGTCAATGGTTGAACGTCTCTTACATTCATTGTGTTTGGCGTTTACATTGCATTGCGTTTAGCGTTGTTTTGAACGCCTCTTACATTTTATTGTGTTTAGGTCTAAGGTCTGTTTCATATCAAGTAATACTAGTCTTCTTTCTTCTCAACGTCTCGTACATTAAGTGTGTTTGGAGTTCGGTCTCACATTAGTCATGTGGTTGGGATTAAGTTTTGGTAAATAACAAGTACTAATCAGCTGTTTAATTGGATGTTATGTTTTTAGAAAAAAATTGAATTGATATATGAAGTGGAAAAGTTAATTTTGTACTAGCATAATTTTTTTGGTTGGTATGTATATTTATTTCTATATAGCACCTATTCATATTTTTATTGAAAATAAATTTTTTCGTTATGGTTGGAAATAAGTGTAGGTAAATAGGTTATTTTTAATTTATTTGGTCTTCCTATGGGGCTCAATGAAAATCATTTCATAAATACCTCAAAATCATGACAACATATGGATGATATCAATGAAGGATAACCATGAAGATAACCATAACTACATAGTGCAGTTTTACAACCACTACAACCACAACCACTATTAGCTTGAGACAAGTTACAATGTAAAATAAGAAAATACATATTTAGGGTAAAATTTAACCCTTGATATATTGTAGTTGTTTTTTCAAAATATATGTAGCTTAAATTCAACCCTTGATATATTGTAGTTGTTTTTTCAAAATATATTTAGGGTAAAATTCAACCCTTGATATATTGTAGCTTTTTCAAAAATTTTATATATTGAAATTAATAATAGTCATGGTTTTAAGTAATTTATGTTTTATTTTGATTTAGGAATATTTTTGCAAGTCATGTTTTTTTAAGTGGATGGTTATTGTCCTTAAATCCAATTTGCTTAGATGGACTTCAGTGTTGTGCAACTTGAGCTTTCATGCAAAATATATTTCTTTCATGTTCTAGTATTATTCACCTTGGTAGTTATTTATTTTAAAAGAAAAAATTGTTTCAACTAAGGCTTTTTAAATTGAGTGAAAGGCATATTGCATTGAGAAGGTGAAGTGTCATAACAATGTATATGAAAAAACTTAGTATCCATAGTCATCTATATTCGACTCTTGCATTGCCTAAATAGAAAGATTCAAATTATAATCTACATCACTTAATCATAACGATTTAAACCCATTGTAATCATACTATAACAATATTTACTCTTGTGAAAGCTCAATTATCCATCACATCACTTAGTTTGGAATGTAATATACTAAGATGCAGAAAATTCTTGTAAATAGCCATGGCATCAAAGAGTCATCTTAGATTTGGAAAAACAAGTTTGGTAATCTAGACAATATACCAAAGAGACATGTGGATCAAGAAACTATGTACTAGATTTTTGATATCTGGAATTCCTCTAGGACCATATCTACCTCTTACATGAAAATTGTAAATAATAATGGGAAAATTCCTCACTAATAATGATCTAGATTGGATCATTATATTTTTTTTCATCCATATTGATGCATTTGGAGTGTAAAAAGTGGAGGAATCAACTCAGGGGTAAAACTTTGCCGATTTATCGTAGCACCATTTCATTTTGTTCTACACACATATGTTTCCTACAGGGTAATAAGTGCATCAATTGGAGTCTGTAGGGTGGATGAGTGAGCTTTAGGTGAGTGTGAGTGTCACTGTGAGCCTTAGATGGGTGACTCTTAGATGTGATATGTGAGATGTGAGATATATTTTAAATTCAATTTTTTTATTATATTGTAACATTTTTTTTTATAAATAAAATTACTAACAATTTTTTAGATAAAAGAAAGTATAATATACATATCACATCAAAATATATAACATATAAATAGTACTTATAAATTAATATCCATTTTACCTTATAAATTAAATTAACTATTGAATAACCATCCTTTAATTTAATTAATAAGCGGATAAAAATTTAATATTTACAATATAACAATATTTTGAATCATGAATATTTACCATGGATATTATTAACTTCCAAATAGGTTTTTTTACAATAATATTTACAATATAACAATATTTTTAAATAATGAATATTTACCATGGATATTATTAACTTCTAACTAGGTTTTTTTACAATACCATGGGCCAATACAAGAGAAATATATATAGAGAGAGAGGGAGAGGACTATATATCTAAACTCTCCATCCTCGCAACTATTACTTTTGAGGTATATTTAAACTCTCCATGTTCAAAACTACTAAAAATATTCCCATAGAGATTAAATCGAGATTTTAATAAATTAAAAATGAAAATATGTTTATACATACATATGTGAAATTTATATAATATAAATAATATTATAAAGAATCAGGATAGATGCATTTAAACAAGGATCCATCTAAGAGAGAAAACAAAGTGACTAACAAATAAGTTTTTATTATTGTATTTTCTTTGACATGATTAATCCAAAATATAGATTTAATATTTTACAACCAATTATGTTTTTTTTTTTTAGATACTTTCTTAAATACAATACAATGGAATCGTATTTAAGAGCTCGTGTTATATGGAGGGGGAATAGAGTGAGGGAGAGATACATAGAGGTGGGAGAGATGAGGAGAGAGAGGAAGGAAGAGAGAGAGGAGGGGGGATAGAGGATGAGAGAGGGAGGGAGAGAGATGGATTTGGAGGGGGAAAGAGAGGGAGGGAAGAAAAAATACATTGAGGGATAAATGTGGACAGAGAGAGGGAGTGATAAGGGAGAGATGAATATGGAATGAGGGAAAGAGGAGATGATTTAAGGGAGAGAAAAAGAGATGATAGAGATAGGGAAATAAGGGGAAGAGAGATAGGGATACATAGATATGGAGGGGGGAAGGGAGGGGAGAGAGAGGGATATAGTGACAGAGTTGGAGGGTGGAGAAGAGAGTGTGTGTGTGATGGTGGGAGAGATAGAGGTAGGTGGGAGAGAAAGGGAGAGAGAGGAAGGAAGAGAGAGGGGAATTTAGAAAGAGGAGAGAGAGGGGGGGAGAGACAGAGGGAGGTGGGAGAGAAAGGGAGAGAGAGGAAGGAAGAGAGAGGGGACTTGAGAAAGAGGAGAGACAAAGGGAGGAGGGAGAGAAAGGGAGAGAGAGGGGGGGAGAGATGGAGTTGGAAGGGGGAAAGCGAGGGAGGGAAGAAAAAATACATTGAGAGATAGAGGTGGAAAGAGAGAGGGGAGTGATAAGGGAGAAATGAAGATGTAATGAGGGAGAGAGGAGATGAGGGAAGGGAGAGAAAAGGAGAAGATATATATAAGGAAATAAGGGGAAGAGAGATACTAGGAGACATATATATGGAGGGGGGAGAGAGGGGGAGAGAGAGGGAGATAGTGACCAAGTTGGAGGGTGGAGAGAGAGAGTTTTTGTGATGGGTGAGAGACAGAGGGAGGTGGGAGAGAAAGGGAGAGAGAGATGGAGTTGGAAGGGGAAGAAAGACATAAAGAGAGAAAGGTGGAGAGGGATAGGGAGTGACAAGGGAGAGATGGAGAGATGATGAGGGAGAGAAGAGACTAAGAAGAGAGAGAGAGGGAGGGAGAGGAAGAGGTAGGGAGATAGATATATATAAATATGCGGAGAGAGTGTGTGTATGTTTTGGGGGTGAGAACAAGAGACAAGGGAAGATAGAGATATAGATGGAAAGAGAGAGAGATAGAGAGAGAAAGTATGTTTGGGGGTTGAGATAGAGATATAGATGGAGGGGGCGAGAGGGAATAAGAAAGGGAAAAAGAGAGGGAGGAAGGAATACATATATGGTAGAGAGAGAGCATGAAATGTCTTTAGGCGGATAATATAGAGATACAAATAAGGAGATATGGAGGGAGGTATAGATATAGATGGCAGGGGGGGAGAGGGAAGAATAGAACAATAGAGAAAGGGAGGGAGAGGCGAAGAGAGAGAGACAAGGGAGAGAGGGAGGGGGAGAGAGAGGAGAGAGGGAGGGAGATAGACACAGAATTGAAGGTGGAAAGAGAGGGAAGAATAAAGAGACACACAGAGACAAATATAGGCATAGAAGTTAGATCTAGAAAGTCGTGAATATTTTTTTCACTAAAATAGATGTATTGATTTTAGTGTAGTTGTTGATTTCTAGTCCTATATGAGCACTTGCACTAAATGCATTGATTTCAGTGTAGACGTTGATTTCTACTCCTATTTGATTGTTTGCACTAGATGCATTGGTTTCATTGTATATATTGATTTATAATCATATGTGATCCTTCCACTAGATGCATTGATTTCAGTGTAGATGTCAATTTCTAATCTTATTTAATACCTTACACTAGATGCCTTAATTTCAGTGTAGATGTCAATTTCTACTCATATTTTATTGCTTGCACTTGATGTATTGGTTTTAGTATAGATATTTATTTCTAATCCTATTTTAATTCTTGCACAATATGAATTTATTTTAGTGTAGACATTGATTTCTAATCAAATTTTATAGTTTGCACTAGATGCATTGATTTCAGTGTAGATGTTGATTTCTAATTTGATGCAACTAGATGTATGATGTACATTAATTTTGAAGTAATTAGATTAATAATGTGCATTTATATCAGTGTAAGCACATCTTTTCCCCCTCCATATATATATATATATATATATATATATATATATATATATATATATATATATATATATATATATATATATATATATATATATATATATATATATATATCTTCCATTGTATATATTGATATCTGCATATGCACATTATCCTACCTCTCTCTCCATATCTATCTATATCTCTCTTTATCCCTCCCTTTTACACTCCCTCTCTCTCTATCTTCCACTTCTCTCTCTCTAACACTTCTCTCTCCATATCTTTCTATATCTCTCTTTCTCCCTCCCTTTTCCACTCCCTCTCTCTCTCTTCTCCTCCTCTCTCTCTCTAACAATTCTCTCTCCCCATATATATATATATATATATATATATATATATATATATATATATATATATATATATATATATATATATATATCTTCCTCCCTCCCTGTCTTTTCCCCTCTCTTCTTCCATCTCTCCCCCATTCCATATATATCTCTATCTCACCCGCAAAACATACAAGCTCTCTCAATGTATGCACATAAACATTATGCATGGCGTGAATTGACTTATTTTTTACAATAATTCAACGATAAATACAATACTTGAATTTTCATCCTAAATAAAATGTTCACTTACCCGAAAGGTATTCTTCTTAAAACTATAAACTATTTGTAATTGGATACGTTCTTATTATTCCCATTTTCCAGGGATAATGGCCCTTATACATCCACTAGTACAAGACAAGATACTCTAACCATATGGTTGTAGCATGCTCTAACAACTCCTCTCAGTCATACCTTGTACATGCCCGATCCTTCGGCTCCCAATATGCAGCTCCTACCTCTATCAATGCTCCAAGTACATTTGGCCACTAAATCTCGATTGTCCAGTCTACTCTCTAGTTGATCATTCTTCCACCAATGCATCAACACATCAAGACTCTTGTCGATTTGTTCATAGCTCCACTTGTGAACAACTCTCAATCTTCCCATGGCTTCTTCTCAGCTACTCAGGGACTTCATCCCACTATGGTCTTCCTGTGCTACAACAATTTAATGAACATAAGAGACAGGAGAGGGTATTTTACCACTACGATATTCCATCTCATAATGGGCTTGACTGGAGGATTTGTGTATCTATTGTGGAAGTCTTTCTCCACACACAAGTCTCAGGCTCCACAATTCTTCTCCTGGTTGATCAGACCCTTGAGCTCCACAACTGTTATGATAGCAGTCACCTTCATCCATCAAGGTGTTTCACTTCGGCTCCAACGTCTACAATATCAAATTGTCATCCAGTAGACCATAAATACCTAATCTCATCCACACTTGTTCCTCTCTCACGTTGCCCTCTAACAGCCCACGAGAGACCAATTCCATGTTGTAGCATCTGCTCCTAGTTAAGGCATCCCCACACCTGGGAGACCCTTACATATGGATGACCACAAACTCCACTAATCTGCCCTTTTCCCTGCAATAGAGGATCTATTGAAAGAATTTGGGCATCTCAATGTGTCCTTGCCTAGGACACCATAAAGGGTCCATCTGCAACACACCTTGTTTCTTTCCTCTTTCCTCTTGATCTAATGTGAATGTTGTCACCTTGGTTGCTTGGTATGCCTCCCAAAAATCCATGTGGGTTCCTCCAAACAACTCCTAAAGCCTCCTCAAGCTTCCCATCAATTGATCCTCGCAAGAGTTAACACTTTGACCCAATGCATAACGACCTTCTGCTACAAGCACTAGAAAATTTGGCCCAATTTCCGACGGCCACTTCGTCGCTATTCCGACACATAGTCGTCGCAAGAGAGACAGTTCAAGGACGGGCAAAACGTGGTTCGACATTACGTCGCAATTCCGACGCCTTGACGAAGTGTCGCACTACCGACACTTTTTCCGTCGCTTCCAAACAAGTGTCGCTCTTCCGACGTTTGTAAGCTGTTGCAATTCCGACGAAATGTGGTCCGACATTTTGAACGTCGCTCTTCTGATGTTTTTATACCGTCACTCTTCCGATGTTTGTAAACTGTCGCAATTCCGACGAAATGTGGTCCGACGTTTCGAACGTCGCTCTTCCGACGTGTTTATACTGTCGCAATTCTGACGCCGTACAAAAGTGTCGCAAGACCGACGCTTTCCAGAAGCGTCGCAATACCGACGCATTCCAAAAGTGTCACAATACCAACGCTAGGAAGAACTGTCGCAATATCGACGGATGTCACAAGACCGATGAAAGTGGAAATCGTTCAAAACATCGGAAGACCGACGCTTACAAAGCGTCGGTATACCGACGACGGGTTCAATTTAAAAAAAAAAAATGAAACTTTAAAACAGGACAGTAAATCTCCAATATTTGTTATGAATTGTGGGCGTTCCAATTGTTATGAACATAATTCGACTGTGAAATATCAATATAATAAACCACCCCGCAACACTTAGACTATAAACAATCATATAAACATGGCTCTGTATTTCAAAAAATAGGTTTAAAATAGAAACAAGGCAACATTTTTTTTTCTAAGTAAAGTTAATCTATTAACATTGGGAATAAAATTACAACATGACAGAAGTAAAAAACATTTCCTAGACTTATGGAAAATTTGTCATCAAAAAATAAAAAAAGAAGACTGCCCTCATACAGGGAAACCAGTCTTGAACGTTTTTCGGGTCGTTGCATTGCCCATGCAGGGGAACCATCGTTTGATATCTTTGACGATTATAGTGTTTACAGAATTCAAAAATAAACAGAGGTCCAGCACAGTAACATAGGCAAAAACATGCCCAATTAAGTGGGCCGTGAAGCAAGAAAACCAAACCAAAGAGAAGCAGCTACTCATCTGGTGGTTCTTTGACAATTCGGCACCATCCTTCGGTAAACATAAAAATGAAACTTTAAAACAGGGCAGTAAATCTCCAATATTTGTTATGAATTGTGGGCATTCCAATTGTTATGAACATAATTCGATCGTGAAATATTAATATAATAAACCACCCCGCAGCGCTTCGACTATAAACAATCATATAAACATGGCTCTGTATTTCAAAAAACAGGTTTAAAATAGAAACAGGGTAACTTTTTTTTTTCTAAGTAAGGTTAATCTATTAACAGTGGGAATAAAATTACAGCATGACCGAAGTCAAAAACATTGCCCAGACTTATGGCAAATTTGTCAAAAAATCAAAAAAGAAGACTGCCCTCATACAGGGAAACCAGTCTTGAACGTATTGCCCACGTAGGGGAACCATTGTTTACAGAATTCAAAAATAAAACAGAGGTCCAGCACAGTAATATAAACAAAAAAATGCCCAATTAAGTGGGCCACGAAGCAAGAAAACCAAATCAAAGAGAACCAACTACTTATCCGGTGGTTCTTCGACAATTCGGCACCATCTTTCGATGCGAGCAGCTTCAGACAAAAAAGGTCCAGGATCTCGAGGCACTAACTCCACATCACGAGCCCTACGAGCCTGAGCATCTGGTTCCTAAACATTCACGCCACCGCTCCCCTCCTGAAGACTCGAAAGCTGGGATTTTTCTAAGCTCAGACCCGTTGAACGGGTGCATTGTTCCTCCACTTGCGCCTCTTCATGAAAAACCACGGTGATTGAAGTTGTGATTCGTGAGTGGTTTAGAGAGAAATTAAAGGAAAGAAGCACAGTGCACGTCGTGGGAGAAGGTGAAGCGGTGGGGAAATGAGGAGCAAGGGAGCCCATACGGTGGCCAGATCCTAGAGCCTGACCCCACCCACTTCTAGTGTTTTGATAGCGGCCTGCATAATAATCACTTGATTAGGAAGACGACTCGGTTGAGGGGATAGAGGGAGCACGCAGGGGTTGGCATCTGGTGCTACCCCTATGGCAACGCATCCTTTGATGCACGCGAGGCATGGGTGCAGTCTCATCAGTGGGCACAAGACGAGATGGAGAAGCAGGATTCCAAGAAACCGAGGAAGACAGACACAGACCAGACCGAGAGAAATGCAGATTTGCACCAAGGTCTAAGCAGCAGTTCAGCTGGATTCTCCTTCCCATCAAAGTGAGCAGGCAGTGTAACCCAGCAACCAGAGAGAATCTATAATTCAAAGGTTGCGGCTCGCCTGAGAAACCATAGCAAAACGCCATTTTATCGACCCGACTGCAATGGCATCGAAGAACGCCCGTCATAAATCTCTCATTGATGAGAGCTGAAGTCCAGAGCATATTGGAGCATGTGGAATTGCTAACAGGAGTGGAGGTCCGATCTTGAACAGCGTTAAAACTTAATGCGATTGATTGAATAGCGACGTTAAAACTTAATGCGATTGATATGACAAGACAGAGGAGGACACGTGGCAGAAATTGATTGGAGCGGATCTTTGTTTGGGCTGCTCGCGCAATGGAAATCTGGACCCAAAAAAGATTAGGCTGAATTTGATAAGAAATTCGCGTCACAACTCTCTCTCTGTACGCCAACCCAAATTCGGACCCGAAAATATTAGGGCGGAATTCATTTGGTTTTCGCGTCACAAAATTGGCCGACGTCAGCAGGCTAATTTGGAACACGAATTTGGTTTGAATTATGGTTTATCGCCATTTGAAGTCCGGCGTGCTCCATGGCTAAAGGGTTCGTTTGAAGTTTTGACAAAGGTTTTGTTATATGTTTTATTTTATGTAACATGCAGCGGAATAGTTTTATTGTTTGTTAAGGTCCCACACTGGTTTTGGTAATATTTTGTTTTAAAAGCGATGTATATATGTTTTATATATATATTTCATATATATATTAAAACATTTATAAATTGTGGACCCCAGGAGAATTTTAATAGATTTGTTATTTGCATAGTTTTGTTATATTTTTAATATATGCGTTGCATATAAAAGAAAAGGGCTGTGAGCCTGTTTCGGAATGTAGTTGTAAAGTTTATTATTACACACAATAGCAGTGCAAGTGTTTTGAAGAGCACAGCAGTGTGTAGTTTTAGAGACAGAGAAGAATTTGGAGTGCAATGCGTTTTGCAGCAGTCACATTTTGTAATCCCTCTCAATGAGGAAGAATTTGTAATAGTTTTTTTTGAAGGAATAGAAATTTTTCAAAGTGTTGAACTCTGTTTCCAGTGAAGAAATTTCAATATTTTCTATGTGTTAGAAGAGGAAAGTATTACTCTCTCCATTGTTATTCTGGAATTTTCAAATATTCCAACACATGGCTATAAATGAAGGAGATTGCTACGCCTCAACATCAACATGTTTTCAAGTAGGAGCTGCCTAATTTTGTAACAAACTTCTCTCTGAATGTCAAAATTTGCAGACACTGAAGATTACTCAGGTGATGCCTGAAATTTCCATTGAATTCCTATAAGAATCTTAGATTTGTGACAGAAATCCTTTTGCTAATATATTATCTTACTCCTTTTAAGTTTGTCTCATTCAACTAATAAAAAATGTTTCAAGGAGTATAATGAAAACTAGATTATGTGTGAAGCATAAAATAATCATTGATGCTAGACTTGGAAGTTAAGAAGTATAATAAGAAGTAGATACACTTCTCTAAAGAATAATACCGTTTTTCTAAAGCATAAGACAATCATTGATGCTAGACTTGGAAGTTCAAATAAGACGAGATAAAAAAACAAAAAATGCATTCCATTACTTGCATGAAATATGATTACCGCCTTTTACTAGTAAGCTGGGAGCAAGGTCTAGATTTTGACTGGCATCGATTCTTGTGAACTCAAATTTCACTAAAAACATAGTTTTTTGTATGTTTTTCAGCACATGGTTAAAAATGATAGTGCATAAAAATCTATATTGTTGGGCTGAATACATAAGTAATCAAAAATTCTCTTTACCAAGTTATTCGCTTCATCAAAATCCTGATCTTCACATGTGACACTTTTTCTAGGGATAAATATCAAGTGGGTTGTGACATTTTAAAACTTGGTTCGCGGTGAAGTGCCCAAAAGGCAAGTCTATCAAAGCATTTGCGACCTATGTCATTTCATAGTAGCGTATGATTTTATATCATAATGGAGGTGCTCCAATTCAAGCAGTGTAGAAGAGGCAGGAGCCTACAAGGCAGATCCAAACTTTGGAGAAGAGCAAGGCAGATCCTGGGAAGAACGAAGAATTTGGGAATCTGGGATCTCTTCCAGAGGCCATGATACCAAAGTTTTGTCCTGTTTGTAGATCTTTCTCATATACATCCAATATAGCCTTAAATTCCCACATAGATCACTGTCTATCAGGTGATTCAAATGCTAAAAAATCTGTAACAAAGTTTTCCAAGCCTAAAGTGAAGGTGCGAAAAAAACGATCAATCCTAGATATAATTGCTGCAGCACCTGTTTGCATGCTAGAGGATTTTGATTATAGTACTAGCAAAGATAAATCGATCACTGATGCACATCCATTACCTTTGGATCAGCTCAATCTCAGAGACACCACCAAGCAGAGGAAACATCAATGCAAATATATCAACATTTCAAAATTAATGCAAAGATCTCGCGTAGTGGTAATGCATGTATTTCAAAAGAAACAAATAACAATGCACATTCTAACCCATTCGAATAACCACTGTAGCAAGGGTTTACATCTAATTAGATCCAATCCGTATATCGATGGAAAAAAATCAATATAATTACATTTTCCGTAGCAGAGGAAACTTTGCGAAAACAGAAAAGGAATATAAAACAAGGATGTCAAGATGTTTAGATGACTTAGTACAAGAATTATTTGTGCTTAGTAGACACAGTATTGTATTCTTAATGCATTTTCTGTAGAATACTAAACAGATTTGTCCAAAATTTGAGATGCAAACTGTAGTCTCTACTACGTTTGGAAAATTGGAGGTTTATAAAAGATAAATTGCGAATAGAATTGTACCACTATGATAAGAAGCTGTCAGAAGCATTCCTTCTGCTTCACAAATGTGGAACTACCTTAAGAATGCTTATGGTTGATATAAATATTAGAGCATGGCAGTTAAATGTAGTAGTTATGCTAAAATACTGAATAACAGCTTGAGAGTGCTCTTTAGATACTGTACGAATGCACCAAATTAAATTTGTACCATTACTAAAGATAAATGGCCAAAAATAGTCAATTTTGATATCGTGAAGTTATGTCTTTATCGGTAGAAAACTGGGGATAGGATGGAAAATATGAGAGAACTAAGTTCCAAGGACTAAAAAAACAAGGCCAACATAGTTCTTCCTTGAATCAAAGACAAAACAAAGCTGCCCAAAAAAGTGTTTGCCACTGTCATCACCCCGAGGAGTTCAAAGTCAGTTGATGGTGCCAACCATTTGACGAAGCAGAGAGAATATTCATGGTGCCAATGGTTGTAGCACAATTTGTTGACGTGAGCCATCATTGTAACAAATAAAATTGATGGTGCCAATTGTTGTATAAGTCCATTGAGAGTGCAACTACTGTAGTAGAGCAGTTCGAGAGCACCCATTGAAGCTCCTATATATAGAAGAGTCAACATTTTCCTATTGAACAAGATTGTATAGTCAAAGCCACAGCAAGATCAGATAGCCATGATCCTAAATGAGAACCAAAGCCAAAGCTAAGACAGATTCACGTTTAGCAGAACAAGACAGCCATAGCAAAGGATCTGACCACAGAACCAGATCATGAGAGATAGCAAGATTCTTTCTTCCACTGTGGAAATGTAGAAACTGTACAAGGGCTTTGCTTCCAGCAGATTTCATTGTGACAGTAATTTCTATGGTGTTGTAAGCGCTCATTAGTAGGATCTTAAAGCCATTCTGGAATTCTTTTAACCTGGAGAGGGTTTTCTCTAGTTATTAATCCTCATGTTCAAATTCCATTGTGGATTGGTTGTGTTTGATATTATGTTTTTACTGTCTGCATTTGAATTTTCACACATAAAATTATCATTATAAAGCGAGCAATTTTTCGATGTTTCTTTTGCTTCCTATTGTGAATTATTTCACTTAGAACTCTACTCGTTGTAACAGAGGTCTTGGGCATAGAACAGGGGACTTGGGTTTTTTGGAATCAAACTTCAGGTTAAGATGCTCATCTGAATAATGGCACAGTGAGCCTTAGCATGGAGTTGGGAGTACCAATTTGAATTGCAGGTAGGGCATTGTACAATAGACCAGTTAGATTTCTGGACCCTAATACAAAAGTTTCTTCTTCTTTCAAAACGTGTTTCTCGTTTTCTGTAACCAATGTGGGTCTTGTTCTTGTTTCAATTGGGGATGGATCAGCATTTGTTATTGCTCCAGATGATCACACTCTGGGTAGCCCTGGAGGCTATTTGGGGGTGATGAGTCCAATAGGTCTCAATGAACTGTTTCCCTCACAGGGGAATACTATTACAGTGGAATTTGATACTATTTTGGATGTTGAATTTCACGGCCCTAATGGAAACTAGTACCTTCAGCTCTAGTACCTGTTCAAAAAAGAGGGTGCCATAGTCATTCATGCATGCAGAGAGGGTGAATTGCAGGCATTGCAACAGGAGGTGTTGTTGTTGTTGCATTGGCCACTAGATTGTTTTTCTGGTTCTGTTACAAGCGCAGAGTATTGAAAAGGACAGACAAATTTAGTTCAGATATTGTGAAATTGCCTCGGAAATTCACCTACAAAGAGCTCAGCAATGCTACGAAAGACCTTTTTTGAATGTGATTGATAATCGATAATTGCAAGCAAGGGTAATCCCCTTGTGAAACCCAAATTTCTGAGCATTTTCTAAAACCTGATGACGGAGTCATTGTAATGAACAAGTGCCTAGGTCCATATTACGTCCAAATCTACCAAGCACCAAGATCTATAAAAAAAATCCACAGTATCTGCGAACTAAGAAGAAGAGGTAGAAAATGTATTCTTCTTTCCTGTTCGAATAATGTTTGGGGTTTACCATGGCAAAAATTTGACAAAGCCCGTGTAGCATTTCTTATCATTGAAATTCTGGCAATATCATTCAACTGGGCAAGCACCTGCCTTAGAGCTCCATGACTAAGGGAAAGATCCCTTAATGTTGCAAAGTCTCCAGCAATATTTCCCAAAGCCCAAATAGCCTTACACGAACACTAGTTGAGCTCAAAGTTGGGTACTAGTTTTTTAAATCAAATTCCAAAATTACAGACATATAAAGATAGTTGGGAAGAATAATTTTATGCCTCTAAAATAAACGTGCTACCTGTTCTCGAACATTATCATTCCCAGAGGTAAGAAGTTCCACAAATATAGGTAGTTCCCCGTAATCAATCACAACCTTTGTATTCTCAGAGGTTCCTGAGACTATATTAGTCAAAGCCAAAGCTGCTTCAAACTACATTATCAATCACAAGGTATCACCATCAAAGCTATAATTTTAAGATAACAATTTATCTACCATTGAAATTATAATTTTAAAATAGATACGCCTAGTGAGAGTAGAGGTTAGGAAATTATAATAAGAATTATTACAAGATATCACTCACAGTGCAGTTGATTGTTCATTGTCTGCTGTAACTATAATTTTAAAGAAGACACACTTAGTGATATAGACACCACCAAGTGAGAGCATAGGTACTGAAATTATAATGAGAATTATTTCAAGATATCATATTACTCATAGTACAGTTAATTGTTTATTGTTTGGTGTAATAATTTTTTATTATTTATAAACACAATCAAACATATTATGAGGGACGATGATGAAATTAACAACGGTCTCATAACAAACCATAACAGGCACATCCCCTGGCAAGATAGACACTGAATAAAAAAGAAAGCAAAACAAAGTGATTACTTACAGGATCATAGGCTTCCTGAAGAACAAGATCCAGAGCAGCATCTGTAACCCCTAAAGCAACACCTCTCTCTGCAAGACGAATCGCTACATCTTTCATATGTAGTCTAGCAATTTTTTTGAGCTCATCACGAGAAAGAGGATCAAATACAACTATCTCATCAAGTCTATTCAATAGCTCTAGCCTGAAATGTCTTCTAACCTGCAAAAATATTCAAAGGCATGTCAAAGCACTGCAGCCAACTTCGTGATAAAATTATATGAAAAATATGCATACACAGAGTCCAGGAGAATGAAATGGCAGGTGTATTGGCAGTTGCCAAAATGCAGCAACTAAAACGGCAGGTGTATTGGCAGTTGCGAAAATGTAGCTACTAAAACGGCAGGTCTGTCGACGGTTGTAGGCGTGTGGATTGTTGCTGGTATTTTCAGACCGATTCCATGGAAATATACCAGAAACCAGTGGTATGTCAAACCTAGAAGGTAACCCGAGAGACTGTGACCGTCAGATTAAACAAGTAACAGGTGTCGTGCCTAGATAAGAAGTGTTGACGAAAAAAATTGATCTCTTTCATAACAGAAGGCCTATCGGCCTAAATATCTAGGACATGTGGCACTCCATGATAAAGACACATGGTGTGTGGATTTGAGTTTTTTAGGTGGTCAAGTGGGCCGAAAATAGGTGAAATGTGGCACCACTCAAAGATTGACATGTGCCAATTGGTACAAGTGGTAGACAATTGGCATGCTCAAACAACGAGGTGATGCAGGAATGACATGAGGGAGAAAATATCAGAAAAGCCCCAAATCTGGAGAACTAAAGCTCATCACCAACCCGAGATTGACAACTTTACATGATGTAACCTATGAAATCGTAAATGGAGAAATCATAGTAACAATAAAGTAACCTATGTAACAATAAATTCGAATTCATCCTGGGAGTGGTAATGGGAGAAATCATAGTGAACAACAAGAAACATGCAAAGTTTCTTACAATCAAATAGATGAAAAAACACATACAAAAAACCTAGATAATAATCATGAACAAGCTTAATATTGAATTATGAACTGTAAAGGAACTTACAAAATGTGACATTACGAACCTAGTCAAGCGCACAAGAAAAAATATCCTGGACATGACCCTGGTTGACAAGTTGTATTGCTCATGATGCAAGAGGATTTGTACCTGCATTGCCAAGTCAATTAAAAACCATCATTATCTATACAATAAATACAAGTAATTGATGTAGTATTTTTTACTCTAAGATGCATTCTTATGATAATGTTAGAACATATGTTGAAAATGTCAAAACATACCTGAATAAGCTCCTCTTCGTTTCAAGAATAATTTATTGGAGTCGCATGAACTTGGAACAAGCCTCCCACGATCTGAAAGAGTAGCAACTAAGTCAACAGTGACTTTTTTGTTGCTACGCTGGATCAAGGGAGGTTTGATCCAAGATTAAATCGCTCCAATAAATTATTCTCTACTAAACAGGGCCAACCACGTGAAGGTGGAAGCTCTTATGGCCCCTCCCCCCCCCCTCACATCACTCTCAATTCCCCAATACCTAATCTATATTTCATTTTTTACTTTCATGAGCATAAAAAAAATATTCAATAACTAATAAAAAAACAATTCAACAAAAAGTACACAAGGAAACATTGCAATTAATGCTTGACATAAAAATAGTATGATAAATGAGTTTTTTATATAACGCAAAAAACGTTCCAAGTATGGTAATGTTTGTCTTATAATAATACAATATTTTACATTATCAAAATTTCTTTTTCTTCTTCCTATTTCTAAAGCTCCTAATTACATCATCAATATCATCGTGCTCTGCTCCTGTTTCGTGCCTTTCTACCCGCACTGCTGACCTAGTTACGTAGTCACGATGTCTGGTCTCATCCAGTGACGGGGCATTGCCTACAAAAACAGATAATATTAAATTTTAATTGTCAGTTTTTAAATATCATTGAACTAGTTCAGTAATATTAATAAAAAAAATTGCAATTAGATTATTTACCTGGTGCACCAGTTGTCGCCGTTGGGACTATTGCCCTGTCTTCCTCTCTGGTGGTAAGA
The DNA here is from genome assembly GCA_034641835.2 of Pinus albicaulis. Taxonomy (NCBI): domain Eukaryota; kingdom Viridiplantae; phylum Streptophyta; class Pinopsida; order Pinales; family Pinaceae; genus Pinus; species Pinus albicaulis. The sequence continues at coordinate 1,526,448,329 of CM076578.1, forward strand.
TCCTCAAGGGAAACATTCTCTGTCATTTAAAAAAAAAACGTTATAAGGACACCCATCAAGGTATAATTAGAAAAAAGTATAAGTGGAAATTAATTACTGTCATGGCCCTCACTGATAGTAGCATTGTCGGCCTGGTCCCCACTACAATGATCAGGTTGCACGTGAGGATCATCTACATCTGGCTCTAAAACTGGGTTATTTGCCTCGTCGGTAGTGCTGCTCCCCTGATTTAAACAAAGTTGTTAGACATTAAATTTATGGACTAAAACAAACATATTGAAAGGTTAATGTTTTACCTTATCAGGCATTCTGGATCTTGGGACCTGCCCCAAGCTTCTGCGACGTTCAACTACGGCTTGATAGCTGAAATGGAAAGCAATATTTTTATCTTCCTCTGTAGTTTCTGTTCCGAATTCATCACCCTACATTACATATGATTGTGTATTTTTAATCATATTTGATAGGATTACAAAAACTTTGGAAGGCAATACAATTAATTATAAGATGTTTAGCTACTTAATTACAATTCTTGCGGCTAATTTCAAGTAGTCGCCCTGGCCTAGCTTGTGATGGCCCTTTTTTTCAATCCTAGCTTTGGTTGCCTTTGAGGTGTCAGGAAACCTAGCATCAAAAGATTGAAGTTAGATATGATGTAGCACACTTTTATTTTAGACATAGAGAAAATTAAAGCTATTGAATTAAAGTTGTAATTTACCTTGCGGGTCCAGTTGGCATTTTTCCTTCTTTCTTTGCCCTTTTCTCTTTTTCGTCATGGATGAGTGCTCTCCACTCACTCTCTAGAACTGTGAGAGGATGCTCGTATCTAGGGTTAAATTTCAATTGCATCCTATAGGTGTCCCTGGTATATTTCAAATATTTTCCGGCTACCCAAGCCATCGTTGTTCTGTCAAATGTGTCGACCCCAAAAAGGGCTTCTAGATAATCTAGAAGTTCTTTTTTTAGGTTGTAAGTCTGGGAATTCCACCTTGTGCCTATGGTTGGGCCAAAAATTACCAACGCATGGCTCTCCAAAAACCTGTAGAACTCATTTTTTCCTACACAGAAAAAAAAGATATTATCATTAATTTAAAAATAAAAATCATGATAAATATGTTTTAGATAGAGTACATGAAATAGTTAAAATATTAAAATTTACCTGGGAGTTGTACGTGCTTTATAGGGACACCTTCATCGTTCACTAACAACATGCCATTAATGGTCCCTGTGGAGCTGACACGTGTAGCTCCAAGAAACGCAATAATGTAGTTGGCCATATCAGCCTCATCATTGCCAACACGTTCAGCGGTTGGCTGGGTGTCTGCTTGGGAAGGGTGTGTTTCTTAGCTGGCACCTAAAGGAGTAGAAGGTGTAAGAGAGGGTTGTTGGGCAATCTCTTTCCCTTGTGTCCCACTACCACCAACACCGGGTTCAGCAAGTGCCAGAAAATGCTACATACAAAAGAATTTTTTGTTAGTTTAGTCAATGTAAAAATTAAAAATCAAACTATCACAATTCATCTCATGCAGAACAAAAAAAATATCCTTTTGAATTTTTATTATTACCTGATATGTTTCTAGCTGGGTCATAAGTTGTTTTATCCTCTCTTCTGTTTCAGGTGTTTGAGGCGCGTCTATCAAAGTATCAAATTCTGACCTTGCATTTCGTGCCTTTTTTCGCAACAAGAGCACTGGAGATAGCGATGAAGAAAGCTCTTCCTCATAGAGGGAATCATCAGGCGTACCATGGCTAGGTGTCTGCATATTTGAACAAAATTAATATTATTTCAATTATGTAAATAACTAAAATACCTCAAGATAGAGCAATGCTGGCACTTTACATGTTCTTCCGCTGGCCTCTTTCCGCGATCATCCCGTCTCGGGGTTGTTCCTGCACTGCTCTGATCAGTCTGCCACATTGCAATAAAATTATAAATGTAAAAACTTGAAAACAACATCTAACTTGAAAACACAAAATGAAAACTGAAATAATTTCTAATAAGACACCGGAAGACAGAGTTAGAGTTTCAAATATGCCTTGCATTGAATTCAGTCCTGGAAACATGTCATTGCACATTAAGGCACCCAAACAAGAGACGAGTTGACAATGAATACCTTATTGAATATATTGTTGGAGAAACTTCTAGTAAACTTGTTGTGAAGACCTTGAGGACATTTTTGGAGCAACATTTTTGAAGCTGATGGTATAGCATTGTTGGAGACGATCTTGAAGGGCCTTGAAGTGAAGCTTTTGGAGCAACTATTGAAAAATCCTTAGAGCATTTAAGTAAGGCACTCTCTATCTTCCATCACCTTTTTCCTTTCAATATCCTTTAAACGATTTTGTTGATATTTAATGTTTGAAATCACGTTATAATTCCTTGATTATATGTGTTTGGGGACTTTCCTTTTGAAATTACCCAAAAATACCCTGGCAATTTTATCTTCAGGATGCATGTCTGACCCTATTGTTCAATATTTTGATTGATAGTAGTAAACATAGAGAGTTAGGGAGCTCTTGACTTGGTTTGGTTGGGCCATTAGATCCCTAACATCTACTAGGGAGAACCCCCCTTGAGTTGGAGGAGAGCTAGCCCGAAGTGAAAAGAGGTTGGTGAGGTGACAATGGGGCTATTGAATTACACATGGTATCACACTTTAGCTTTAGGAATTTATCTTGAGAAGTGCGAGATTTTTCTATATCAATTTTCAAATTGTTTACAACACTATTGTTAAGAACTAATAAGAATTGATGTTGAGGGGTTTTTGGGTATAAGAAACAATACCATTTAAAAACTAGGGTTCTCATTCCTTGGCATTCCTTCACCTGGGCCTAGGGGCACACAAGAATAATTTCACACTAAACCATGCAAACTTAAAAGTAACTTAACAGATCCATAAAGTAACAATAATCATAATTCCTAATTTCCTATTGTACGATATGATGCAAATTATTCAAACATGAAGCAATGAAGACATGCAATGTCTGAATTTCAAGATTGATGAACCAATACAAGAAGTTAGAAACTACAACTTTGATTCAATACTCTATGTCCTAATTCCATGAAGGAATCTAGTTTGTAGTACAGAACATGCATTGTGTATTATCAATTCTTAATTGACAACAACTAAAGGTCATCTACCTCATCAATTCCTTCCCATTTTGTGTTTTTATGTTATATTCCTTATAAAAGTGTCAAATTTCTCTCAAAGTAAGCAACCACTGAATAAAATAAAAAATAGCTGAGATATGATTGATAAATGGTCATTTATTTCTTGAAAGGATCTTCACGATTTCTTTGGTTGTTTTTCATCTCAAGAAACAATAAATGACCTAAGAAACTATCATGATGTAATATAAGAAACAACACAGTGCAATGGCCATTTTCAAAGCCAAATGATGTCCATTGAGGACATGGCCTTTATTTGGTTCCTGTTTCATAGGAGTTTCGGGTAGAAATGGAACTTTGTTGTACCATTTCCAGTAGTAAAAATGGAAAACCTTCTTTTTCCATGGGAAATAATTTACCTTTCCTTTTTCAAGATAATCTAAATCACAAAAAATATGAACTATACTGCATACATTCTTGGATAATGTGAAAGTGGAAAAGGAATACCCTACACAAGTGATGCACACATGTACATTTGAACACTAATAGATTTTTGTAGTTGAAATGCAATGCTTGTTTTCATTTAAATGTAGGGGTTTTAAAGCAGGGAGAAATAATGGCTGCCAAATTAATAAGCGTTTCTTTGGGAAAAATTTAAATCTTGTATTGGGTGATGAAGATAATAGAGGGTATTGAATCTTGATTCTTGACTTTGTGTTTAACTTGAATAACTCAAATGATTATAAATATCAAAGGATGAGTTCTTTTTTTCAATTATGTCACTTAAAACTCTTATGTCAAAGCATTGTATGATGGCTAGCATTTTCTTGTTTCCCTTTCTTCAGTTCAATGTAAAAAGTATATTAATATATTGGAGCATGAATGATAACTACAATTGTTTGCTCTGCAGTATATCCAGCCCCAAGATTATGAAAAGTTTTCTCAAGTGGAGCTATTGGTTATTGATGAAGCAACTGCAATTCCATTGCCTGTTGTAAAGGCTCTACTCGAGCCATATTTAGTGTTTCTATGCTCTACTGTAAATGGGTAATAATTATAAATGAGCCAACCACAATCACAGATTTTGTAACCATTCGGTTTCCATGGATAGTGATGATGATATTAACCCTATATATCAGTTACCTATATCTATATGAGAATGATCTCAACATTGACCTTGATATGGTTGTATGGATGTGACCTTTGGTATGTTATCAGAAAATCCCCAAATATCAGAAAATCCCCAAATCTGGAGAACTAAAGCTCATCACTTTTGATCTGGAGTACTACCCTTTTGATAAATTTGATGACTTTCGATCTCCCATTCTCTACCACTTTGCACTTCACCTTCAATATAGATCAGACCAAGGGAAATTTGTTACTGGGTGTTGAGATGGATGAGTTTGTTGAACTAAAATCCATAGCTTAAACTTCATGAAACTGGTGGAGTCAAATTCATGCAAGCACAAACACATCTTACACATCCTCTTTGAAACTCATCCAAAAGAACATTGGAAGACATCTAGAGAGAACCCTATAGCCTAACACAATCCAATGGAATTGACCAAAAAAACCCAAATAGAGTCAACCCTACTATAGGAGGAAGGGCCTGCAGTAAGAGCTTACCATTTTGCAAGAGCTGAGGGTGAATGCTGTTTCGCAAGAGCTGAGGGCGAATGCTGAGGGCGAATGTTGTTTTGCAAGAGATGAGGGCGAATGATGAGGGCAAATGTCGTTCTGTAAGAGTTGAGGGCGAATGTTGTTCTGCAAGAGCCGAGGGCGAATGCTATTCTACAAGAGTTGAGAGCGAATGCACGCGTGATATCAAACGTTAATGTAGTTTTTAATAAAATCATTTTTATGTAGCGCACATTTGATTTTTTCATTTCAAATCATTTTTATATACATTTGATTTTTGCATTTATAATACAAGTGACAAACAAATTTCTACAAGAGGTTGAAATTTTTACTAGAATAGCCATGAAAGACTAATTAAAATGGATTAAAATGCAAGTGGATCTTCAAAATAAATGTAATTGAAGGTTCTCCCCACTAAATTTTTGCAAAAGTGCTTACATTATTTAAGTTATCTAGGATATTTTTTGTATTACACAATCTAAATTAAATAATGAAATAGTTGGGTAGTCTTATTGTTTCAAATTAGGACACAATTTTCAAATGGTGATGAAGTTTCATGTGATGATTAACTGACAATATTCCCCTTTCCTATCCTTGAAAAACTATACAAGGTTCCCTACTGCCACATGAAACCCTAACTCATGTAGCAACATAGGACCAGTCCTCCATTTTGCCCGTCATAAGGCATTTTGCACGTATTTGACGACTAGAATTTGTGGATTCTCGTTTTCCATGACGTGCTAGGAAGGATAGAAGACTTAATTTTGACGTTTGAATTTTTTTCAAAAACGTTCTTACACCCTTTAATTTCCACTTACCAATAATTTTGCAACACTAGTCCTCTTCGCAATTGCAAGGTTGTACTCAAAAAGTAAGGAAAGTTACTTTTTTTGGCTCACTCAAAATTAAAAATTTAATAAAGGAATTACCACTTATCATTATTGATATTTTAAAATTAGAATCAATTTAGTTTTCCCCTTTCTATTACAGAAAGTTCACAAATCCTTTCTTTTACATAAAACACCAAAGAAAGAATAAAGCCCATTGCCCTGCAAACTTCCAAGGTTGTGATTAGTGAAGCAGTGAAAAATTACGGCTATAGCACTAAAAAATTAGAATGCCAATCTACCCCAACATGAAGTAGTGTTAATATAGCCGGTGGCTTGGCTTGATGGTCAAACAGTGAATTACACAAGCACAAAATAAAAGCTTTAGGCGTCTAGTTCCTTACACTCGCACTCTCAAGGCATTCAGACTTAGGTCGAGCTCAAGATTGGCTCCGAGGAAACTAGATTGGCTCATTAACTTGCCATATTTTAATTTCATAAGGTATGTTCGAAGTTTGAACTGCTAGGGTAATTTATTATTGTGAAATCATAGTTCTAAATTATCTCTTATTCTATGAGCAATGTAATCTATTAATTGTAAGCAGATTCATTAAAAAAATTCAAACTGATTTTAGCATGAATGATGACAATTTATATATTAATTGGTTTTTAAGAGTATTTGTATTATGTAGGAGCACTGGAAAGAAAAATGAAGACTTCATTTTCTGTTTTCCTTATTTTATTGGGTTGAACTGGAGAAAATTGAATATGAATAGTGAGTTAATTGTAAGATCAATGGGCCAAGGCCATACATCAACATTGACCACAGTGGGGAAGTATAAAAGCATGGATATTCATGCAAGTATAGTTATTAATGTAAGATCAAATTTAACTCTTAGCTTCACTAAAGAAATAGAAGGAAAAGATCTAGCATCAACTGAAACTCACGTGAAAAAGTAGATGAAAATGTACAATCATCCAATGGAGGTAATCTATAATTATCCAGTAATACTCTTGGCTATGCCTTGAGACTAAAATAATTATCAATATTTTTGAATAATCATCCATTGGAATTTAGTAGGAAAACCATAGTAAATCATTGTCCAATGGCCATGCAAAAATATATAAAAAATAATATTTGTTGGTTGTTTTTCAATAGGTGGACCATGATGGGACCACTAAGAAGGTGGGGGTGTTTTTTTAATCATGGAAGTGAGGTTTAGTAGATTGATAGTCAAGTTACCTTTCCTATAAATTTTCTCGATCAAGTTATTCATTCATTGAACTTTGATTCATTCCTACTATTTTGATACACAATCCAATCCAGTTGAGTCTTGAGTCTTCATTGAGAATGGAATTCATAGGTTGTCAAGAAAGAGGTTATCATGCACATGCACTCTTCTTTTCTTGGTATCTTTGTAACTATGTTCAGCCCGAGTTCTATATTTTTAAATTATCATAATAGTTCATGATTATTAGGCTTTTATTTTGTCTTTTAAGAATTTTAATTTAATTATTATTAATCATTAAATTAAAAAATATATATATACATATATATATATATATATATATATATATATATATATATAGTTATTATAGTTATTAAACTTTCAATAGAATTATTAAACTTTCAATGGTACATCAACTTTCATACACGAGAAAATAGATACTGACAAATGGTACATCATGGCCTGATTAATTTCGCTCAGCAATTTCAAATGGTATAACATTTAGTCAACAATAATCATTAATTTCTGCACACAGAGACTAATTTCTCTGGAAGCCTGAGATTTCTTTGGCTTATTATTCTTATAACTACATAGACATAATTAATAGAGAGATTGAGGACAAAAAAAAATCTAGCGCTTAGTCTCCACTACTCAACATGATTTTGTGAGAAATAATACATAGATTGATTTCTCTGAGTGCCTTAGCGTTCTTTGGCTCATTTTTTTAATCACAACAACAATAAAAATGCACTGAGGATTTGTTCTTAGTCCGATTATGCAATTTTTATAAGACAGATTATGCAATATTAATAATAAACATAAATTTATTGCAATTTAGGGAAAGCTCGTTCATGTTTTTTTCTTTATATTGGAAGGTTACTTTCTTTTTGAAGTAATTTTTAGTATATCATAGCATATATTGAGGAAATATTAGTTTGACAAGAATCATTTATTTCTCTTGAAACTTTAGGTATTAAAAGTCCATGATACAGATATATCACACTCCAAAATCCAAAGAAAATGGAAGAGCGTTCAATTTTTTTAATCAAACTTTTATTGGTGAAGGGTTAATTTATTACGAGAATGTCATTAATGAAGTGCAAAATTTTAAATGTAATGTTTATTGACTAGAAAAATAATGACCAAAACGTCAAAAAAAATTGTGTGACGGGTAAAGAGAAATCCAAATTCCAGCCCTGCCTGCCACCTGTTGGTGAGTGGACGTTATTCACTTTTCATTTACAGCTTACCAGGTTACTCATGTTACCAATATTTTCACATGGATCACTTTTAGGTGACTACTTATTGTACTTCTTCTTTATAAAGAACAATTGGTAGATAATTGTATTATTTGAAATCTATAACAAATCCAGGCAACAAAATTACAACAAATAGAAAATTATGCAAAAAATTCACCAGGGCACTAATGTGTGGATACCTTATCATTTCTTAGATCCTCATAACTTACCAACACCTACTATATTGGTATACACATAATATGGAATTTACCTGAAGTATTTCATATGTATCTAGAAGTAAATAAGTTGTATGACAATTGTTATGGCATATATAAGATGTGTATTATAGTTTATATTTCAATTTTTCTTAAGTAGCATGCATGTGCAGTCCATATAGTGACTACAATTACCAAATATATTTTAGTGAAGATGTGAAGATGATCTCTCATTAGGTCCTAATTACTTAAAGCATCATTAATTAGCTTTCCAAATGAATAAAATATGTTAACAAATTAGTAAAACTAGGAAAACAAATCATGCTTTAAAAAAATATGGCACAATGAGTCACACTCTGAGATTTATTTAATTACTCATCAAGTGTCGCTACAACATATATATGATCACCATTACCATAGAAATGGGACATGTGACCATCATTTTCGTTTCGCCAATGAAATTCCACATCATGAGCATTGTTTAGGGTTGATTGTGTTGATTTTTTTTAAACAAATCATTTATACATTTTATAGAAATTATAGACAATTTATAATCACATTAAAAGATCATGATGTATGGATATTCCTTATCATTTCTTAGATACTCACAACTTACCAACACCTAATAGATTGATATACACATCATATGGAATTTACTCCTAGAATGCCACATGTATCCTAAAACAAATTAGTTGTATGGAAATTGTTATGGTGCATATATGGTGTATTACAGTTTATCTTATAATTTTGTTGAAGTAGCATACAACAATTTACATAGTGATATGAGAACCACTCTCTAGAGTATACATCAATTTTGTACACATGGATTTTCAGTTGATTTTTAAGATATATCATTGGTGATGGTCACATGATTATATAATGAACCATTAAGTTGAACTATGAAATTATTCATCACAACACACACACACACACATATTGATGAATTAATAATTTTTCTTATATAATTTTTTTAATCTATTTTGAAAAAAATATATATATATTTAATTATTTCTAAGAAGAACAAGAGAGAATTCCTTACCATATCTTCGTAAAACATATAATAGCAAGAAAATTAATCTATTGAAATTTCATTTCCAAACATATTCATGGAGTAAAATGAAGATTAAAAGGAGATATTCATGGATTTACCCATAACATCACCTCATAATTAAGAATGTAAATGTACAATATTGATGATACATAGGTTAGGAGAAAATTAATCTATTGAAATTTCATTTCCAAACATATTCATGGAGTAAAATGAGGATTAAAAAGAGATATTTATGAATTTACTTATAACATCACCTCATAAAAGTGTAAATTTACAATATTGATAAATTTTATTTATATATGATAAATAATAAACCTTTATCTCACATGTATCATATAATCTTATAAACAAACACATTCTATTATATGCAATAAAAGTGAAATTACAAAATCCACATGGAAATAAGACTTAGTTCAAGCAAAAGAAAATAAAAAATAAACCATAAGTGAAACGAATTTTGCAAAGGCATATAAGTGTCGTTACCAAACGTCGCAATTGCGACACTTAGACATTGTGTCGCACTTGCGACGTTTGGAGGCAGTCGTCGCAATAGCGACGCTTTGGGGCATAGTGTCGCAATTGCGACGTCTTCCTCCAAACGTCGCAATTCCGACACTTTGTCTAAGTTTCGGTATTGCGACACTTTTCTCTAAACGTCGGTATAGCGACGGTTTCGGGCGGGATTGAAAAAATTTGGGGAAATTTCTGACATTTGGTCAAAAGTGTCGAAACCAAGTGTCGGAATTTCCCCAAAATGTACTAGTGAAGTATGTTGCACAATCACTATGGAATCGGTCACTAGTGTAGGGCATATAATCATTATATCTTCCCTCTCCTCATTGACTTCCACAGGTTTCCCTTAACTGATCCAATTTGGTCACAAGCTGACCCAATACACCTCTCCAAATACTATTATTTACCTCGCTCGTTGTTGTACTTTTTCATCACTGGTTAGAGCATCATCTACAACCATACTCCTCCATGAAAATCAAAAACCAACCCTCTAAAAGTTGTGGTCCTCCAATGAGACACTCCTCCACCCACACGCTGCCCCTTTTATGCTTGTTCCACTCTAAACGTAGCACAAGAGATGGTCCAGCTGTTGGGTATGTCTTGTAGCCTATAAAAATAGCTTTTGTAGGGTAACAAGCCCCTGAAAACTCCACCAAACAGCCTCTAAAACAACATTGTTCATCTCCTTTTATTTGTGCCTTTACTACCCTGCAAATTCACCCAAGAACAAGTTTCAAACATGCCTCAAATAGCCCTTTAATCACCCTCGATGTCACCTACAACAACTCGGTCACTTACATTAGTACCTCAACCTCCTTTTGTTGTCCCTTGGCTCCTTTTTTTGTCCCTTGGCTCCTTTTTTTGTGGCTTAATTAGCCTTCACGAAAATTTCAGAGCTCCTTTGGTGTGTATTGACTACTCTTTGATGCTCTAATGTTCTCACACTCACCCTCGTTTTATACACAATTGTGGGGCTCATTCCAAATTTATCCTAGGGTTTTTACAATTATCACATGCCTAAAATAACCTTAGGCTGACCTTAAACATAAGCCAAAACCCCAACATATAACTTCAAAAACTCATAATTCCTCAACTACAACTCGAAATTATAATTTTCTCGTTGTGTTGGAATTGTATCTCTGAGCACTATCAACCTCATCCATCACATGTTGTACCTTCATAGTGGTTTTTTCCCAAACATTGATGGGTGAAAAACTCCCAAGTTGGATCTCAAGCCCACAACCCCAGTTGTGATGTTTTTACCTCCAACCCTCGAACACCAGGGCTTGGATTACCTCCCAAGCTACAAAAAAATCAACACTCCCTCGTAGTGATGGAGGTACTTCCAAGACTAGGAAGTATGTATTATTTGTCGACGACACTAGCCCATCTTTCATCCACCATTGCAGCATACCCTATAGATGAATCTGACAATATCGGTAATGCCTATAAATCGTTACATCCTAACCTAAAGATCCAAAACCTCCATAGGGATGCTCAGTCCTACAAGCACTCAGTCCTCCACTGGCTCAGTCCTGCAAGAACTCATCCTCCTGGATCAAATACCACTCGTGAAAATCCCACCAATCTCATATATGTAACACCATGATCCGATGAAGACTCTAACATGCCAACTTGTAGTCCATCACATCAAGTCATCTTGATCAACTTGATCTCATCCATGCCAAAGAAACCCTTGAGTTGTCCCAATCATCCATGGAACATCACCGTAATTCCACGATCAGAAATATTCCCTACAAAAAAATGTTGTTCACCAGGCTCACCACCAATCCACTAGACCTCCCAACCCATCTTTCCATGTAATATGTCAAGACCACATCTCCATGTCTTCAGCTGCATCCTCTCCTCCATGATCCTGACAACAAAAACGCCCTCTGAGTTGATTCGTTGTGCACACTCTGATTCATTGACTTCCAAAGTAGCTCAAATACGCTTTGATACCATGTTGAATTTCCATAACCTTTGGTCTAGGTTAGAGTCTTAAATATATGATGCTACCAAACCAAGAATCTCAACCACTAAACTACTTTTCACGGCGGAAATATAAAGAAGTAAATCATATATGCACAAATATACACAACTTTTTAAAATTTTCAACCCAGCTTCGTTATATTAACAACATATAATATAGCAGTCTAGGGCTCTCATAAAAGGGATAATGGCCCTCATACATCCACTATTACAAGAAAATATACTCTGACCATCTGGTTGTAGCATGCTTTAACAGTTCCTCTTGGTCATACCCTGTACCTACCTGGTCCTTCGGCTCTCGATCTATGGCTCCTACCTCTATCAATGCTCCAATTCCATCTAGCCACTGAAGATTAGTTGTCCAATCTGCTCTCTAGTTGATCGTTTTTCCACCAATGCATCAATACATCGATACTCCTATCTATTTTTTCACATATCCACTTGTGAACAACTCTCAATATGCCCACTATTTCTCCTCATCTACTCAGGGAATTTAGCCCAATATGGTCTTCCTATGCTGCAATGATGAATAATAACATATATAGGGCATGGAGGTATGCCATCTATCACTACAAGATGTCCATCTCTCACAATGAACATGTGCTAGGAGGACTACCCATCATCTATTGTAGAATTCCTTCTCCACACACAAGTCTCAGGCTCGAGAATTATTCTCTTGGTTGATCAGATCCTTGAGCTTCACAACTTCCAGGCTAGTAGTCACCTTCATGCATCAATTTGTTGCATTTCAGATCCAACATGGACACTATCGTGATGTCCCTCAGTAAACCATAAGTTCACAATATCATCCACACTTGGTCTTCTCTCATGTTGCCCTCCAATAGTCCACGAGATACCAATTCCACATTGTAGCATCTACTCCTATTTATGGAATCCCCACACCTGGGAGACCCTTACACATGGTTTCCCGCATATTCCACCAATCTGCCCTTTGCCCTGAAATAGAGGAGCTATTGCACAAAAATTGGAATCTCAATGTGTCCTTGCCTATGATACCATAATTCCATCATACAAGGGTCCATCTACAACACACCTAATTTTTTCCTCTTGACTCTCGATCTAATGTGTATGTTGTCACCTTGGCTTCTTATTAGGCCTCCCAACAATCCATGCGGGTTCCTCCAAAAAAATCCTAAAGCCTCCTCAAGCTTCCCATCCACTAATCCTCACAATATTCAACACTTTGACCCAGTGCATACCAACCTTATGTTGCAAGTTTGCTATTCAATCACTATGGAATAGATCACTATTTTAGGGCATCTAATCATTAGATCGACCCTCTCCTCATTGACTTCCACAGGTTTCCCTTAACTGATCCAATCCAGTCACAATTTGACCCAATACACCTCTTTAAATACTATTTTTTACCACGCTCATTGTTGTACTCCTGCATCACTTCTTAGGGAATCATCTACAACCCTACTCATCCATGAAAATTAGCAACCAATCCTTTAAAATTTGTGGTCCTCCAAGGGTACGCTCCTCCACTCACACGCTGCTCCTTTTGTGTTTTTTCCACCCTAAACACATCACAAAATATGGCCCAACTGATGGTTATGGAATGCGGCCTAGCACAACAGTTGACGTAGGGTAATGTCCCCCTCAAAACTCCACCAAACAGCCTCTAAAAAAACATTGTTCAGCTCCTTTGATTTGCGGCCTTCCTGCCCTACAAACGCACCCAAGAACAACCCTAAAACTTGCCTCACATATCCCTTTAATCACCTTCATTTTTACCTACATCAACTCAATCACCTACAGTTGTACCTCAACCTCCGTTTTTTGTCCCTTGGCTCCTTTTTTTGTGGTTTAGCCTTCACAAAAATTTCAGAGCTCCTTTGGTGTGTATTGACTACTCTTGGATGCTCTAATGTTCTCACAATCACCCTCCTTTCATACACAATTGAGGGGCTCCTTCCAATTTTATCTTAGGGGCTATCCAATTGTTACATGCCTAAAATAACCTTAGGCAGACCTTAAACATAAGCCACAAACCCAAAATTTAACTTCAAAAATTCATAACTCCTCAACGAAAACTCAAAATCAGACAATTTTCATTGTGTTGGAATCGTATCGTCGAGAACTATCATCCTCATCCATCACATGTCGTACCTTCATCATGGTTTTGGCCCAAACATCGATGGGTGAAAAACCCCCAAGCTTGGATCTCAAGTGCACAAGCCCAATTGTGGCGCTTTGACCTCCAATCCTTAAACACCAGGGCTTGGAGTACCTCCCAAGCTACACAAAAATCAACATAAAATAGTTTCATATTGATCGCACTGAATATTGTGTGTAATTCACTATATTCCTATTATTCACATTTTCTATCATTTGCCATTTTTACATTGTCACTTTGCGCTTAAAATTTTCATTTCATCATTTTTCATCATTGAAGTTACGAAAATTCTCTCTCATCTCAACAAACTGAGGTAAATAAGAAAAGTTAAAGTTAAATTGACCAAATTAATCTTAGACACATTTATCATATTTAAAATGATCAAAAAAATTATATGTTCAAAAAAAATTGTGATGCAAGTCCTCACCAAACCTACATATTCCCCAGGATAAACTTAGTGTCCTAGGTTATTGGCACACTCTTCTAGGTTACGAAACCTCTACCAAAGTAAGAAGAAGACACTATTGACCTTCTCTAAACCTTACTCTTCCACCAATGTTGGATTGACTCTAAACTTATCCTTTCATGCACTTAACTCTTGAAACTCTCAAATATATGAAGATTTCCTTTCAAACCATTTTCTATCATTACTTCTTTCACTAAGGCTTAAAGCCTACCATAAACATGGTAGTTCATAAGATTTTAGTTCTTCAACGCTTTCTCATACAACACAGAACCTTGGCTTTAGACCAGGATCTCATCACAACATCATATAAGAGTTTAAATCATGTCTTTCGGTGCTCTTACACACAACATGAAACTTCGACACACGATCAAGATCATATCGCAATATGGAAAAGGGGCTTATCCCCATTCATATCGGCGCCTCCACACACCATGTGACTTCAACACATATCCCTCGGCTCTCAACTCTTGCGTTCATCAACCTTGACTTCCACAATTGATCGTCCCTCCATCTCTTTCTGACTTTATTTCCACCATTCGATCAATTCAAGAAAACACAGGAATCGTCCATTTCCTATTCCTAAATCCTTCATCTATCTCTGTGCAAAAGTATTCAGATTCAATTTGCAATTGCATACGAAACTTCTATAAACCAATATCAATCTCCTCATCTTCCTGAATGTTACGATTATCTGCGTGCAAGGTCATAACATTTTGCCTACCACTTCTCAAGACTCAGAGCTCGTGCTCTATTCTCACCTTTGACCTACAAATTACTCCATCGCTCCTACATCATCATTGGTTCAAAACCTTCATCTCATCTATCTAAAGGTGACCATTGATTTACCACAGTCATTCAAATAAAATTCTTTTTGTGTTTTAGACACATTCACACACAATAACCCTAAAATGTGCAAATATTGTATTCAAGGAGCGTTATCTAGGTCATCATAAACTTCCTTCAAAGATTGAAACCTCTCTGGTTTCTCAATCGACCTCCAACATCGATTCCACACTAGAACTAAATATGTAAGAATTCGGTTTCCTTTCATTGGATCCCTACATTTATCATTATTAAAACACTAGCGATTGTAATTTCGTAGTGAAATTATACCCAATCAATCCTTCAATAGACTACAATGACTGTACATAGCTTGTTCATAGTAAAATGACTGCAATCCTCATGTTTTCAATAAAGACAAGGAAGATAAAGAATTCTTAATTTCCAATGTTAATTATTACCATGCCCCTATCACAAAGAAGAGAACAGTACTGCATATAGATCATATCACACAGAAGATCCCTGAAATTCCATAACAAATGTTTCCATTAATTTAAAACAATAAACCTTCTACATACAGTCCATTTACCCTATCATGGCCCTGATCTACCTTATGTGGCCGTCTTTTCTTTTCTTTTTTTTTCTTTTTTTTTATGCCCATAGGCTTTCAGTCTCATATACAACAGGAAGTCCATTCTTCCAATCCTCAAACCCTAACCAACTTCCTAAATTCCTGTCAACTAAATCCTAAAATAAACATTCAACTCTATCCATTTGATGACTCAATAAACAAGATGTATTAAGACTCTACCGAATTTTGCCACCTAGTGGATATTCGGTTACAATGATTCCCTTTCTAACTATTAACTCACCTACTCACTAAAATTTCATCACACTAGAACCTTCTAAAATACTTGTACTAATAACATTTAGATAGTTTTACAATGATCTTTTGATCAAACCCCTCCTTGGGCTAATAATAAGACCTAAAAGTCTAACTAGACATGTTCACTTTGACCTTGGAAGCCAATGCTCCTATATCAGACTCCCAAAGTAAGAAGAAGACATGATCACCTGATCATGTTCCTTAAGTTTTCATCTTTCCTGGATCCCAAACTCTGTTTTTCTGTTGTCCAGAAGCTGCATTGTCTTCATCATTCTTTAGTTGCAATCTTTCAGGCTTCCATACTTTGTATTGTAGTGCTCCATTGTCTCTACCTTCACTGTTCTTCACTTTCCAAAAAATTCCATAGTGGATTTCTTTCTTCATTTTGCTACATCTCATCTTAGGTATCTTCTTTAGGTTCCATATTTCATCTATGGCTTCTTGTAATTAAGTCTGTTGCTGCAAACTAATTTTTTTTTTCCATACTTTGCAACTGTACTTTGTTGCACTTTATCCATTCATCACTAAACTGTTGATTTCTTTCTCTGGCTATTCTTGCTTCAATTTATGCTTTTTTGCTTGGAATTACTCCATTTACTGTTGCAATTATTGTTTTGGACATTGCTACCTCCCAAACTTCCTAAATATCTCTTAAGATATCTCCCTTTGCAACATCCCTCTTCTGCTCAGTACCTACGAATTTACTTTCAAAAAATAAATTGTCTTATGATTCTTTGACTGTAGCAATATACTCATTCACTCTTCTTTGTATACTAGAAAACATAATCAAGTTTTGTAAACTAGTATCTTCTCCTACCTCTTTCACCACTTGAGACATTTTCACATCATTGGCCGCAATTCCTTTCTCTTGCTCAAATATTTCCAACAAGCATTTCAACCATTCCCTTTGTACTTGTATCATCTCAAACACATCATCAATATTCTGCATTTTAGTTTCAGCATAACCCTCTTCTTCTTCCTTGACAACCCTTAGTGATTTTCCTTCAACTCCTAGATTGATTATGACAATCAATTCAGCTTCTTCAAACATTGTATCTCCATGCTTTACATCTTCCTCATCATTATGCCTTGCCTGGAAACTTCCGGTCTTCTTCAGTTCTAAAGCTAACTCTCCTTCAACTTGAGACATGTCTACCTCATCTTCATCCAAATTCAATTGTACATTCAGAATATTCATTCTTTGGCTTGCTATTCTATCCTCCAAAAGACTTAACTTAATCCACAAATCAGTTATCTCACATGGAATTTCTGCTGAAAACTCTGTACAATCTTCACAATTTTCCTCTTCTTTGTCACAAGTCAAATCATTCTATGAAACTATTTCTTCATCCTCTATCAGAATAGAATTCTTATTCTCCACCACTGTGATAGTTCTAAAGGTATGTCCTATAGTCTTCTCTTGGCCAATCAGATAAGCCAATTCCTCCTTGTCCTTAACAATAATAGGTTCCTTCATATGAGACATGACTATCTCACCTTCCTTGGAAATGTTGGCCTTATTAAGTAAGGAATCTATGAGTTCCTTCTCCTGCAACAACTCAACTTGGTCCTCATTAGAAAGACACTCTTCAACATACCTTGCTTGACAATTCTCAACTTCATTCAAGACAAATCCAAGAGATGGATTTCCTTATGCAACACCTGCAAACACAATCAAATTATCAATCTCAAAATCACAAGACCCAATAGTCTCATTTGATGATCCAATCACCAAATATTCCTTTTTTTGTTCTAAGTCTCTTTCAGGACTCAGAAAGTCTTCACTGCCTTTCTTCCTAGCTTCCTCAAGCATATCAGTTAAAGGCTTGACATCCTCTTTTGATTCTTTATGTTCTTGGCCAAATATTTTCTATTTTCAGCCTTCATAGTATGTTGAAAAACATCACCTTCAATCAACTGTGCATGTGCATGTGCATGAGACTCAGATATCTCATCTTATTTCAAAACATGATTAATATTATGTCCTCCTTCATTATTTATGACAATATTAGCAAATTTTCCTTCTTCATTCATTGTACTTATTCTGAGTAATTATTGCTTCAGTCAAACATTTATCATTTGATATTTCCTCTTTTGTAGCTTATGCCACCTTCTCTTTCTTCTCATAAGAAAACCACACCTCTGGTCTTCCTTTTTCCTCTGTAACAACTCCATCAGTACTTCAAGATGGACTACTACCTCCGCCTTCTCCCTCTCATATCCTTCATCGCTCATTTGCCTCCATATGCCATTTTCTTTAGCATCTTCTTTCTTCACTTTGTGGATGCTTCCTGTACCCCTGCTATGACTATCATTAGTCATCTTCTTCTTCATCTTCATGAGCTTCTCGCACTCACTATGAGTTGCACTTAAACTCTAAAGTAATAATTTCTCCCTGCTACAACTTACCTCACTAAGCTCTCCTCTGTACTTGGTCTTTTGGTAAGCACCATTCCCCTATCTGGAACCTTATTTTGAGCACGCCTCTGCTCCTTCTAGGCTTCAAATCATCCACACTTTTGAGAACACAACTGTCCTCTTGTATTTCAATCACAAATGAAATACTAGGTTCTGGCCACACTATTCTTTCACTCATAAATCATTATTGGATTTCTTCATCACTGCTCTTAAGGTTGTGATCTTCTTGCTGAGATGCCTCACTAATTTTTGTTACCTGCATATGAATTATATTTAAAACAAAGACCATTCCCAAGCTTTCAAAAGATTTTTGTTGCCAAATTTCTATGGCCACTTTAAAATGATTCTCCTCAACTTCCATCTCTGGCTGATTTAAACTCTTTCCCTTGCATGTAACTAATTCTCCCAAAGTAACTTTCCTTATCCTCCTTAAGCTCTAAGCTCCTGCATGTAAAAATTTTAAATTGAAAAAACCTCCTCTACAGACCTTTTGTCTGTCTCCAAAAGAGCATTCCTGCTCTAATACCAAATGATGTAGGTCCTCACCAAACCTGCATATTCCCTAGGATAAAATTAGTGTGCTAGATTATTGGCACACTCTTCTAGGTTATGAAACCTCTACCAAAGTAATAAGAAGACACTATTGACCTTCTTTAAACCTTACTCTTCCACCAATGTTGGCTTGACTCTAAACTTAGCCTTTCATGCACTTAACTCTCAGCACACTCCAATATATGAAGATTTCCTTTCAAACCATGCGCTATCATTACTTCTTTCCATAAGTCTTAAAGCCTAACATAAAAATGATAGTTCATAAGCTTTTAGTTCTTCAGCACTTTCTCATACAACACAAAACCTTGGATTTAGACCAGGCTCTCATCACAACATCATATAAGATTTTAAACTCATGTCTTTTGGTGCTCTTACATACAACACGAAAATTCGACCCATGATCAATATCATATCGCAATATGGAAAAGGGGATTATCCCCATTCATCTCGGTGCCTCCACACACCATGTGACTTCAACACATATCCCTCGGCTCTCAACTCTTGCGTTCATTAGCCTTGACTTCCACATCAACATTGATTGTCCCTCCATCGCTTTCTGACTTTCTTTCCACCATTCGATCAATTCAAGAACTCACTGGAAGTGTCCATTTCCTGTTCCTAAATCGTTCATCTATATTTGTGCATAGTTATTCAGATTCAATTTGAAATTTCATACGAAACTTCTGCAAACCTCTATAAATCTCCCCATCTTCCTAAAGATTACGATTATCTACATGCAAGGCAGTAACATTGTGCCTGCCACTTCTCAAGACTCAGAGCCCATGCTATGTTCTCACCTTTGACTACAAATTACAACATCGCTCCTACATCCTCACTGGTTCAAAACCTTCATCTCGTCTATCTAAAGGTGGCCATTGATTTACCACAATCATTCAAACGCAATTATTTTGTGTTTTAGACACATTCACACACAATATCCATGAAATTTGCAAATACTTTGTTCAAGGAGCATTATATAGTTCATCATAAACTTTTTTCAAATATTGAAACCTCTTTGGTTTCTTAATCGACCTCCAAAAATCGATTCCATAATATAACTCAATACGTAAGAATTCAGTTTCCTTTCATTGGATCCCTGCATTTATCATTATTAAAACACCAATGGTTGGAATATAGGAGTGAAATTATACCCAATCAATCCTTCAATAGACTACAATGATTTTACATAGCTTGTTCACAGTAAAATGATTGCAATTCTCAAGTTTTAAATAAAGACAAGGAAGATAAAGAATTATTAATTGCCAATGTCAATGTCAATTATTACCATGCCCCTATCACACAGAAGAGAACAATAATACATATAGATCATATCACACATAATATTCCTGAAATTCCATAACAAATCCGTCCATTACTTTCAAACAATAAACCTTCTACATACAGTCCATTTACTCTATCATGGCCCTGGTCTACCTTGTGTGGCCATATTTTTTTTTCTTTTTTTTTTCATGCCTGTAGGCTTGTAGTCTCATATACAACAGGAAGTCCATTCTTCCAATCCTCAAACCCTAACCAACTTCCTAAATTCTTGTCAACTAAATCCTAAAATAAACATTCGATTCTATCCATTTGATGACTCAATTATAAACAAGATGTATTAAGACTCTACCAAACTTTGCCACCTAGTGGAGATTCGGTTACAATGATTTCCCTTTCTAACTGTTGACTCACCTACTCACTAACATCTCATCACACTATAACCTTCTAAAATACTTGTAATAATAACATTTAGATAGATTTACAATGATCTTTCGATCAAACCTTTCCTTGGGCTAATAATAAGACCTAAAAGTCTAACCAGAAATTTTCACTTTGACCTTGGAAGCCAATGCTCCTGCATCAATTTGTATGACTGCAAATTACTGAAACTAACCTAGATTCATCTTAACCTCAGATCTATCAAGCCCCGAGAGAGATCAAATATCTCAAGGTGAAAACCTTTCCTCAATTTTTTCACTCAAAAAATAGGTTTGAACCTCAAGAGATTTGATCTCTCTCGGTGCTTGATAGATCCAGCGTTAAGATGGATCTAGGCTGGTGTAAAATAATCTAGAATATTTTATATTGTAACTCTAGGTAAGAGTTGATGTATTCAAAATTAACCACTAGTAGGCTATCAGGTTGTGTTATAACTGGGCCACTAGGAGGAAGATATTTCCATTCTTTCGAGAGAATTTTGTTCCACAGCTGAGAAAAGTTAGCCATGATAGATAGGAGGTAGAGCACATAGAGAGGATTTGTACACTATAGTATCCCATGGGCCACATGCATTACTTCATTGTACCTGCAATCATATTTCCAGACAGAGAAAGAGAGCAAAGCAGCCTCACCTTCCATCTAAGTTTTCTCCCGAAAGGGTTTCGCAGAGAGCATATTTTGTATCTTATGTGTGTGTGTGTGAGCTTATTTTGTCATTATTTACTTTGATGCATAATTTCCATTCACATGCATGCACTCATTACAATTAAATTTATAAATTTAGAATTTAATCGCCAAAATCGTGGGCCCTGTTGGGGTAAATTGGTACATGAACTTCCCAGCGTCACAACTTTAGCATACGATCTTTGTTTGATGCGCACGATGCCTAGTTAGAAATATATATCTGAGGACTATAAATTTCTCTTACAAATTTCAATTAAAAACTCACATTTGCCCATTTTCCAAAAAAACGTCGTTTAGGGTATCGAAATGGCTTTAGAAGTTAAGGACACAAAAAAAAAATACCAAAAATAGTAAACTATGCTACGATTAAGGAAACTAGAAAAATCAAAGAAACAATGGTGGGGGAGCAAGTGTAATAGGTGGGTGGCCACCAATATCCAACTAGATCAGTCCTCAGCCCTTAGGAAGCAATTATCCCCATTGTGTTGACTACCTCCATGAGATGGGGAAACTTCTGCTGAACTTGGTCCCTGGTGAGCCACTTGCCTTGGTGCAGGATTTGGTCAGCTTTGACGACCCCATACAGTTGGATCTTCTACTGGAAAGTGTTATTTATTTGTATGCCCATGATCTGATTAGTTGTGGCTTGTTCCATGCAGTCTCAGTTCAACTCCGTTGGAGTGAGTTGTTCTGTAATGTCGAATGTGTCCAGTAATGGTGGAAAGTATGGCCTAAGGCAGTCCAAAATGAACACTAGGTCTAGGACAGGGAATGGTGGAATGTTGGGCTTGAATGAATTGTCCCCTACAACCTTGATTATGGTGTACAACCCATAACAGAGCGGGTGAAGCTTGCAGTGTGGCACAGGGAGGCACTCCTTCTGCAAATGTAGCCAAAATTTCTCACCCACTTGGAACTTGTGTGGCACCTGATGTTGATCAAGTCATTGCTTTTGCTTAGAATTGGCTCTATATACACTAGTACAAAATATCTAATTAGTTACTAAAAAAATGACTAAAATTTGCATATAAACGACTATTTTTTGGTTGATGACCAATAGTAGCTAATTTACAGTATCTTATAACACGACCAAATTTTAGTCATTTTTAGCTTAGTCATTAATTCGTTATCTCAATTTTTTTTTCTAGTAGTATATTTGATCATTAATTTAGTTATTGATTTGGTAATTTATTTAATCATTGGTTTGGTCATTAATTGTCACAATTAATGACCAAATATACAACAAAATATATTACATATAATCACCCGAGAAAACCAATTAATGACCAAAGAAATATGACCAAAATGTTGGTCGTGTTATAAGATATTGTAAATTAGCTACTAATAGTCATATATATGCAAATTTTAGTCATCATTTGAAACTAATTAATGACAAAGAAATATGACTAAATTTTTTTTCATGTTATAAGATACTGTAAATTGGCTATTAATAGCCGTATATATGCAAAATTTGGTCATTATTTGTAATCACAAATTTATCATTTACAATAGTCATTTAGCCTTTGAATCAGAACCTAACAAGGGGAATGACAAATGGCAGCAGATTATTGATGCGGAGCCCAACACCACTATTTCCACTATGAAGATCCAGAAGGAGGAACCAAAAGATCTAGAGGAGGCATAGCATCTCCTCCACTCCCACATGTGGGTAAAGGGTTCCCCACTACAATTCATTGTCGATAATGGGAGCCAAAAGAACCTCATTTCAGCATATGTCATGAAGCGGTTGGGCTTTCCGACCACAGCACACCCACAACCATACACTATCAGGTGGCTTCACCAAGGACGAGATCTCTGCGTTAGCCACAAGTGTCACCTTCCTTGTAGCATCAAGCCCTTCACAGATGAGGTATTATGTGACATTTCTCCTATTGATGTTTCTGATGTATTATTAGGCCAACCATACTTGTGGAAGCGACATGTTGTGTATGAGTCCCGGCCTCGTGTTTTTATTGTTACTTTGGGAAATAAGTTGTACATGATACTAGAGGTACCACCGCCTCCCACTCTCTCTTTGGTTACTGCAAAACAATGCAGTAAGCTCATTTCCCAAACTAGGAAATTTGTTTTCCTGATGATTCGCCCCAAGGGCAAGAAGAAGATTGTGGCCACATGACTCCTCTGCACGACAAAAAAAAATGGACAAGGTTTTGGAGGAGTACGGAGACATCTTCACCTCACCCACAGGGGTGCCTCTACACTGTCAGGTCAAGCACCCCATTGACCTAACCCCAAGTGAACCGCTACCCAATGGGTCGATCTATATGCTCTCTATTCTGGAGAATGATGAAATCAAGAGGCAGATTCAGGAGCTATTGCAGAAAGGTCACATCCGGCCAATTTCATCGCCTTGTGGGAGCCCAATCGTGTTGGTACAGAAGAAGGATGGGACTTGGAGACTTTTTATTGACTATCGGGCACTGAACAATATCACTGTCTAGAATAAGTACCTGATCCCACGGATTGATGACCTTCTGGACCAACTCAAAGGGGAAAACTATTTCAGCAAGATCGACTTGAAGTCTGGGTATCACCAGGTACCAATCGAACCCTCTGATGTGTGGAAGACTGCCTTCAAAGCCAAGGAGGGGCTTTTTAAATGGCTCATCATACCTTTCAGGTTGATGGATATTCCCGCAACCTTCATGAGGTTGATGGATGACATCTTGCATCCATTCACCAACTCATTTTTAGTGGTGTACTTGGATGACATTTTGATGTTTAGCCAGACTTGGGAAGAGCACCTCCACCACATCCGAGAAGTCCTCCAAAAACTACAACAACACAAGTTGTGTGAAAATTTGGAGAAGTGAAATTTTGGCATGAGCCATGTTCAATATCTGGGATACATTATTGATGAAAGGGGGGTGCATGTGGATCCAACCAAGATCCAAGTCATTCAGGATTGGCCAGCCCCAACCACTCTAACAGAGCTTCGTAGCTTTCTAGGTCTTTCTAATTTCTACCGCAGGTTCATGTTGGGATTCTCTCATATCACTTGGCCCTTGAGTCGAGTCACCAAGGGAGGAGTGAAATCAAAATTATTTTGGTCAGAATCTCAACAGAAGGCGTTCGTAGAATTGAAACATCGCCTCTGTTCTGCCCCAGTGCTCACATTACCAGACTTGTAACAACCATTTGAGATTGAGACATATGCCTCTGACTATGCTATTGGGGTAGTTCTTACTCAATAGGGGCATCTAGTGGCATATCACAGTGAGACATTTTCTGACACAATTCGCAAGTATGCCACTTATGACAAAGAAATGTATTCCATTATGCAAGCTTTTCGACAAGGGAAGCATCACATTTTGGGGAAGGAAACAATCATCCACATAGACCACCGACCCTTGCAGTTCATACAGACACAAGGGAAGTTGCAGAATGATTTCCATCAGAAGTGGTCCACATATCTACAACAATTTCATTTGAACATCAAGTACAAGAAGGGTAACACCAATCATGTTGCCGACTGCCTCAGCTGACCACCGATCATGACCATAACCACAGTTCTCAACTCTTGTGGGCATGAGACTTCTGAATGGCCGCTTCTCTACAAGAGTGATCCAGAATTCAACCACACATACAAGGCACTCTTGGGGGGTACGCAAGTTCCAAATTTTCACCTCCAAGATGCATTGTTATGTCACTTGGGACACATTTGTGTTCCTTGAAGCGAGCATGCCAAGATGATATGGGAAGTGCACTATAGTTGAATCGTTGGGAATTTTTAGGTCGAGAAAATAGTGGCAGTACTGCAGAAGTATTTCTATTGGCCGAACGTTCGATGGGATGTCAGGAAGTACATCAGATCCTGCATTGCTTGCGCCATTGCCAAACCGACCATCAAGAAGCAAGGGATCTATACTCTGCTACCTAACCCTATTCAACCTTGGGAATCCATCTCCATGGATTACATGTCAGGCCTTCCTTCTACTAAGCATGGAAATGACTGTGTTATCGTGGTCGTCGACAGATTCTCGAAGATAACCATTATGGCGGCCTGCAAGAATAATATCACAGTAGAAGCCAATACTAAACTCTTCTTTGAACGAGTGTGGGTTCACTTTGGGATCCCATAGTCTATCATATCAAATCGCGACAGCAGGTTCCTCAGCACATTTTGGTCCAGCCTCTGGTCAATGTTGGACACCAAGCTCACCAAGTCCACAGCTTTCCATCCCCAAACTGATGGCCAGACAGAGGTTGTCAACAGGATGATTGTACACATTCTGCGCATGTACAATTCAAAGCATCCACGCACATGGGATGATAGCCTCCCCTATGTACAACACAGTTATAATTGGGCTCTCCACAACTCAACAGGCCACATCCCCTTTCAGGTTAGCTTGAGATTCCAACCACTATGTCCCATTTACATAGCCATGCCATTTGCGGCTACTCCGACCGATTCAGCTCATGTCCAGTCTGAAGCTGACAAAGCGAACAACTTCATCAAGTGCATTCAGCACATCTGCCAATAGGTTCATGACATATTGGATAGAGCCAATGCTAAGTACAAGCAACGACATGATCAACAT
This sequence comes from Pinus albicaulis, assembly GCA_034641835.2. Classification (NCBI taxonomy): domain Eukaryota; kingdom Viridiplantae; phylum Streptophyta; class Pinopsida; order Pinales; family Pinaceae; genus Pinus; species Pinus albicaulis. The sequence continues at coordinate 1,526,474,345 of CM076578.1, forward strand.
TAGGTGCCACACAACTTCCAGGTGGGCGACAAAGTGTGGCTACATTTACGGAAGGAGCACCTCACTAGACCCCACTGCAAGCTTCGCCCGCTCTGATACGGGTCGTACACCATCATTAAGGTTGTAGGGAAAAATGGCTTCGAGCTCAGTATTCCACCATTCCTTGGTCTGCACCCAGTATTCAATGTAGACTACCTTCGTCCCTACTTCCCACCTCTACTGGACACCTCTGACATTGCAAAAGAACTCACACCAAAAGAGTTAAACCCAGACTGCATGGAACAGGCCACCACTCCTGCACCAAGGCAAGTGTTTCACCAGGGACCAAGTTCAGTAGAAGTTTCCTCATCTCATGGAGGAACTCAACGAAATGGGTACCATTGCTTCCTAAGGGGGGAGGAATGATCTAGGTGGATATTGGTGGCCACCCACCTATTCCACTTGGAGCCCCACCATTTTCTCTTTTAGTTTTTTAGTTTCGGCACAACTTACTATTTTTAGCAGTTTTTCGGGTCCTGAACTTCTGGAGCCATTTTGAGGCCCTAAACAACGTTTTTTGGGCATCGTTTGTCCGGCGAAAATGATTTTATTTCAAAATTTATATTCACATCAATAGCTTTATTCTTCAAATATATCTTTCTAACGATGTATCATACATGTCAAATGGAGATTGTATGCCGAAGTTACGTCCCCGGGAAGTTGAAACACCAATTTACCCAAACGAGGCCCATAGTTTTGGCGCTTCATCTCCTAGGGTTAGGTTTTTGGATGTTTAGAGTTCTCCATTGTTTCTCAATAATAAAGAGGCCCTTGAGCCTCATTGTAACACAATTCAAAGGTTTGTAGCCGCCACATCTCTTCTCAGAGATTCTCTACCAACACTCTAGCTAGTTTATTTCCATTCTGTCTGTAAGCAAATTTCAGTTCTTTGATATTAATGAAATGAAGTGTTATTTCCATTGCATATTTGTATTTATGGCTATATGTGTATTTTTTTGCATTCCTGCATAAATCCAGATCATACATTGTGCAAAAGAGGGATTACAATCAGCAAATGCAGAGCATATTTCATCATTCACTCATCAAAATGGTGGTCATGCATCAACTTCAACAGAAAAACCTTTCATGGGATGCATTCATTGCAAATGAGGTTTTCACTACCCCACCTAGCCATCATGACCAGGATATTACTTCGTCATCTCATCCTCCCATATCCACTTCTACATCACATCTCGTTGTTCATACATCACCACCCACTTACATACATTCACCTCATGTTGACCCTACTTCATCACCTTTCTATACCCCTTCACCATCACATCATGATACTGGAGCATCAAGTAGTGAAAGGTACATTGAAGCAGCTTGCAATAATATTATTAATATTGAGCCATTTCCCTTGACATATTAGAGAGGCCAAAGGCATGTGTTTGCTTCACATGGTGTGAAAGGGGCCATGCCTTCTTCATTAACAAAATAGGTAGAAGAGGGCAAGGAAAAGGCTACAGAGCCTATCATTGTTGGGCCAGAGGACAAACATGAAACTAAGTAGGAGTTTCAGTTGATTGACCTTGATGATGAGGATGAGGTTAGAATCATCAATGCATTGATCAGAGGCAAGGAGACCAAGATTAGTGAGCTTCAAGATAATCTTGGTAGAGCACAGTACGTGATTGACTTTCTTGAGTTAGAGAATTAGCAACTGAAAACTAAGAAAACCATCAGTGAGGTCAGAACCTTCAGAGCTCAGAGAGAGGCAAGAAAGGACAAGGCCTTTCTAGATGAGACCTTGGGAAAACTTGATGATAGTGATGATGAGGAATATCAGCTTCCAAGACAGAGACCGAGGAAAATTTGGCTAAAGAATGCTTTAGATCGGGAAAGGTAGAAAGAGGGTGAGATGGCAGAGCAGCTCAATCCAAGTGAGTTTCTTGCCATAGAGATTTGCAGAGACAGAGATTCTTGGCTTGAGAGAGCCAATTTTCATATGGAGGGCCTGCTAGAGAAGGCAAAGAAGGAAATTGACATTCACTATGCCATGAGAAAGAGAATTGCAAGGGCCAAACTCAAACGAGCCCATGAAAAGTTTCGGGCTTTGACCGAGTCAAGGGAGAAGGATAAGTTGAACATTCTTGTTGAGGTGTCCCTCTAGGCCTCCAACGTTGATCAATAAGAAAATTTACAATTTTGGCACACTTTGTGCAAATTTTTATCTTTGACAGTTTAGCACACATAAAATTGGCTAAACATGCAGCGCCACTGGCATTGCGCTCTTTTTTGGGGCATCCATTTGATGAATTTCCACCACCATCATGTTCATAATGATGAATACATAAACTCTAGAAATTTTGAGAATATTTGGAGGAGAACTGGTCCCTCAAAAGGGAAAAAAACCACCAAAAAATCATGTTTTTGCCCTCTTTTTTACCATGGCACTGCGTGTTTACCAGTCTTGGGAGAACAGGTTTTTGGCAGGGCATATGGACACCATATTTTAAACTGGAGGCATATTTGGAAACTAGACTCATAGATATTTTCAATGAGATATCATGGAGTTCATTTGGACATCAAGAAGGCCTCCAAAAGTTGGCTGCAAAACATGTCAATTTTTCTGTCATGATGCTCTGCGTTTACCAAGGAATTGGCAATTTTCACTGTTTTCAACATTTTTTACTTTTTGACTTTTTACCTGAGAAAATGAGAAAAAACTGATGTAAATGGTCATGGTGAATGTAAATTTCATGTTTTGACTTTCATATAAAGTATATACATTAGGTAAGTCATCATTTGAGGTCAAATGAATCAGTTTCCTCTCTTTTAGAGGCAAGTTGTTGGGTCTTCCTAGTTTTCAGTTTCTTGTTTGGGATTAGGTGAAACCGATCCTCATCTCATGGATTAAACTCCCTTGAGGATAGGGACAGTGGTTTTGAGGTATATATCAGTTATTTTCTCAGTCATTTGTAGAGGTTGGGCTCACTTGGAGCTTTGGCATCTCAAGAGACATTTTGTATATCAGTTTGTCTTGGATATTAATAGAAATTTGCAGCTATTTCTTTGGGATCCAAGTGGTATGATTTTTAGACATATTTTCCTCTCTATTATCAATTTGTTTGAATGCATTGTTAATTCATAATCCATTTCATGCCTATAATATACTATATTTCAAGTTTGAAAAGGCAGAATCCATATTTATTTATGCTCTGTTTTGGGAAATTTAGTATAATGTGTTCATTCTCCTCAATTTAGGGAAAATACATTCCAGATGCTTTTCCTAAATCCTCACCAGTCTATTCACCTCACCACAATAATATTTTAATTTCAAACCTTCTACCTACCTTGCCCTTAGAACATCCTGCAAATTTTGACCTAATTTCCTTGCCATGGTTGTTCGACTCCTCTTGATCCAGCAAAACCAACATAAATAAAAAAATAAAAACCCTAAGCTACTATACCTAGCCTAAAATCTTATTTTCTCAGTCATTTTGACTATGATTTATATGGAGAGAGCCCTCTCCTAGCCTAGTAGGGCTAGCTACTTGGCTAAGCATGGTTTGAGGTTACCTCGAGATTGCCTCTCTCAACCTCAAGTTCAATCTGAGTGATAACATTTTGGAAACTCCACTGGGGAAGAAAAATTAAAATCAGATCAACCCCAGTAATTAATTTTAATTGGAATTCTTAAACTTGTGGATGATAAGTTTATAATTTATTCAAAGTTTGAATTGAAAATTTTGTAAAGTGCATATTTGGTGTTGAAATTGGACATACTGGCTTCCCGAATATATACCAGATCCAACCCCGATCCAAATCCTCCTACTATTGTTAGTGATCCTTAGAACATTGGAATAAAAGGTAAATTTGTTGTTGAGACTTCTAGTTAAGTCAGAAATCAATCAGAAGGAAGTTCCATCCCCAGAGCTCATTCATTTCCCGAAATGTTAGAAAACTTGTAAGATATTGAATTTGATATAAATTTTGAGCAAAGTTTATTTTGGAGTAAATCTTTAAGTTCGATTGAAAAGACAGTTGTTGATTCCTCCATTTCCTTCCACAGTCCTATTGAAGATCAGTTTTCACACTCTCAATTAGGGTTTCAATCAAGGTATCAATCAGAATTTTTTCAATCTCTTAAATATTTGCAGAACTACTCTTCGCAGGTAAGTACTTGGTTGGCAAGTATACCTCAGATCTCAGCTTCTTCTTCCATCACTTCATCTACTGTTACTCAAAATATTCCTCTTCCCCCTCCTTTTTCTTCAACCATTGTTCACACTATTCAATCGGGGACAAGTCTTCCTTTGATCACCTTAGGCATCCAAATCCCTGTGATTAATCTTGTTGTTAATCCTCCACCCCCACCTCCAGTTATGGCTGCAAGATATGCCCCCCTTGGTCTCCCTCATAATCCGGGTCAAATGCCCGTAGATTACCAAACCAAAATCCATTTATTCGATGAAACTCAGTCTATAACAGCTCAAAAGCACGTAGATAAGATGAATGACTTCTTTGACCCTCATGAAATTGATATAGAGGATGTGAAGATGAGACTATTTGCGCAAATCCTGGGAGGGGAAGTAAGAAAATGGTTCAGAGCTCTACCAGCAGCCACTATTGACACCCTAGCAGTTTTTCATAATCAGTTTGTAGAAAGATGGGAAAAAAAGAAGAATCCTCTTCAAATCATGTCTGAATACGAGAATATGAAAAGGAATGTTGGTGAGTCTCTTTAAGATTATTGTGTGAGATTTTACAATGATCTTCCTGCACATATGAAACCACCGGAGGGTATGGGTTTGGTCAAATTCCTGCATGGATTTTATTTTGATATGGCATATCAGTTGCATGAACGTGATCCTACAACTTTAGAAAACATGCAGAATAATGTTGTAATTGTGGAATTGAATTTGCTGGCCAAGAGAGCAAGGATGAGATCAGAAAAGAGGGTGAATATCAAAGAGTATACCTCCACTTCCAATGCAAAAATGGATTCATTACTCTAAACTATGGAGAGAATGGTTGACAGACTATCCATCTCAAATGGACCTGAACCACAGATCCAGAATCCAAGTTTCAGAGGGCAGTAGGAGGCTCAGTTTAGAATCAAGCAAAGAGAGCAGAAAGCACCTTACCAAACAGCACAACAACAAAAGCATATTAGGACCCCGTTGCAGCAGAACTATGTCCAAGGAGTAAAAGAAGAGGAATATTAAGATCTAGTGGTTGAAACAAATCATTTCTTTACAGCATATGGCTTGCCCATGTTCCTCACTGAAGATGAGGATTATACTGAAAATATGGATTCTTCAAAAGATGAAGTTTATATCTTGGCAAATAATGATGATTTGGAAACAGAATCAGATGATTACCAACATGGATATATGAATGATTTGAGTGCACAATAGAAACTATATTCTCTAAGGAGCATAGATGTACCTGTAAATCCCATTCATAAAAGGAAAGAGTAGTCAAAGAATGATCTTCCTAATAATCAGAGAAAGGGTAAAGAACATGTAGATCAAAATAGTAACAGCAATCAGCCATCAACAAGCTTAGCTATTAAGGAGAAAGACACTCAGAAAAAGGAGATTGTGACAGGGAATCAAAATGATGAAAGAGATACTATTGTCAAAGAGGTAGATAAAGTCACAACTTTTAATTTAGAAAATGAAATAGCTAAATTGAAAGTTTCCATTCCTTTGACATAGTTAGTAAAGAATATTCATTACAGAGATTAAGTGTCTAAAATGTTTCTAGTTGATCCTTTGTCTGATATGGTTAATGTTGAAGATGACCACCCTAAAATCATTTTCGGTCCAGCTATAGATGGTAAATTAGGAGAAAGTGAAGTTCCTCCCTTTTATTTGAGCCTAAGACTGCATGAATACTACTTCACAATGTTATTCTTGATTCTGGGGCCTCTCAGAATTTGATGCCTAAGGCTATTATGGAAAATATGGGCATGGATATCACTCGACCTTATCATGATTTTTATTCATTTTATTCTGGTAGAGTTCGTTGCATTGGTCTCGTTAAAGATTTAGTGGTTTCTTTGGATCAAATCCCGACCAAGAATGTTTTGATGGATGTGGTGGTGGATGACATACCACCTCGTTTTGGCATGCTACTGTCGAGATCATGGGGATCCAAACTAAAAGGTACTTTACAAATGTACTTTCACTATGCTACTATTCCTATTTTCGGGCAATTGAGGAAATTTTACCAAGAAAATAAAATGAAATATATGATAACTAGTAAGGAGAAGCCTATCAATCATCCCATACAAGCTGTACATATAGATTTGGAATATTTTATTTTGTACAATGATGGTGATTTGAATGATGTAAATAATCAGTTAGTAATAGTAGAAGATTTTCTAGAAGTTTCAGAAAGTTTTAGAGCAAATCTGGATAAAGAGAAATAAATGGTGCCTTCTTCATTGATACCTTCCTCCGAGTAGCCTCTTGAAAAACATAAAAGCAGTACATAACTGCAAAATGAGGTAACTGGCCCAAGTAAAACAGAACCAAAATTTGAGTTTCAACATTTAGAAGATGAAGCCGGCTTATGGAGCATGGATTTTGATAATGCTTTGGGTAAGGAAGGTGCAGGTATTGGTATTTGGATCTGAAGTCTTGTTTGTAAATCTGGCGGAATACCAAGTAGTGTTAGAGAATGCTTGTATAAGTTGGCTTTTGACTGTTCTAATAATGAAGCGGAGTATGAAGCATTAATTATAGGTCTTAAAATTCTGAAGAAACTTGGTGTGAAAAGAATTTCTTTTTATGGTGATTCTAAGCTTGTCATAAAGCAGGTAAAAGGAGAGTATCAAGCAAAACATCCGTGGATGAGAGCCTATAGAAATGCAGTCTTGGATGTCTTGAAAATGTTCCCTGACTATACATTAATAGCAGTGCCAAGAACTCAGAACATCATTGTGGATTCTCTTGCTACGGTGGCAAGTAATCTCAAAATTCCAATGAATTCCACTAATAAATTTGAAATTCATATCAAACATAGACCTAGTGTTCCAGATAATCTAAGGTATTGGCAAGTTTTTTGGGATGAAAAAGAGATTAATATCCTTTTACAGAATGAAGGAAATTTTAAGGATGCTTTTATTGATGATGTATGTGATTTTGATGATCAAGACATAGAAACCAATTAGATGAATATTTTTTAGCTGAAATATAATGTTATTCCTAGAGGTCTGATACCTTTAGAAGATCTGTTGGGTCAGGATGATGTGTCTAGGAAACCAACATTGACTCCTACAGAAAAAGGTGTGGAATATGTGAACATTGGAACACCAGACAAACCCAATATGGTTAAGTTGTCTAAGACATTGTCCCCGAGGTGAAAGATAAGTACATTAAATTGTTGTCTGAATTTTCTGATATTCTTGCATGGGATTATGCAGATTTGAAATTATATGATAAGAATACTATTCAACACACTATTCCCATCAAGTCGGATCAGAAACCCTTCAGGCAGAAGTTGAGGAGGATAAACCCAATATTGATGTCATCCATCGAGAAAGAGGTAAACTGATTGTACAAATCAAGTATCATTGTGCCAATTAGGTTTTCTGATTGGATTTCAAATTTGGTGCCGGTAAGGAAAAATATTGGCGAGATAAGGTTATGCATAGATTTCCAGAATTTGAATAAGGTATCTTTAAAGGATAATTGCCCCCTTCCTAAGATGGACCATGTTCTGCAAAGGGTAGTTGGAGCATCACGGATGTCACTACTTGACGGATATTCAGGTTATAATCAGATTTTGGTACATGAAGAAGACCAAGGTAAGATTTCTTTCAAAACATCTTGGGGAACCTTTCAGTATGTTAAAATGCCATTCGAACTTAAGAACGCAGGGGCCACTTTTCAGTGGGCGATGGATATAGCCTTTGCTAATGAAAAGGGTGTTTTCTTAGTAGTGTATCTAGATGATTTGACAGTGTTTTATGGTTCTGACGATCAACATTTGTATCATTTGAGGATTATTTTTCAGAAATGCAGGGAGTTTGGGATTTCTTTAAATTCGAAGAAGATTATTTTTTCCATGGATGAAGGCAAACTTCTTGGTCACATAATTTCCAAATATGACATTCGCATTTATCTTTCCAGAGTCGAAGCCATTCAGAAGATATACTTTCGATGGAACAAAAAAGAGATTGAGGCTTTCAATGGTAAGATTAACTTTTTACGCAATTTGTTCTAAATTTAGCTGAGAATTTGAGAGAAATGACTAATATGTTGAAAAAGGACAACAGTGTAAAATGTACCACTGATGCTATGAAGTCTTTCAACCTATTAAAGCTTGCTTTAAGCACAACCCCTATTTTGGTTAGTCCAGATTATACAGTTGATTTCATAATATTTTCATTTGCATCCGAGCATACGTTGGTTGTAGTTTTGATGCAAAAGAGAGACCAGGTTGAAAAACATATTGCTTTCTTTAGTCAAGCCATTCGAGATGCTGCTTTTCACTATAACATTCTTGAGAAACAAGCTTTAGCCCTATTCAAAGCTCTGAAAGATTTCCAGATCTATATTCTACATTCACATACTATTGCCTATGTTCCAAATGCAGTGGTGAAAGATATTCTCACACAGACTGATCCTAAAGGTCAGAGAGGTAGGTGGATAGCAGCTATGCTTGAATATGATCTTGAGATTAAGCCTACCAAACTGATCAAGGGACAGGGGTTAGCCAAGCTGATGGTTGAATCCAACTTGCATGCTTTAGATATAAACCTTATGGCAGCAATGTCAGAAGATGATGAATATGGCGCTTTAATACAGGCATCATAATTTTTTCTTACTTCCCCATGGTATTCTGATATATTATATGTTCTTCAGCACTTGTGTCCTCCACCTGGAATGTCAAAAAGTTAGGGTAGGTATTTGAAATTGAAATCTGCTAAATATTGTGTTCTAGGAAATTCCATTTATTGGAAAGATCCGGGAAGTGTTCTTTTGAATTGTCTGGTTGAAGATGAAGCTAAGAAGGTAATGGATGAATTTAATAGGGGAGATTGTGGAGGCAATTTGTTTTGGAAAACAACAGCTAAAAATTTGGTGAGAGCAGGGTATTATTGGCAAACTTTATTTTCTGATTTGTAAAAAATAGTCACAAATTGTCATGAATGTCAAGTTTTTCAGAGAAAAATTAAGCTCCTTCCTCTTCCGCTGAAGCCTATTGTAGTAAATGCTCCTTTTCAACAGTGGGGACTTGATTTTATTGGGGAAATTCATCCCACATCATCGGCATAGCACATATGGATCCTAACAGCCACCGACTACTTCACTAAGTGGATCAAGGCTATTCCTACAAGGCAAGCTACAGATACAGTAATCATTCAATTTTTAGAATCCAATATTATGTCTCGTTTTGGTTGTCCTTGCAAGATTATTATATATAATGCTGCAGCATTTAATTCAAAGAAGATGATTGAGTTTTGTCACAAGTCTAATATCAGATTGGGCCATTCCACCGCATATTATCCACAAGGCAATGGACTAGTTGAGTCCTCTAATAAATCTTTGGTGAATATCATTAAGAAAATGTTCGAGGAGAACAAGAAAAATTGGCACCGGAAGCTTACCAATGCTTTGTGGGCAGAACAAGTGAGCACCAAGAATCACCTTGATGATGATGATGAGGTTAGAATCACCAATGCATTGATCAGAGGCAAGAAGGCCAAGATTAGTGAGCTTAAAGATAATCTTGATAGAGCACAGTACGTGATTGACTTTCTTGAGTTAGAGAATCAGCAGCTGAAAACTAAGCAAACCATTAGTGAGGTCAGAACCATCAGAGCTCAAAGAGAGGCAGGAAAGGCCAAGGCCTTGCTGGAGGAGACCTTGGGAAAACTTGATGATATTGATGATGAGGAAGATCAGCTTCCGAGACAGAGACCGAGGAAAATTGGGCTAAAGAAGGCTTTAGATCTGGAAAGGAAAAAAGAGGCTAAGATGGCAGAGCAACTCACTCCAAGTGAGTTGCTTGCCATAGATATTAGTAGAGAAAAAGAATCCTTGATTGAGAGAGCCAATTTTCATCTAGAGGACCTGCTAAAGAAGGAAAATAAGGACATTGACATTCAGAGGAAGATGGCAAAACACTATGCCACGAGAAACAGAATTGCAAGGGCCAAACTCAAACGATCCCATGCAAAGATTCGGGCTTTGACTAAGTCAAAGGAGAAGGAGAAGTTGAAAATTCTTGTTGAGGTGTCCCTCTAGGCCTCCAACCCTTGATCAACAAGAAAATTAACAATTTTGGCACACTTTGTGCAAATTTTGATTTTTGACAGTTTAGCACACATAAAATTGGCTAAACGCACAGCGCCATTGGCGCTGCGCTCTTTTTTGGGGCATCCAATTGATGAATGGCCACCGCCATCATGTTCAAAATGATGAGTACATCAACTCCAGTGATTTTTAGAATATTTGAAGGAGAAAAAGTCCCTCAAAAGGGCAAAAAACCACCAAAAAATCATGTTTCTGCTCTCTTTTTTACCCTGGCACTGGGCGTTTAACAGTCTTGGGAGAATAGGTTTTTGGCAGGGCAGATGGACACCATTTTGGAAACTGGAGGAATAATTGGAAACTATACTTAAAGAGATTTCTAATAAGCTATCATGGATCTCATTTTGACATCGGGAAGGCCTCCAAAAGTTTGCTACAAAATAAGCCAATTTTTATGTCATGTCGCTGCGCGTTTACCAAGGAATTGGCAATTTTCACTGTTTTCAGTATTTTTTAATTTTTGACTTTTTACTTAGGAAAATAATAAAATCATTGATGTAAATGGTCATGGTGAATGTGAATGTCATTCTTTTATTTTTATCTAAGGTAGATACATTAGGTAAGTCATCAATTGAGGTCAAATGAATCAGTTTCCTCTCTTTTAGAGGCAAGTTGTTGGGTCTTCCTAGTTTTCAGTTTCTTGTTTGGGATTAGGTGAAATTGATCCTTATCTCATGGATTCGACTCCCTGAGGCTAGGGAGAGTGGTTTTGAGGTATATATCATGTATTTTCTCAGTCATTTGTATAGGTTGGACTCACTTGGAGTTTTGGCATCTCGAGAGACATTTTGTATATCAGTTTGGCTTGGATATTAATAAAAATTTTCAGGTATTTATTTGGGATCCATGTGGTATGAGTTTTAGACATACTTCCCTCTCTATTATCAATTTTTTTGAATGTATTTTTAAGTCATAAACCATTTAATGTCTATGATATACTATATTTCAAGTTTGAAAGGCAGAATCCATATTTATTTATGCTCTGTTTTGGGAAATTTAGTATAATGTGTTCATTCTCCTCAGTTTAGGGAAAATAAATTTGGATGTTTTTCCTAACTCAAAAATTCTACCTACCTTTCCCCTTAGAACATCCTATAGATTTTGACCTAATTTCCTAGCCCTAGCTGTTTGACTCCTCCTTCTCCAGCAAAACCAACACAAATAAAAAAAATCAAAACCTTGAGCTACTATACCTAGCCTAAAATATTCTTTCCTTAGTCATTTCGACTATGATTTATACGGAGAGAGCCCTATCCTGGCCTAGTAGGGCTAGCTACTTGGCTAAGTGTTGTTTGAGGTTACCTCAGGATTTTCTCTCTCAGCCTTAGGTTCAATCTGAGTGATAACAGCTAGAAAACATAATTAGGGTGTTGAATCTCTCGAGAAGCTAGCAAACACAATTTAGTTGGGGCGAAAGAAAAACATGGTTCTATATCATTTATATTTAGATTAGCATTATTTATTTTAAATGTATTAAACTACTAAGATTTTGGATGAAGTGTATGTTTAAATTTTTTCTATTAAATGGATTTTTTCATGGTTACCAATAATTTATTTCATTAGTAGAATAATACATAAAATTAAATTATTATTAATAATTTATCAGAAGTAACATCATCTTTCCTCCAATTTCCTGGAAGAGGAGTGTCTATCGGTTTACAACTTTCCATGTGAAACTTACCCAGTATCATTTTTTCATACTTCCCTTGAGACACAAAAATTTCACCATCCCGATGCCATATTTCCAAACCAAGTAAATAATGAAGGAATCCCATGTCCTTCATTTCGAACTCCCTTGCAAGGTCCTCATTGCAAGAAAGTATCAGCTGCTCATCACATGTCAAGATTAGATCATCTACATACACTACAATAATCAAAAGCTTACCATCAACCACAATCTGGTATAGGTTTTCATTCGCTTCACTTTTGGTGAAGCCCAACTATAATATTCCAAATGGGGGATATTCTACTCGATCGGGAATATCTTAAGATATTCCAATATTCCAGCTCCGAGAGTATCAACAATCAACACTGAACTATTTTAGAGATTGACTGTTAGGGGAATTTACTGGATATGTCACCTTCACAAAGAAGGATGATATCCAAAGGCTACCTGGCCCACTAGCAGACTCTGCCAATAGAACTTTTCAAAAGATAATATTTCCCTTCAAGGAATTTCTGCAACAGTTGTCCATGAGGACGTTGTATAAGGAAGCCCATGTGAAAATAATGCAATACAGTGCTGGGATGCCTTAGAATATATCTGATACAAACTACCTGCAGAATATAAGCTTAAAGAAATAACCCTAAGGGGGTTATTCAGATCTCCTACCAACAAGTATATTGAAATAATGCTCAATGAGAGAATCTTCAGCAGCATGAAAACTTCAACAAGTAGCAGCAATGAAATAATGTCTCACATAATGTAAGAAGAGTAAAAATCTGATATATAATGTGTAGTATCAAATATTATACAAAATCCTTGAGGAAATACCTCTCAAAGTGAGTGCAAATCAACCTCAAAGGAAAGTGTACATGCAATGAAGAAAACATACTGCTACATGATCTAGCTACTCTGTAACTGCAGAGTCTATAGGGGAAAATGACTGAAAAATGATATACATATGATGATATAGTAGTAAGAGCTCAAATAAAAATGGGGGAGCAAGATATCAACCCCAGAAAACATTATTACATCAATCCTTCAAGGGATTGGCTAAAATACATTAAACAGAAAAATGACGGAGTTGCAGTGTAGCTGTTGCAACTCAAATATAATAAAACATAGGAGAAGGAAGTAGATGCTACAATAAACCATGATACCTCCTCCAATGATCTCCAAGTGAAGGGGCTGATCCCCTTACTGAATATTGCACCCTCTAGTGCACAAAATGAACCCTTTGTGCAAGCCACCTCTGAAGATAACGTTGTAAGGGAAGGAGACTGTGTTGGGCATGAGAGAAAACATATGGCCCAATGCAAAAATCTATAATAGAAGCTTCGGGATCTCCTTTTCTAATCTCCTAGAGAAAGAGATGGCCCCTCCTCTACAGAACAACTCTGAAAGTGTGATGGTGAAGGTCCCTCACTGCAACACCAACAACTCCAGCATTCTCTTGCTGCAAGAATAACGTAGTAGATGAAAATGACTGCTTTGGCCTCAAGCCAATATGTGAGGAAGATGAATAAAAATCGCTCCATGGCCTCCCATGGAAGAGAAGGGCATTCCTAAACAAGAATCCCTCTTGTGCTAAGTAGCACAAAATTGAAGAGAGCTTCAACCTCCAAATTCTTTCTCCAAAGATGATCCCCAACAATGGCTCTCCTTCATCTTTTATGCAAGGCATGCATGGACCCCACTCACATTAGGGTTTCCCTCATTTCAAATTTCCCTCCATCCAACTACGCAATCTTCTTGTGCAAGCTTCCCCTCTTGGGTACGTTGTTGACTTTGGTCAACCATGGTCTAGCTCACTTGCTTTTGGCCCTTTTCACACTTGGGGCTGCTAAATTAAGCCACTTAAGTGACTTTTTGCAACTTAGGAGTGTTTATTAAGTTGATACATGGGCTCCCTCACCCATTTTATTAAAATAAAAGAAAAATTAATGTTCCAAATATTTTATTGCAAAATTTGGAACATTACAGTCCTCCCCTCCCAAAACTTGCTTGTCCTCAAGCAAGAGCAATGATGAACTACAAAAAGTCTTCCACTCAAGGCATGGAGTCTAAAATATCCTCGTGTGTATCCTCCATCCTTAAGCAATCAACCAAGCAAAATGAGTCACCCTCCAACTAGGCAACTCTTGAAAGTACTCCTCCACCTTGTGCTCATGAGAAATAGGTGGGTTGAATTTCTGAACTTGGTAAGCTTCATAGCCTACCCCACGCTATCCTCTTCTCCAATTATGATGAATGTGGAGTGAAAGTTGAACTTGGGCTGCAATAGTGATGCCTTCAAGAGGAAATATAAAGTCTAGATCCCCAAGGACCTCTCCTCCAACGCTGCAAATCAAGCTGGCCCATATCATCTCATATGTGATGAGTTGGAATTCATCAACATATGGCATCCAAACAATCATATGGTTCACCTCATGGAAAAACACATGGCTGCACATGGTGACCATATCATCTTCCATACTCCCCTTAGAGCATGTGCTGCAAAAAGAATGGAGGTCCTCTTTCCCAAAGGGCACATCCACCCAATGAGTCTCTCCCTCCTCATGATACATAGGGGTTTCTGCTGATATATGGCTGAAATGAAATGGTCTTCAAAAGAGACCCAAGCCACCCCATCAAACATAAAAACCATGAAGTGCCTCCTCCAAAAATTCAAACTCTCCAAATAGCTCCTCCCTCATGAATGAAAGAGATGAAGTTTGGCAAACATGGGCTACCCATTGCTTCTCCTGAAACATACAACATGCAAAGTAGGGAGAATCACACTGCCAATGGGCATCTTCAATTTATTTCCCTCCTTCAAAACAGTGCTTCCTCTGAATAGTGTTCCACCAGAAACATATGGAAGCATAAACTTATGAGAGCAAGGAGGTGAAATATGGTCCCATGCATGGAACCAGCGTAGGGCATTATTTTCCTGCCTCAATATATGATGAAAAAAGTTTCTTTGCAGCCACTTGTTTGCTGCCACATCCATCCCGCAAGGTGTGATCATGAAAACACATTTTGGTGCCAAAGGAGCTCACCAAAATCCATGTGGCTTTCCCCCACAACCCACTGCTGAATTAGCCATAATTTTGCTGCAATGAACCATAAGTACAACAAAATACAATGTGCAAGAAGGAAGGATCCCTCTTGACCTAATATGATGCTCGTAAAGATAAGAGAGTGCAAAGCATGTCACAAATAGTTACCGCCCTCATCATGTACTTTGGCCTTTGAGTTGAAATGGCTCAAGTGAAAAGTCCCCCTTACTGCAGCATAGTAGGGGAGTGTTTGTGCCAACCATCTCATCATCCTTGGGCTATGCATCTGTCCATATGCCGATATGCAACCATTAAGTTTCCCTCCCAAGTGGACTCCTCCATCAATGAAGAATATGCATGGAAATGCATGAAAGAAGAACCCATAAATATTGCATGTAGATCCCTCTTCTTGTGCTTGTACAACCAAGCCAAGAAAGTCAAAATGTAGTAAGGAGTGCTCTCCTCCATTACTCCTTCATGCTCCTCACCTACATGCCTCCAAAGTACATCACTTGTGAAGTGGCTTGGAAGACACTCCAACAATTAACTCAAGCTCTCAAGTGACAGCGCTGCTGGCCTTTGGAGTAGGGCCACTGTCATCTCAAAGCTCCCCTATTTGACATGAATCTTGCCAAAGACTCCTCCCCTCATGTTTCCGCAAATGTAGAGCTCCTCCAATGAAGAAGGTGTTGCTTGGGCATCCAAGATCAAGGAGCAATCCTCTTGCACTATGCTAGTGCCTCCTCTTGCTCCCGCAACATTCAAACAAAATCTGAGCAACAAGAATGTTTGTTGCTCCTCCATACTTCCACCATTCCTAATCTGAAATGGGAACATAATGAGTGGTAAGATAAATTCCATCCCATCATGATGCACCCATTCTCTCCTCTTTGTCCATCAAGAGCAACAATTGTGAAATGATCCTGGGACCTGTGGGTTATGGATCCACCACATTTCCACTGGGCACACTCCATCCATAAGGCACCGCTCTTTGGTGTAAGTATCTTGCCACTTGGTACCTCTTTCACAAGAGCTACCATTGTCCCAAAACAAATTTCTCCTCTTGCATTTCATGGGACATTGAAATGAAATCTTCTCCATGGTCCATGTCTCAAACCCCAACCTCATGTGTGGTGCATGACTCATCAAGGGTGTCTGAGAATAACGGCACAGAGTAGTGAAATTTCCCTCCTCAAGAAAATCAGCATGCAATAATGTACAATCCTCCATGATAAATGCAAACTCATGCATACCTTGGAGAGATTTGGAAGAATCTTGTGTTGCTGCAAGAGTCTCTTCCTCAAGTGTGTTGGCTGCCTCAATAGCTGAAGGTGGAGGCTGATCCTCCATGACTACGCTGGAATGTGCCTCTAGTAGTGAGGGCTCCTCCCTCCTTTGGCCAAATCTTCTGATCAAGATCTGAGAAAAATCAGCAAGAGTAGAAACCCTTGCATGCCTCCCATGGCTGAACCACCAAGTTCTTTCCTCTTCCTGCTAAACAAGTGTGAAAAAGATAGAGTCTCTTGGAAGACTCTATGGTTTTCTCCATATTCAACAATATACTCACTTATAATTCGAATTCCAAGTGTTCTCCATGCTTTTTCTCTGCTTCTCTGTGAGAATAGGAAGTGCATGGTCCTTCCTCTTCTCCTTTTCTATCTCCTCAACCTCCTTGGAGAGGTTGTTGCTGGATCTGAAAATTGATGAGATAAATCTTATCCTCTGCATCACTCTAGCCTCTTCTTCTCTAAAATTTGAAATTCATAGGCTGAGCCAAGTTTGAAGCTCTGATACCACTGTAATTTTCCAAATGGGGAATATTCTTCTCCATCGGGAATATCTTGAGATATTCCAATATTCTAGCCCCGGGAGTATTAACAATCAACACTGAACTATTTCAGAGATTGACTGTTAGGGGAATTTATTGGATATGTCACCTTCACAAGGAAGGATGAGATCTAGAGGCTACCTGGCCCACTAGCAGACTCTGCCAATAGAACTTGTCAAAAACTAATATTTCCCTTCAAGGAATTTCTGCAACAGTTGTCCATGAGGACGCTGTATAAGGAAGCCCATGTGAAAATAAGGCAATCCAGTGCTGGGATGACTTAGAATATATCTGATACAAACTCCCTGCAGAATATAAGCTCAAAGAAATAACCCTAAGGGGGTTATTCAGATCTCCTACCAACAAGTATATTGAAATAATTCTCAATGAGAGAATCTTCAGCAGCATGAAAACTTCAACAAGTAGCAGCAATGAAATAATGTCTCAAATAATGTAAGAAGAGTAAAAATCTGATATATAATGTGTAGCAGAAAATACTATACAAAATTCTTGAGGAAAATACCTCTCAAGGTGAGTGCAAATCAGCCTCAAAGGAAAGTGTACATGCAATGAAGAAAACATACTGCTACATGATCTAGCTACTCTGTAACTGCGCAGTCTATAGGGGAAAATGACTGAAAACTGATATACATATGATGATATAGTATTAAGAGCTCAAATAAAGATTGGGGAGCAATATCTCAACCCCAGAAAACATTATTACATCAATCCTCCAAGGGATTGGCTAAAATACATTAAACAGAAAAATTTCGGAGTTGCAGTGTAGCTGCTGCAACTCAAATATAATACAACATAGGAGAAGGAAGTAGATGTTGCAATAAACCATGATACCTCCTCCAATTATCTCCAAGTGAAGGGGTTTATCCCCTTACTGAATATTGCACCCTCTAGTGCACAAAATGAACGCTTTGTGCAAGCCACCTCTGAAGATAACACTATAAGGGAAGGAGACTACGCTAGGCATGAGAGAAAACATATGGCCCAATGCAAAAATCTGCAATAGAAGCTTTGGGATCTCCTTTTTTGATCTCCTAGAGAAAGAGATGGCCCCTCCTTTACAAAACAACTCCAGAAGTGTGATGATGAAGGTCCCTCACTGCAACACGAGCAACTCCAGCGTTCTCTTGCTGCAAGAATAACGCAGTAGCTGCAAATGACTGCTTTGGCCTCAAGCGAAGATGTGAGGAAGATGAAGAACAATCTCTCCATGGCCTCCCATGGAAGAGAAGGGAATTCCTAAACAAGAATCCCTCTTGTGCTAAGCAGCACAAAGTTGAAGAGAGCTTCAACCTCCAAATTCTTTCTCCAAAGATGATCCCCAACAATGGCTCTCCTTCATCTTTTATGCAAGGCATGCATGGACCCCACTCACATTAGGGTTTCCCTCATTTCAAATTTCCCTCCATCCAACTACACAATCTTCTTGTGCAAGCTTCCCCTCTTGGGTACTTTGTTAACTTTGGTCAACCATGGTCTAGCTCACTTGCTTTTGGCCCTTTTCACACTTGGGGCTGCTAACCTAAGCCACTTAAGTGACTTTTTGCAACTTAGGAGTGTTTATTAAGTTGCTACATGGGCTCCCTCACCCATTTTATTCCTTTTATTAAAATAAAAGCAAAATTAATGTTCCAAATACTTTATTTCAAAATTTGGAACATTACACCAACCCGGTGAAATAGTTGTCAATCTGAGTATACCAAGCACAAGGTGCTTAATTCAGCCCATACAGTGCTCTCTCGAGTCGGCACACATGCGACTCACTGTCGAAGATCTTGAAACCTTCTCGCTACTCTATGTACACTTATTCCTCAATAAATCCATTGAGTAACACAGTTTTCACATCCATCTAATGAATGCACCACCCCATCTGCACTGAGAGTGAAAGGATAGATCTAATGGAAGAGTACCTTGTGACTGGTGAAAAGGTCTCATCATAGTCGATCCCCTCAATCTGTGAGAATCCCTGGGCCACAAATTTGGCCTTGTACTTCTCCACACTCCCATCAACAGCTTTCTTTACCTTGTAGATCCATCTAGATCCAACCACTGATTTGTCGACCAGTCTTGGGACTACATCCCATGCACTATTCTTAACGATGGAGTCATACTCCTCTACCATAGCATCAACCCAAGTTGGTTGCTGCACATCTTCCTGAAAGGAAGATGGTTTTGTCACAATACACTTTCTCATAAGAGCCATGTATCCAGTAAACCTCTCAGGAGACTATCTTCGTCTTCATAGTGAAGTAGGGGCTCCTACATTCTTTGTTGCATCAAGTCTCAATCTATCAGCTTTTGTGGTGCGCCTTCTACCATTTCTGGTGGATGGCTCTGCAAAGTGTTTTCTGCCACTCCATGATCCTCCGCATGTGGTTGCCCCACATCTTGAGGCTCATCCTTGGGAATTCACAGTTCCTCCTCTGCATGAAAATCTAGCTCCCTCTCAGGGGACAATCGCATGGATTTATCCTCATCAAATTTTATATCTCATCACAACAGTTATTCTGTTGTTTGGAAAATACACCCGATATTTGTGGGTAGTTTCAATGTACCCCACAAATATCCCAATATGAGTTGTTGGTTCTAGCTTCTTCCTGGCATATTTGGACACATGCACATAAACATATGAGCCAAAAATATTAAAATGTGAAACATCGGGTTTATTACCAATAAAAGCCTCTTCTGTTGTACTCATGCCAAGTATTCTATGAGGACAACAGTTTTGCACATATACCATTGTATTGCATGCCTCCGCCCACAGATGCAACGGTAAGCCCTAATCATGCAACATTGCTCGTGTTGCACCCACAATCGTTATGTTCTTTCTCTCAGCAACCCCATTCTGCTATGGGTTATGAGGTGCTATCAGTTCTCTTCGAATTCCTTCTTTTTTGCATAATTTCTTGAATTTTTTAGAGATGTAATCCCCACCATTTTCACTCCTAAGACTCTTCACTTGCTTCCTCATGTCTTTCACCACCAGTGCCTTAAACTCAAGAAACTTTGAGAATCTCTTATCTTTCTTCTGCATGAATTAGAGCCATCACTTAAGAGAAAAGTGATCAACAAATATCACATAGTACTTATGTTTTTCTATCGAAGCAGTAGAGAATGGTCCACAAACGTTTGAGTGGATTCTTTCAAGGATTTCCAAAGCTTAGTTATCCTTCTCATGATAGGTGGACTTTGCATAATTCCACATGGTACACCCCTTGCATGTGTCTAACTGAGCAAGTGTTCCTATTGGAAGTCCTGTAGAAATCTGTTGCATGACCTTCAAGGCTCCATGGTGTAGATGGCCCAATATCTTATGCGATAACTCACCCTCATCCCAGCTCACCACTTTGTCTGTCTTTCCCATAAATTTTGTGCAACCATCTACATCAATTTTATAGATATTCTTAACTTGAATCCCTATATTCTTGGCTTTTCGTGTTGTTTTATGTTGCATGAAATCTTTACCTTCACTAAAAACAACATCATAGCATCTATCCTCCAAAATTGCATCTGAGACCAAATTTTTCTTCAAGCCTGATACATGCATTACATCTTTTAATTGAAAGGGTTTACCTGACTGTCTCTAGAAGGTAATGGAATAAATCACGGTAGCACGGTACCGCTCATCATCACCCATTTAGATATGTATCTGGAGGTCCTTCTCCTCAAAGCTATTTAAAAGTTCCTTGTCTACCGTCATGTGAAAGGAAGCACCATTATCCAAATACCACATCGATCCCATTGCACTTGACACCATGCATGCAATGAGCGAGAATTCAAGCTCAAATTTCGAGGCCAAAGCCTTGCCAACTACAGATCCTGAAGCCTTCTTGTTCTTCTTCTTTTGTGGACAATTAGTGGCATAATGCCCATGCTCATGAAATTTAAAACACTTCACTTTGGACATGTTGCACTTCTTGCCATCTTTACCAGAATCAGATTTGGAATGAAATTTCTTTCCTTTCCCTTTCTTCTCCTTCACAACCAAATCAAAATCTTATTCATCATCATTTTTATATTAAGATCCATCTCTAATATTCCGTCTGAAATCTTCTTGCACCAAATCCGACCAAAGTCGTTGCCAATCTAGAAGCTTTTCCCTTCCATTGACAGAGTCCTAATAAATATGCCAACTCTTGGGAACTCCTAGAATATCTAGGCTCACCAAATTATCATCAGCGATAGTAATGCCAACGCTCCCAAGCTCATCCTGACATTGGAAAAACCTTTTTAGATATTTTGGCATGAAGTCGCCTTTCTCCATTTTGACCTTCCTGAGTTTATCTTTCAGTGCCAAATTCCTATGGTCATTACTACTCTGAAATAGATATTTCAAAGCTTTCCACATCACATATGGTGTCACTTTCCCATGGATACTTGAGACAATTTGGTCTCGTACTCCCTCCAGCAATATTCTCCTCACCTTTGCAACTTTATTTTTCCATGCATCAAGATTTGCAGCATCTGTCACAATGGGTTTGGGAACATCATTGTCAATTAATTCCTTCAAGCCATTGTCTTCGAGTATTTCCTTCATCCTATATTTCCAATAAATATAGTTAGATTTTCCCTCAAGTTCATAGTCCAATCTCAATCCATTGAAATCCATTTCGATCTTGAATCACTTATAGCACCAAGAAAGTCTTCTGCAAATTCGAATTCTATTTAGTCACAAACTCAGCTTCTTCTTTACTACAGTAATTTCCTGTGCTCTGATACCATATATAAATTATACAACATATATGTATGTCATGGATTTAAACTGATATAACAATATACTAAAGCTAGATACTGAAGCGCTTCTAAAAATCACTTGCATAAATTAAACACAATCCCCAATCACATGAAGCAAAGAAAGAATCAAATCAAACCACAACACAGATAATTTCTCAGGGAAATATTGCTGCTCAAAACCCCACTACCTTCTATTGTATTCAACATAAATACATGAAACAAATACAATTCCCTCTCCTCACGAGAGTCTCCAACACTCATCTATCTGTCTCTCAGTGTCCTTGACAAAAACTGACCAATACTTAGCCAATTTCAGCCCTCTCAACAACCTACCTTTCTCACACAATTCATGAGGAATGCAATCCCTAAAGAATAGGAATTTTGGCCTTCCTTAACTATGCAAGTATCATGGGAAATACAATGGGTGTTTGGTTGCATGGGTGCAACCCAATAATCCTATAACTGATAGTTAACATCCCTTTCTCCTAGATCTCAACTGCATCTCCACTGGAACTGACATGCATGCAGCTAATAATAGTAAATCATCAGTTGCACGTTAGATCACTGATTGTGAATTAAATAATATTTAATTCACTTAATCTCTCACTAGTGCAAGAAACGGTTACAACTAGCACAACTGACTTTAACTCGCTTAACTGAGTTAATTGATTACAACATGCATTAAACTAATGCATTACTGCACTTTGAACTCTCTTACAGCTAGAATTACTCTGCACGCCTCACCAACTACCCTGAACCCAAAATTCATGAGCTAACTGAGCTTATCACACTCAGTTAACTATTAAAATTTATTTTGAGATAATATTACATTTTATTGTCCATTCTAGTTAAGGGAAAATTAAAATAGACACTGCACCAAATTTAGCCCACACCAATGTAGGTGCTACTAAGAGCTCCTAGCCCCACACTAATGTAGGTGCTACATGGACCTCTTGGTCCCACACTAGTGTAGGTGCTGCAATTTCTTGTTGGACTTCAACAGTATACTCATTATTAGGCACATAAGTATTCATTGAAGCTTGAAGCAAAGCAGAGGGAATCGTTAGAGCATAAAATTTTAGATTTGTATAAAAAGGAATCTGGTCTTACTGACTTTGCAAAATAAATAACAAATGCACTTGGAAGGATATTCAGATCAAGACTTTGTAGTACCTTTCTTAGCCAACCATAGTGAGGGACACCTAATTCTTTGTTTTAAAAATCTAAATTATTCTTCTGTAATAATCTCCCGTGAATCCTTATGAACTTTCCATCTAGAGTAATAATGAGTGTACCTTTTCAAATCATGTGTTTCCTTCTCAATATCCTTCTCCTGGTCCCACAATTCTATGAGGGATATTTATTTCATTTGAAAAGGAAAAAAAGGAAAGATTATGTTTGATCCATCTAAACCAAACCTCTTTACTACAAGAGAAGATTTTAGGTGAGACAAACTGAAAACAAAAATTCTAAAAAGACATATTCTAAAAATTACACTGTACCATAAATTAAAAATGGGAGCAACACTTTTGTGATACATGTTTTTTTAGAAAGTGTATTAATTAACAAATAATAATTATTAAATTAAATTGAGTAAATGTTTTTTCATTAAAAATCGTTTATTATATTTGCCAAAAATTGTTTATAATTTTCTTTTTTCAACAAATATTGTAAAAAAAAAAAAAAATCTATATCTAATATTTTAGAAAGGTTTATTGACTTATAAATTGTCATGTATATTTCAATTAAAATTAAAATTATGCAGAAAATAGTTAACACTGACATAAAAACTCACAAACCACGATTCTTCACTTTATTTATCAAATTACTTCAATCCTCCTCATCATCCCTAGCTAAATCCTCTTTTACTCGTTATTTATTGATATGTAAGAGGTTATCTATTTCCTATGAAGCAAGAGAGATAAAAATGTTAATACTATAAGTGGACAATGAGAAAAAAAATGATTAGATACAATCTTAAATGGTCACTTTTCTTCAATTTATAGTCACCAACCTAGATTCATCTTAACTTTGGATCTATGAGTATCCAGAGGGATCAAATCTCTTGAGATACAAACCTCTTTTACAATGAAAATAGATTTCATGAAACATTTCTTTTTTCCGTTATTTTAATGAACATTATATGTTACAAAATTCATCCAAGATAGATGCTTTGTTTCATTCCTTTCAAATAATGTCAGTGTTTTTCTTCTAAAGTTAAGCATATAATTCATCTCTTTTAGATGATTTATGTTTAATGGAATATGACCCTTAATTCCTCTACCATATGCTACAACAGATTCAAATATCCAGAAGTTTGACTACCTTTCCCTTGTCATAAAATTTCTCCATAACCAATGATTGTTCACTTTCATCAATCAAAATCCATGCCCAATATATCTCTTTCTTACTCTGCCATTAAAATTTTAATATATATTCCTCTCAAATCTCAATACCTGGCCTAAAAACTAAGACAATAATTGAAAATTCATATAGAGATAGAGCCCTCTCCAAGCCAAAAGGGCTGGATTCTAGTCTAAAATAGGTTTGTGGTTACCTCTGCATTTTTCCTCCTCAGCCTAGGAAAACTGCGGATTTCTAACATGTAACATATCACATATCCCTCCTACATCAGGAATCCACCAAGTCCTCTCTTGGAAGCATCTGTACACACCAATAAACCGTTATCTAGATCTTCAATATTTAGAACTAGAGAATTTGTAAGCAACTTCTTCAACTACTCAAAACTAGCTACACATTCCTCTGTCCATTAAAATTTATTTCCTTTCCTCTACAATGATTTAATAAGATATGAAATACGTAATAATTTCCCGATGAACCTCCTGTAGTAACCTGCTAACCCTATGAATGATCTGACCTCATCCACATTCGTAGGAGCTTCCCATTCCGTGATAGTTTTGATCTTTTATGGATCTACTTTCATTCCTTCCTTGGAAACAACATGTCCCAAGTAATGAGCTTATGTCTGAAAGAAACTACACTTACTAAGCCTGGCATACAATTGACGCTCTCTTAGAAATATCAATACTTCTATTGAAAATACATCTTGAAACTGTTACAAAATCATATACCACTTCAAGACTTCTGCATCCTCGATAACCTTACCATTGTCATTGGAAACATGCATTGCAAACAATACACACCCTTTCCTACAATTGTTCTTTTCCTGCATAGTTTTAACCATTATCACTGATGTAGGCTTCTTCTTACCTTACAATATTCTTGTCTCTCCATCATCATTCAAGCACCCAATAGCCTTTTCGAAATAATCCACCTTATTCCTGTGAAGATACAACCAATCCATACCATAATCATATTGTATTATCCAAATCGAAGAACATTTAGATGTGATAAGATAGACGTTTCATTCAACTCAAATGCACAAGATCCTACCCAAAAATGAACTCTTTTCTTATTACTTGTATCCAACTTTGCCAATGAATACTCTACACGCACTTATTTTCTCAAACCATACTTATCCACCGGGTCAGGATTAAAATAACTATAATTAGATCTAGGATAATAAAAAAATGGAAAAAAATCAATCATTGATCTTACCTTCAACCTCAATAATGGATGCTTGGTGATCTTCCTACTTGTTATCAAATGTTGCATAGATCTGAGTAATGCTCTAGACCACATCCCCGCATGTCTATGCCTCATAAGCATTGTAGATCTAAGGCCTACCACCCTGATACAACAAACAATCCTTATTGCAATGATCATTTCCACATACCCAACAATGCAAAGGCCCACTAACTTTGTTTTGTTTTTCTCCAGGTTGAGACACATGTCCCTTCTCAACTGCATTAAATTTATTGTAAGGAGAAACATTTTCCTTCTCACGTGCATCCTAAGGTCTTCCCTACTTTGGTGGCCACTTTCCTTTAGTATTATCATTCCCTTTCCAACCCTAATTAGACTCAGTCTTATGCTTTGATTTCTCATAACATTTCTTCAAATTTCCAATTACTTATTCTAGCGACCAATATCATCATACTCAATCTGATTCTTAAATGCTAATGGCAGTCCATTGATAAATCTCTTAACTTTGGACTTCTCGTCCTTAATGAAATGTGACCCTTAATTCCTCTAGCATATGCTACTACAGATTCAAAGATCCAGAAGTTTGACTACATTTCCCTTGTCATAAAATTTCTCCATAACAAATGATTGTTCACTTTCATCAATCAAAATCCATGCCCAATATATCACTTTCTTACTCTGCCATTAAAATTTTAATATATATTCCTCTCAAATTTCAATACCTAGCCTAAAAACTAAGACAATAATTGAAAATTCATATAGAGAGAGAGCCATCTCCAAGCCAGAAGGGCTAGATTCTGGTCTAAAATAGGTTTGTGGTTACCTATGCATTTTTCCTCCTCAGCCTAGGAAAACTGCAAAGTTATAACACGTAACATACCACATATCCCTCCCACATCAGGACTCCACCAAGTCCTCTCTTGGAAGCATTTGTACACACCAATAACCCTTTATCTAGATATTTAATATTTAGGACTAGAGAATTTGTAAGCAACTTCTTCAACTGCTAAAAACTAGCTACACATTCCTCTGTCCATTAAAATTTATTTCCTTTCCTCTACAATGATGTGATAAGATAGTAAATACGTAAGAATTTCTCGATGAACCTCCTATAGTAACATTCTAACCCTATGAATGATCTGACCTCATCCACATTCATAGGAGCTTCCCATTCCGTGATAGTTTTTATATTTTATGGATCTACTTTTATTCCTTCCTTGGAAAAAACATGTCCCAATTAATGAGCTTCTGTCTGAAAGAAACTACACTTACTAAGCTTGGCATACAATTGATGCTCTCTTAGCAATATCAATACTTCTATTGAAAATACATCTTGAATTTGCTACAAAATCATATACCACTTCAATACTTTTGCATCCTCGATAACCTTACCATTGTCATTGGAAACATGCATTGCAAACAATACACACCCTTTCCTACAATTGTTCTTTTCCTGCATAGTTTTAACTATTATCACTGATGTAGTCTTATTCTTACCCTACAATATTCTCGTCTCTCCATCATCATTCAAGCACTCAATAGCCTTTTCAAAAAAATCCACCTTAGTCCTGTGAAGATACAACCAATCCATACCATAATCATAGTGTATTATCCAAATCGAAGAACATTTAGATGCGATAAGGTAGACATTTCATTCAACTCAAATGCACAAGATCTTACCCAAAAAGGAACTCTTTTCTTATTACCTATATCCAACTTTGCCAATGAAGACTCTACACGACTTATTTTCTCAAACCATACTTATCCACCAGGTCAGGATTAAAATAACTATAATTAGATCCATGATAATAAAAAAATGGAAACAAATCGATCATTGATCTTACCTTCAACCTAAATAATGGATGCTTGGTGATCTTCCTGCTTGTTATCAAATGTTGCATAGATCCGAGGAATGCTCTGTCCCACATCGCCGCATGTCT
This sequence comes from Pinus albicaulis, assembly GCA_034641835.2. Taxonomy (NCBI): domain Eukaryota; kingdom Viridiplantae; phylum Streptophyta; class Pinopsida; order Pinales; family Pinaceae; genus Pinus; species Pinus albicaulis. Next base: position 1,526,501,449 of record CM076578.1, read on the forward strand.
ATGCCTCCTAAGAATTTTAGATCTAAGGCCTGCCACCCTGATACAACAAACAATCCTTATTGCAATGATCATTTCCACATACCCAACACTGCAAAGGCCCACTACCTTTATTTTTTTTTCTCCAGGTTGAGACACATGTCCCTTCTCAACTAAATTAAATTTATTATAAGGAGAAACATTTTCCTTCTCACCTGCATCCTAAGGTATTCCCTGCTTTGGTGGCCACTTTCCTTTAGTATTATCATTCCCTTTCCAACCCTAATTAGACTCAGTCTTACGCTTTGATTTCTCATAACATTTCTTCAAATTTCCAATTACTTCTTCTAGCAACCAATATCACCATACTCAATCTGATTGTTAAATGCTAATGGCAGTCCACTGATAAATCTCTTAACTTTGGACTTCTCATCCTTAATATAAGGCACATGCCTCAAAAAATCTAGGAACTTAGTCATGTACTCTTCATCTATCATAGGTCCCATCTTCAACTCATAGATCTCCTTGGCCTTTCCATCATAGTAGCTTTCTAACAAGTATTTCTTCCTAAAGAGTCTCTTGAATTCATGCCAACTAAACTCTTCTTCCCTGATATCTCTGACATGCTCCACATCTTACCACTAGATGTATCCTTTCCCTTTGAGGCTGAAAATAGCTATCATGGCCTTCAGGTTATTTGTATAGTCATGCAACTCAAAGAACTTCTTCATCCTAAGTAACCATACCTCTCCATCGTCTGGTTTCTTCAACTCTCCATTGAATGTAGGTAACTTATATTTCTTGAACTCATCCAAAAAACATCCCATATCACTCCTCTTGTAAGGATTATAGCGATGATGACCGTGATACTTTCCCGAACCAAAACTAAAATAGAACCCATACAAACCTCCTCTCCTATCAGGTGTATCCAAGAACCTACCATCTTTGACTGTGCCATATATGTCTGACTTGTGCCCACCATGAGACATGCTACCATATTCCCCATTATTCTTGTCCTATTATCCATAACTGATTTGTGGTTGTCCTTGATTCTGCAAGTATGACAAACCCTAAAGGATAAATGCATTGACCTCTTATTGTTTCTCTTGTGCCCTGGCAAGCCTTTTCTGTGACTGAATGATCATGTCATTATCTTCCTTGCAACTTCATATTTCTTCCTTTAAACTTATCAAGGTGTCTACTATGTCAGGAGAGTACTCATCTCTCTGCTGCTCATCTAATTTATAAGGGGAGTCTTGTGAACTGTAATCCACCATTTGTTTAGTCATCTTTGATCCTCTTCTTCCTGCAAACATACCATGTCAAATAAACCAAATACAAACAAAATCCAATATACCTTATTGAACTTCATATGAGGCTAACTAATCTTCAAAACCAATCTAGATTAGCATGATACATGTATATACATAGTCATATAAATATATCAACATCATGCATGATAACACCAACTACATACAACGAACTCATGCACGAAAACCATAACCATGAAAATGCATGGATAACAACCATATAGACAATAACATGCATGCATAACAAACAAATTCCACCCATCAAGTCCAAGTGTTGATTCTGGGAGCTCTAATACCAATTTGTAACCACCCCTCCCACATTTACCCAATTTCACAGTCTACTAAGGTAAAAATGAGATAAAGAGTTACCATGACATTACCTGACATCCAACCCTTAGTAATGGAAGTGGGGTAAACAACTAGAACTTTCTAACCACAAAATCAAATCCTACAAGGCTTAAAGGACACTCAGGGGTCAAATAACCATCACAGGTGACCCAACCCCGAGCTAGACTAATTTTTCAGTAAATTAACACCCTAGCCACTTGCAGAATCCTATAAAAATGCGGTTGTGACCCTCTAACCACATGCACAATATTTCCTAGGTGCACTTGTGACCTAAACTTCTCATTTTAGTTCCTACGGTCTCGAGATCTTAGCCACAATTCTAGTCCAACCTCCAGACCACTTCCCAGAAATTCCTGAAACTTTTCATAATGATAAAATACTCGAAGAAAATGCTAAAGATACAAATTTGAATCATAAAATTGACCTAACCATGCCTAACCATGGAAATAATTTCATCAAAGATATGGTGAACATGTAATCTACAGGTCATGACTACATATTGAGAACAGGGACTTGAAACTTATCTGGGAATCATCAAGAAGGTCTAATGCCATCTCATAATAGTTGCAATATCTCTTTTTTTCCCACACATTCATTAAGCATAACATATTTATCAAATCCCAAGTAATACATAGCTAGAGTACATTGAAAATCCATGCTTATAATCAACATATAACCATATTATTAACCACGATATAACAACCATCGAAAGACGATAATAACACGTACAAATTCTCATAGAACATAATAGGAAAATAACTCTTATTAATTGATGCAAAATCCAACCAAGTCAGGGACTTCTATGTACCACCCTACCATAGATTGAGCTTAACCAAATATTTCTTTCATCCAATAAACCCCATTCCATATTCCAAGAATGAATGTGGGAACTCAATACATAAACAACCAGGGCTTCCCAGAGAATAAACCACCTCCACCCCAGGCTGCCACAATCTCGCTAAAAACCAGTCAAGAGATCACATAAGCAAATAAAAACATAAAAAACATGTGCTTCTCATAGATTAAACAACCTCCACCCTCAGGCTATCGTAATCTCACCAAAACCGGTCAAGCGATCACTAATACCAAAACAAGATTGTATGCCTCAAAATTTCTTCACCATTACCTTGAGTAATTTTCCTATCTCTTCCCACCTATTTAGGGCTTCCTAGAGATTGAACCACCTCCAACCCAAACCCTCGGGAATTTTCCTAAGACCACCTAACTCAATTCCAAAGCCTTCTAGAAATCCAAATATCAACCAACCAAAAAATCCCATCACACCATGGCTATCCAGAAATGGAAAGGAAAGGTTGAAACCAATGTCACACTCTGAAAAACTTGTGATAATGACAAAAAATGAACCAAATACACAAATTCATGTACCATGCATTCACAAACCAGCTAGGAAATCACATAGAAAACCTGTTACTTGTAACTTTTCTCGCCGAAGAAACTTGATCTATCCTTCCTTACTTGTCATTTTCTTTCCTTTTTCTATTAGTTAAGGTTTTCATTAATGTCAATATGGAATTTTTGAGATGGAAAATTCTTCTGGTGTGTGATTTTGCCATAGATGCCCATTAATCATAATACCCTAGTGATGCAAGCCTTAGAACTAACCTTATTGTTATAATATTAAAATGTCATAACCTCATGTATATAATAAATCAAGGTCACTTGAAGCCTTAATGAAGAAGCCCTAATATGATATCCCTACTCTTGATGAAGAAGCCCTAAAACCATGATGACGTCCTTACTCTTGATGAAGAAGCCATAAAACCACTTGTGAATTCCTAATAAAATTACCCTAACCCTCAATCTAGCTCCATTGACCTTATACATGAAAAATCCAAATAACCCCAAGGACTGTACCGAAAAAAATTCCAAACAATCATAAAGAAAATTAAGTTTTGACATTTTGAAGACATCATTTCACTATAGTTCCTTCTCCAGCATGTAGAGGACATTTTTCCCTTTCTAATGAGCCCTCACTTGCCTCCTAACTCCAAATAGTATAATATAAATCAATTTGTTAAGATCATATGCCCTATTTATGTATCCTAGCCGACCTATAATCAGTCACTCAAGTTGGCCTCCATCCATAAGATGTGTCCCCTCATTCCAAAGTCGAATTCATATAAATACAAGATTTTTCTGGCACTTTTTCTAACTCAATTTCATTTAACAAATCACAAAGGGAGATACACAGTTCACAACTTGTGAACATATAGGAGAAAAAGCATAAGGCTGAAGAGAGGAAGATTAAATATAATTCTGCAAATTGTATTTGGGTTACAAATTAGATTAATATCATCTTATATACTCCATGAGGATTATCTACACCACAGAAGGAGCTCAAATTCAAGCTTGAAATTTCGGATGGTTGAACTATTATAACATAAAGGACCCTCAGACCTGTGAACCTAACCCTTGGACTAGTCGAAACCAGACCTATGGACAAATATATACTACTGTTGTGAATTGCAGTCCTCAAACTACTTCGGTCCTGAGGATATTCTATGGAGACTCGGACAGCTTTTTTGGGTGTATCACCTTTTCACCCAACATCAGTGATACCACCAGTCTTTTTCAGCTCGTACCTCTAGAAAGCAAGGTAATTGGTAGCTCAGTCCTATGGGATGTGGCTCAAAGTTTACATTTTGGGTGTAATATTCCCAAATGGGGAATGCAGCAATATATGAACACAAAACTGGAAATAGCAGTGTAAATCAACTTATGAACATTGGAGACCAATATGGAGACAAAACATCATGTATTAGATCAGAAAATCCTCATAAATAGTGAGGCATAAACCATGTACAATGAAGGAACAAGCCTCCCCTAAAAAAACACTCCACAAATGAGTTGTTGTCACAATAAAAAAATGTCGGAAGACTACTACAATGTAGTTAAAAACACACTGCTACAGAAAAATAATGTACAAATATGTAGGGTTGTTATATGTTGTTATATGCCTCAAACGATATGCCCACTACAGATCTAGACTTAATAAAAACTCCTACAAAGAACCCGGAAAGGGTTTTCAGAAATACACTCTATACAAGATGGGATCTAAAGCCCAATGGTTGAAGATTCACTAAAAACTAAAGAACATAAGTGTAGAAGGCTGAAATATAACATATCTGATCTAGATCCCCTGAAAGGTCTCCTCCCATGAAGGTTTGTACCCTTCAATTACAAGAAAACACTCCAAAGGAGCCACAAGATCCCTCACTGAAGCTACCCTTCAATATAACGAAATCCCTAGCTAGAACAGCACTGGAAATGATGGAAAATAGTTGGCTTAATGCCAAAGATCTGAAATATGCCAAAGAGCTCTCCAAACTAATCTCCCAGGAGAAGGAAACCTTCCTCCTATGAGAAAATAGCTCAAAAAGTGGGTTTCTAACCCCTCCATTGCAACACCCTACAACACAGCACAATAACCTGCGGAAACTACGCTAATGAAGAAATTTGTAGCTTGGCCTGTAAACCTGAATGTGGAAATTAATACAATACTCTTCCAAGAGGCCTCTCAAGGAAAGAGGTGGGATTCCCACTCGGGAACACCTGGTGCTAAATAGCACATCAACCCTGCTAAACAACAAAGGAATACAAAGTCTAAATAGACCATACACAAAATAATAATCCAAAACATGAGTCCATATGGCTGCCATTCTCTTCCTTAAATATAATATGAGCTTGCTTGCCCTTGGCCCCACTCAATTAGGTCATTTCCTTCATGAGATCCATCTCCCTCCAAAACTGCTCTATTCTTCATTTAATCTCCACTCCTCCATGACAGCACTGTCAACTTGGTCAAAATTGACTGAATCGACATGATCCAACCCCTTTTCATACATGGAGGTGCTTTATTTTTCTTCTAAAAGGGTCTCCTTTCACACTTGAAGTGTTTTTATTTATGCTTAGGAGACTTATGGGCCTTCCAACCCATTTATTCACCTACCTAGTGATAAAACAAGTTATAATATTCCATTTAGCTAAAGGCTAAATTTTTGGAATATTACAGTCCTCCCCTCCAAAATGTTGCTTGTCCTCAAGCAACTGTATAAGGAGAGTAAAATTCCTCCCCTCCTCCTCTTTTGGCCTCCTCATCAATATTCCCCACCTCTGCTCAAAATAATCTGCAATAAATTTTCCCTCCAATGTTTCTTCCCAAGTATGAAAATCCAAATGGCTCACATCATGAAAAGGTGGAAGGTGTAAGTGGAAATATTCTTACTATCCAATGGACTCCTCAAGGTTGGAGTTATGATAAGCATAGGGGATCCCAATATCAATGAGACACTCCCAAACCCATGCTATCATCCAAATGAAATGAGCCATTCTAGGTAGCTCATCAAAAGAATCCTCAACCCCCGATTCATGCAATGTATTGGGGCTATATGGAGAGATTAAATTCTTCCACCCAAGTTGTTTCTCTCTCCATTTATGGTATGTATGGGGCTACTGCTGATCTTGGGTTGAAATTTCATGGCCTCCAAGAATGGCCCAAGCTACCCCATCAAACAATTCATCCATGAAGTGCCTCCTCCAAAAACTCAAGTTCTCCAAATGGCTCCTCCCACATGAAGAAAAGAGAAGTAGTATGGAAATCATGGTTTGCCCATTGTTTCTCCTGAAAAATGCAACATGTAAAGTAGGGAGAATCATACCCCTAATGGGCACCTCAAACTCTTGTCCCACTCTCCAAACAAAGCTTCCCATAATCATAATAGCATCTCTAACATATGGAAGCAAAAACCAATGAAAACAAGTTTCCATATGACAACCGCAAAGTGGATCATAGTTCCACACATGGAACCAGCGCAGTGCATCCCTTGCCTGCCTCAAAAAAAAGAATAAAAAGTTTCCTTCCAACCACTTTTTTCTGCCACAATCATCCTACAAGATAGGATCATGAAAGTAAAATGTGGTGCCAATGGTGCACACCAAGAATCATATGCCTTACCCCACATACCACCAATAGGATAGCCAATCTCAATGCTACATTTGGCCTCAAGTACATCATAATATAATGTATAATAAGGGATGACCATCCTTAATACAACATTTTTCTCATATAAAGTAAATAAGTGCAAATCATAATGCAAAAATTTACCTTCTCTACTATGTACTTTGGTCTTTGAGCTTAAGTAATATCCCAAAATGGGAAAGCACAGCAAAGCCTGCTGGAATAACACTCTCTCCACAAATTGGTGCACTAAAATGAGTTTGCATCTCCTGGATCCCTTAGATCAGTGGATCTAATGTATAACCCAAAAGGAGAGCAAAAACAAATCAAACTAGGTGAGGTAAATAGACCTCCCACCACCTAGTATCGCTGAAAATTACCCAAAGAATGGGGCTGCAGTCATGCACAACAATACTGCTTTAGAAATAACGTAGTTCCACTGAGTTAAAGTAGGAGATCAATATGGAAGCTCCAAAATTACATGTACATCAATAAAATAGATCTATAATGTGGCCCATACAATGTACAAGATAAAAATAGAAGATTTACATGAAGAAACCCTCAAGATTGAGGTGCTACAACAACATAATGAGACTGCAAAGCTTGATAGCATTATTTTATGGGCTGAAGTAGTTATATATTACATTTCAGATCTAGAACATATCTATGTACAAAATATTAGATCTATATTATATTTATACACTATATGAGTTCCTCTACAGATTCCCCTTGGGGTTTTGAACAAAACATGAGAGTACAGGAGTAGATCTGAGATCTAAAATTATAGATCTGTAGCAATATTCAAGAATTCTGCAGTAAATATAATCATAATTAAATCAGATCTGAATGGTACATGGAAGAGAAATCTAATCCATGGATCACCACAGTGAAATGGAGAATCCTATCACCAGAGATCTCCCCTCCAAAATGCAGTCAAAACACCCTACAACTGAATACTTGAAAATAACGCAGTTATGGAAGGAAAAATGTGTTGTAGCCTCTAGCACTGGTTTGGCCTGATGCCAAGATCTGAAAATGCAGCTCCAAGGATCCAAAATCCTCTTTCCAATGGGATAGAATACTTCCCCACTAAAAAGGGCCTCTAGATTTGCTTAGATCTAAGTAGATCTAGCTTCCACTTGCTACAGCTTACAAAGACAACCAAATCCTCAACAAGATCTAAGTTGTAGTTGGAAGATGGAGCTTTTCCAACTGCCGGATAGTAGACAAGATGTAACAAGACTCCTCCAAGAGCTACTCTAGGGAGGTGGTGGGATTCCCGACCAGGAACACTCAAGTGCTAAACAACACTATTCTCAGCTAAACAGCTAGATAATGAGGGATGTCTAAATAGACAATACCTTCAGAAATATCAAAATGATAAACCCCCTCATTGGTGTCCTCCTCTTTCTTTTATAATGTGGAAATATTACCAAACCCTAAACCATCTTGATGAATTAGCTTCATTCACATGAGTGGCCTCCAACATGGACTGTGTTGTGCCTCTAGGAGATACATTGCATCTAGACAATGTTGTTGATTTGGTCCTATTGACCTAGTCAATTGATCCAGCCTCTTTCCCACTTAAGTGTGTTTATGAAAATAGCTTAGATTTAGCTTTGTTCACATTGAGCATTGATTTATTTTGCAGTTTAGGAGTTTTATTAATCCTCCTCCACAATTTTATTCATGAGACAAAAAAGTAAAAAAAAATTGTATATTCCAATTAGCTTGGGAATTGGGAATATTATAGTCCTCCCCTCCAAAATGTTGCTTGTCCTCAAGCAATTGATAGGGTGAGTGCTGCAACACTTCTCCTTCCCCATTGGTGACACCATCCAGGATCTAGGTCTTTGCATAAGCTGAGTGTTCACCAATCCATCCTTCCATGAGTTGTCCCTCCAAAGTCATTATGAGATGTACATAATCCATCCCACAAAGAGTCAAGAATTTTACTGAAACAAACATGGTTGAACCCCGGCTCTCCCTGAAATATGTAGCTAAGTATAAAAGGAGATTCTCTACCCCATGTGGTACACACATGCCTCCTATTCTCTCTCCATACAAATCCAAAAATAGGACAAGTACATCATCCATGTATGGAGGCAAAGTTACAATTACATAAACAGAAATTTGAACAAGAGGTGGTGGGTCATAGTCCCACATATCGTACCAGCGCAGGGAATCTCCTGCATGCATCAGATCAAGATGTGGTAAGTGTTCTTCCCACCACTTACTGGTTTCCCATGTTATCTCACTATGGATGAAGGTGTGAGATAAGTTTGGTGCCTTAGGGAATCACCCATCATGATAGAGAATCTCCCTTTGTTCATCAAGGGAGTGGCCAAATTTAGAAATTTGAATGGCCCACTGTTTTCCATGAGATTTACAGGATATATCACTCCTCCTTGGAGCCATGGCCTATACAAACATGGTGAAATAATATGTATAATCATAAAATAAAACTTGACTTACATAATCAGATTCCTCACCATCAATACCTTTCATACACATGGAGTTGTGCATGGATCTTTCTCCTCTTCCCAAAGAAGGAAGAGATGGCTGAAATAACCCCTTTATGGAGTCATATTGCTACCCCAACTCCACATGCTTCATGCATATTTGAAAATGCTGATACAGTTCTTCTTTCAAGCCTTCCAAATCAAAGCTTCTCATGATGATGTTGCAGATCCTCATGGAGTACATATGGCTGAAACGGAACTCTTTGTAGTATCTTCTGCTTGATCTTGGAGGCTCTAGACAAGAAGACTCTACCATGATGATTGATGACCTCTTCTTGGACTAAATGGCCCTCTTCATGCAGCTGGTCATAAAGTATCATACAAGTGTGTATATCCTTGGAATAATCCACTAGAAGTCAGGATTTCCAATACAAATCTAGATTGTTCAACAATGACAATGTAGATGATGCATCAACAGATATGTCTGTCATGTTGTTGATCTCCCCCTTGACATCTCCTATGTCAAAGGTGTGTGTTGGAAGGATGATCCTTCCATTTTTCTCTTCCCACAGCACAGATCCAGATATGAGAGTCGGTGGTGATGATAAGGGAACAAGATATTCCTTCTTCTTGAGCTTACCCAAGCCTCCCAGCACTGTAGCTTTGTCTTCTAATGCTCCAATCCTTCTTGGATTCATGACTGGAACACCAAGATGTGATACACCTTCCACCAACTCTGAATCAAGTGGTCTTCCAGGTGGTTTTCCATAAGACAGTGATGCCTCATGGTTCATCTTCACATGCCTGTCAAATGGGAACATCCCCCTACTGCCATTGTGTAGGTTCACCTCTGATTTCTATGTGGAAGTCCCATGATAATGTGATGACACTCTTAAAGGTGAAAGAGTGCTCTTGATTGGAATATTTTCTCCCTTCTCTTCTTCATGCACCAGTGGATCATCTCTTGCTATGACAGCATTATGACCCCTCCTTTGTTCTGTCTTATTGTCTACTAGCATAGACACTTGCTGCTCATCTCCTTCATGTATAGGATCCTTGGGGCCTTCTTGAAAAGATACAAGAGCCCTCCTAGTAGAAGCAATGGCTTCATCTCCATCTCTTAATAGAGATAAATCTTCTCCTACTGTCATAGCGCTAGAGGAGCCTTTCAGTTCTTCTTCTTTCTTCTCCTCATCAATGGAGTATGCCTCATAAATAAGATATCATGTTCCTTGATATCTTCTTGAGGAAAGGACACTCATGTCTCCTTTTTTAGAAGAATTTTTTTGCTGAAGTGGGGCCTTCGCCCTTGGCAAATCATGTTGCAGATCTTTAACCCCTTCAACAATATTCAGAAATGGAGTAGGCTCCATGGATTCCTCCAACTCATGCAAATATTCAAACTCCTCTGGCTTGATTTTCTTCCACAAATAAGTTTCAGCATGTACATCAAATATTTCTACTAACCTCCTAGTAAACCTTGCATAAGAAGAAATGTTGACATTTCTCAAGGAAAATCACTCAAATATCCAACAGGAATAATCCTTCCCTTGAAGATGCAGCGCTACTACCTTCATGGATTCTTCTTTTGAGACTTGATGCAGCTGCAAATAGGTGTCAAGCTTCCCTACCCAAGATTGGGTTGACCTCTTAGGTGATCCATCAAAAACAGGTAGAGAAAATCTACCAAAAGTGGGTTGCATGCACCCTCTCCTCCTTCTATAGTTGTGGGATCTTCTTTCTTCTTTAAGTTGACAGAACTTTGGGAAGATGAGATGTTCTTTGAATCTCTTTGACTAAGATTCATACTCTTGGAGATATTCACCAAGATTTTCCTCCTTTGGTGTTCCTTCTCCTCCTTCTTCCTTTGACAAGAAGGTGGGCATGTTACAGCGTTGTAGATCAGGTTGTGTGGCTGAATGCTCACAGAAATAATAAGAAGTATTGGGGCTCCCTTGATGTGAAAATATCCTTGAGGTATCTGCATATCTTTCCCTCCTCATTCCCTGGATTTCTTTCTTCAACTCATGCATAGCTTGAGAAAGAGTGTTAGAAACCTCTTCTCTTTTAATCCTTCCAGATAAAGGGGTTTCACCCTTCTTCTCTTTATCCTCTGTGTAATATTTCTCATGTATTATTCTTTGGTACCTCTCCTCTCTTTCAGTGGGAGGTTCTTCTCCTTCTGGAGACATATTGGCTCTGCAAGAAAAGCACAGGCTATGCCAAGAAATATGCTCTGATACCACTGTAATATCCCAAAATGAGAAAGCACAACAAAGCCTACTGGAATAACGCTCTCTCCACAAATTGGTGCACTAAAATGAGTTTGAAACTCCTAGATCCCTTAGATTAGTGGATCTAATGTCTAAATCCAAAATGAGAGAAAAAACAAATCAAACTAGGTGAGGTAAACAGACCTCCCACCACCTAGTATGGCTGAAAAACACCCAAAGAATGGGGCTGCAGTCATGCACAACAATACTGCTTCATAAATAATGCAGTTCCACTAAGTTAAAGTAGGAGATCAATATGGAAGCTCCAAAATTATATTTACATCAGTAAAACAGATCTATAATGTGGCCCATACAATGTACAAGAGAAAAATAAAAGATTTACATGAAGAAACCCTCAAGATTGATGTGCTGCAACAACATAATGAGACTGCAAAGCTTGACAGCGTTATTTTATGGGTTGAAGCAGTTGTATTTTACATTTCAGATCTAGAAAAAATATTTGTACAAAATATTAGATCTATATCAGATCTGTACACTAGAAGAGTTCCTCTACATATTCCCCTTGGGGTTTTGAACAAAACATGAGAGTACAGGAGTAGATCTGAGATCTAAAATTACAGATCTGCAGCAATATTCAGGAATTCTGTAGTAAATAGAATCATAATTAAATCAGATCTGAATGGTACATGGATGAGAAATCTAATCCATGGATCACCACAGTGAAAGGGAGAATCCCATCACCAGAGATCTCTCCTCCAAAATGCAGTCAAAACACCCTACAACTGAATACTTGCAAATAATGTATTTATGGAAGGAAAACTGTGTTGTAGCCTCTAGCACTAGTTTTGCGTGATGCCAATATTTGAAAATTCAGCTCCAAGGATCCAAGATCCTCTTTCCAATGGGATAGAATACTTCCCCACTGAAAAGAGCCTCTAGATTTTCCTAGATCTAAGTAGATATAGCTTCCACTTGCTGCAGCTTACAAAGACAACTAAATCCTCAATAAGATCTGAGTTGTATTTGGAAAATGAAGCTTGGCCAACTTCCAAATAGTGGACAAGATGTAACAAGACTCCTCCAAGAGCTGCTCTAGGGAGGGGGTGGGATTCCCGACCAGGAACACCCAAGTGCTAAACATCATTATTCTCAGCTAAACAGCTAGATAATGAGGGATGTCTAAACAGACAATACCTTCAAAAATATCAAAATGATCAACCCCCTCCTTGGTGTCCTCCTCTTTCTTTTATAATGTGGAAATATTGCCAAAACCTAAACTATCTTGATGAATTAGCTTCATTCACATGAGTGGCCTCCAACATCGACTATGTTGTGCCTCTAAGAGATACATTGCATCCAGACAGCGCTGTTGATTTGGTCCTGTTGACCCAGTCAATTGATCCAGCCTCTTTCCCACTTAAGTGTGTTTATGAAAATAGCTCAGATTTAGCTTTGTTCACATTGAGCATTGATTTATTTTGCAGTTTAAGAGTTTTATTGATCCTCCTCCACAATTTTATTCATGAGATAGAAAATTAAAACAAAATTTTATATTCCAATTAGCTTAGGTTAATTGGGAATATTACAGCTGAAATGGCTCATTTGAAAGTTCTCCCTCACTCTCAATGAGTAGGGAAGTGGCTGTGACAACCTCTCCATCAGAATCTAGGCTATGCATCTCTCCATATGCTGAAATATGTCATGTTGTATTCCCTCCCAAGTGAAATTATCCATCAGGGAATGATATTCATCAAAGTGCATAGAAAGGAAGTCCTCATGTGCTGCATGTAGCAGCTTCTCCTTGAGCTTAGAAGCTCTAGTCAAGAAGACTCTTCCATAAGAATATATGACCACATCATCCATGATATATCTATCATCTCCCTTCGGGTCATCAAGAATCATGCAAGCACCAAGGTCCTTGGAGTACTCTACCAAGAGTTGAGATCTCCAATATGGATCAATCCTCCTAAGAGACAGCGTTGAAGATCTGAAGTGTGAAGCTCCCCACATGTTTTTGTCTTCCCCTTTGACATCCCTCATGCCAAATTCATCCTCCAAAATGTTTTCATGCCCATCATGCATCTTCTCATGCTCAAATAGAGGTGGTGACTTTTGGAAGTTGGCCTCCCATGAGAAGCTACCATCCAAAAAGAATCTCCTAATCTTGGCCAATGTAAGCATGAGTGGCCTCCATCTACTCCAATGTATGGAGGATTCCTTCCTCAAAGGAAGTACCCTATGTTTCTCCAAATCCATGGAGCAGCGCTCTTGCACCATGAAGGTGACATCCTACATCACTGCAGCAACTTCTGTCAGCGCAGTATGTGTAGTGAGAGTGGGTAATTTTGAAAATGGGATAATTTCCCCCTCCTCCTTGAGACTACCCCAAACTCTTTACGTTGTAATAGACCCCTCCAAAGTATCCACCCTTCCGGAATCTAAGAGTGGTGCAACCCCATGTGTATCATCTCTCATAATCTCTAGATCTGGTGGTCTCCCTGGTGGACTGTCTCCATGCAGTGAGACATCAATTTCAAGAGTAGATTTTACATATGGATGGACAACTTTGTTCCTGCCCTTACTGCGCAAATCATTCTACCTCTTCTGTGCATCACCCTTCTGAAATAGATAGGGGTGTGTGCTCCTCATCATGTGATGTTGACCTTCCTCCCTACCTTTTCCTTCCATCTGCAATGTTTCACAATCATGTTTTTCATTGATTGTGCCTTGACCTCCATATATGAGATCCTGGGGAATTCCTTGCAAGGATACGAGAATCCCTCTGGTTGGAGCAAGTGATCCATCTACCTCTGAATGAGGTGCTAGATATGCTTTAGATGTGACAGCATTGTTTCCCCCATCCTTCTTTTCCTCTTCAATATGAATGGGAATCACCTTCTCAATAAGAGGATCCTCTTTTGAAAAATCGATCTTCATGCCCTCTTGTCCAAGAATATGGGACATAGATCTTGCCTCTAGCAAAGTATTATGCAAGATGTAAGCCTCTTCAAGAGTTTTCTAAAGTGGATTTGATTTTATAGGTTCTTCCAAACCATGCAAAAGTTTTTTTTTGTTTTGGTTTGTTTGGCTCCACCAAAGATGTTTCAGAATGTTTTCCATCAAACCTTTCCACTAATCTCGTAGTCAACCTTGCATAAGAATAAGTATTTTCATTTTTTAATCAAAAGGACTCAAATATCCACCAAGCATAGGCCTTACCTCTAAAATGAAGCCCTGCAACTTTGATTGCTTCATTCTCTGAAACTTGGTGTTGCTCCAAATAGATGTCTAGCTCCTCCACCCAAGCCCTAGCTGAAAATGTAGGTGAACCATCAAAAGTGGATAGAAATAATCTACCCATATCATGATTTTTTCTCCTCTCCACCTTGATCTTGCAAAACTCTTGGAAGTTTATGTGGTCTTTGAACCTCTTAGTTTGAGCTTCATATTCTTGCAGATAATCCCTAAGAGTCTCCTTCTTAAGCATTTCTTCTTTTTCCATCTCCCTCATAGTAGATCTGGGCATATGACTACGCTGTGAATCATAGTGTGTGGTTGCATGCTCACACTCATCATGTGAAAATCTAGAGTTGGCTTTAGATCCAAACTCCTTTGGAGATTCTCTCTCCCTTCTCATCTTCTTGAGATCTCCTTTAATGCTCTGCATAGTTTGAAAAAGAAGCTGTGAGAGCCTCTCTTCCTTCCTTCCTCCAAATAATGGAGTCTTCTCTTTGTCTTTTCTATACATCTCTTCTTCTTCTTATTCTCCTGATAGCATAATGGTTGAGATCCACAGGCTAAGCCAAGATTATGCTCTGATACCATTGTAATATTCCGAAATGGGGAATGCAAAAATATATGAACACAAAACTGGAAATAGCAGTGTAAATAAACTTATGAAAAATGGAGACCAATATGGAGAAAAAACATCATGTATTAGATCATCAAATCATCATAAATAGTGAGGCATAAAAAATATACAATGAAGGAACAAGCCTCCCCTAAACAATCACTCCACAAATGAGCTGCTATCACATTACAAAAATTCTGGAAGACTACTACAACGCAATTAAAAACACACTTCTATAGAAAAATAATGTACAAAATATGTAGGGTTGTTATATTCCTCAAAATATATTCCCAATACAGATCTAGGCTTAATGCAAACTCCTATAAAGAACCCGGAAAGGGTTTTCATAAATACACTCTATACAAGATGGGATCTAAAGCCCAATGGCTGAAGATTCATTGAAAACTAAAGAACATGAGTTTAGAAGGCTGAAATATAACAGATCTAATGTATATCCCCTCAAATTTTTCCTCCCATGAAAGGTTTTACCCTCCAATCACAAGAAAACACTCTAAAGGAGCCACAAGATCCCTCACTGATGCTGCCCTCCAAAATAATGCAATCCCAAGCTGGAACAATGATAGAAATGATGGGAAATAGTTGGCCTGATGCCAAATATCTGAAATATTCCCAATAGCTCTCCAAAATGATCTCCTATAAGAAGGAAACCTTCCTCCTATGAGAAAATAGCTAAGAAAGTGGGTTTCTAACCCCTCCACTGCAACACCCTACAACACAGCACAATAACCTGCAGAAACTGCGCTGATGAAGAAATTTGTAGCTTGGCCTACAAAACTGAATGTGGAAATGAATACAATACTCCTCCAAGAGGCCTCTCAAAGAAAGAGGTGGGATTCCCGCTCTTGAACACCTGGTGCTAAACATCACAACAACCCTGCTAAAAAAAAAAGGAATGCAAAGTCTAAACAGACCATACACAAAATAATAATCCAAAACATGAGTCCATATTTCTTCCATCCTCTTCCTTAAATATAATATGATATTTCTTTCCCTTGGCCCCACTCAATTTGGTCATTTCCTTCATGAGATCCATCTCCCTCCAAAATTGCGTTAATCTTCATTTAATCTCCACTCCTCCATGACAGCGTTGTTGACTTGGTCAAAGTTGACTGAATCAACATGATCCAACCCCTTTTCATACTTGGAGGTGCTTTATTTTGCTGCTAAAAGGGTCTCCATTCACACTTTAAGTGTTTTTATTTATGCTTAGGAGACTTATGGGCCTTCCTACCCATTTATTCACCTACCTAGTGATAAAACAAGCTATAATATTCCATTTAGATGAAGGCTAAATTTTTGGAATATTACAGTCCTCCCCTCCAAAATGTTGCTTGTCCTCAAGCAACTATATAAGGAGAGTAAAATTCCTCCCCTCCTCCTCTTGTGGCCTCCTCATCAATAGTTCCCACCACTGCTCAAAATAATCTACAATAAATCTGCCCTCCAATGTTTCTTTCCAAGTATGCAAATCCAAATGGCTCATATCATGAAAAGGTGGAAGGTGTAAGTGGAATATTCTTGCTGTCCAATGGCCTCCTCAAGGTAGGAGCTATGATAAGCATAAGGGATTCCATTCTCAATTAGACACTCCCAAACCCATGCTATCATCCAAATGAAATGAGCCATTCTAGGTAGCTCATCAAAATAATCCTCAACCCCCGGTTCATGCAATGTATTGGGGCTGTATGGAGAGATTAAATTCTTCCACCCAAGTTTTTTCTCTCTCCATTTATGGTATATATGGGGATGCTTCTGATCTTGGGCTGAAATTTCATAGCCTCCAAGAATGGCCCAAGATACCCCATCAAACAATTCAGCCATGAAGTGCCTCCTCCAAAAACTCAAGTTCTCCAAATGGCTCCTCCCACGTGAAGAAAAGATAAGTAGTATGGAAATCATGGTTTGCCCATTATTTCTCCTGAAAAATGCAACATGTGAATTAGGGAGAATCATACCCCCAATGGGCACCTCCAACTCTTGTCCCACTCTCCAAACAAAGCTTCCCATAATCATGATAGCATCTCTAACATATGGAAGCAAAAACCAATGAAAGCAAGTTTCCATATGACAACCGGAAAGTGGATCATAGTTCCACACATGGAACCAGTGCAGTGCATCCCTTGCTTGCCTCAAAAAAAATAATAAAAAGTTCCCTTCCAGCCACTTTTTTGCTGCCACAATCATCCTACAATATAGTATCATGAAAGTAAAATGTGGTGCCAATGGTGCACACCAAGAATCATGTGGCTTCCCCCAAAGACCACCAATAGGATAGCCAATATTAATGCTAAATTTTGCCTCAAGTACATCATAATATAATGTATAATAAGGGATTACCCTCCTTAATACAACATTCTTCTCATATAAAGTAAAGAAGTGCAAATCATAATGCAAAAATTTACCTTCTCTACTATGTACTTTGGTCTTTGATCTGAAATGGCTCATCTAAAAGTTCTCCCTCATTCTCAATGAGTAGGGAAGTGGTTGTGCCAACCTCTCCATCAGCATCCGGGCTATGCATCTCTCCATCTACTGAAATATATCATGTTGGATGCCCTCCCAAGTGAACTTCTCCATCAAGGAATGATATGCATCAAAGTGCATAGAAAGGAAGTCCTAATGTGTTGCATGTAGCAGCTTCTCCTTGAGCTCAGAAGCTCTAGTCAAGAAGACTCTACCATAAGAATAGATGACCACATCATCCACCATATATCTATCATCTCCCTCCGGGTCATCAAGAATCATGCAAGCACCAAGATCCTTGGAGTACTCTACCAAGAGTTGAGATCTCCAATATGGATCAATCCTCCTAAGAGAAAACGCTGAAGATCTGAAATGTGAAGCTCTCCATGTGATTTTTTCTTCTCCTTTGACATCCCTCATGCCAAATTCATCCTCAAAAATGCTTCCATGCCCATCATGCAGCTTCTCATGCTCAAATAGAAGTGGTGACTTTTGGAATTTGGCCTCCCATGAGAAGCTACCATCCAAAAATAATCTCCTGATCTTGGCCAATGTAAGCATGAGTGGCCTCCATCTAATCCAATGTATGGAGGATTCCTTCCTTAAAGGAAGTACCCTATGTTTCTCCAAATCCATGGAGCAGCTCTCTTGCACCATGAAGGTGCCATCCTCTACCACTGCAGCAACTTTTGTCAGTGCAGTATGTGTATTGAGAGTGGGTAATGTTGAAAATGGGAGAATTTCTCCCTCCTCCTTGATCCTACCCCAAACTCTTTGCGCTGTAATAGATCCCTCCAAATTATCCACCCCTCTGAAATCTAAGAGTGGTGCAACCTTATGTGAAGCATCTCTCATAATCTCTAGATCTGGTGGTCTCCCTAGTGGAATGTCTCCATGCAGTGAGACATCAATTTCAAGAGTAGATTGTACATATGGATGGACAGCTTTGTTCCTGCCCTTACTACGCAAATTATTCTGCCTCTTCTGTGCATCACCCTTCTAAAATAGATAGGGGTGTGTGCTCCTCATCATGTGATGCTGACCTTCCTCCCTACCTTTTCCTTCCATCTGCAATGTTTCACAATCATGTTGTTCATTGATTGTGCCTTGACCTCCATATATGAGATCCTGGGGAATTCCTTGCAAGGATACAAGAATCCCTCTGGTTGGATAAAGTGCTCCATCTACCTCTACATGAGGTGCTAGATATGCTCTAGATGTGGCAGCGTTGTTTCCCCCATCCTTCTCTTCCTCTTCAATATGAATGGGAGTCACCTTCTCAATAAGAGGATCCTCTTTTGAAAAAGGTATCTTCATGCCCTCTTGTCCAAGAATATGGGACAGAGATCTTGCCTTTAGCAAAGTATTATGCAAAATGTGAGCCTCTTCAATAGTTTTCTGAAGTGGATTTGAGTTTATAGGTTCTTCCAACCCATGCAAATTTTTTGTTTGTTTTGGTTTGTTTGGCTCCACCAAAGATGTTTCGTAATGCTTTCCATCAAACCTTTCCACTAATCTCATATTTAACCTTGCATAAGAAAAAATTTTTGAATTTTTTAATGAAAATGACTCAAATATCCACCAAGCATAGGCCTTACCTCTAAAATGCAGTGCTGCAACTTTGATGGCTTCATTCTCTGAAACTTGGTGTTGCTGCAAATAGATGTCTAGCTCCTCCACCCAAGCCCTAGCTGAACATGTAGGTGAACCATCAAAAGTAGATAGAAAAAATATGCCAGTATCATGTTGCTTGCTCCTCTCCACCTTGATCTTGAAAAACTCTTGGAATTTGATGTGGTCTTTGAACCTCTTAGTTTGAGCTTTATATTCTTTCAGATAATCCCTAAGAGTCTCCTTCTTAAGCATTTCTTCTTTTTCCATCTCCCTCATTTCAGATCTGGGAATATGACTGCATTGTGAATAATAGTCTGTGGTTGCATGCTCACACTCATCATGTGAAAATCTAGAGTTGGCTTTAGATCCAAACTCCTTTTGATATTCTCTCTCCCTTCTCATCCTCTTGAGATCTCCTTTAATGCTCTGCATAGTTTGAAAAAGAAGTTGTGAGAGCCTCTCTTCCTTCCTTCCTCCAAATAATGGAGTCTTCTCTTTGTATTTTCTTTACATCTCTTATTCTTCTTATTCTCATGATAACATAATGGTTGAGATCCATAGGCTGAGCCAAGATTATGCTCTGATACCACTGTAATATTCCCAAACGGGGAATGCAGCAATATATGAACACAAAACTGGAAATAGCAGTGTAAATCAACTTATGAACATTGGAAACCAATATGGAGACAAAACATTATGTATTATATTAGAAAATCATCATAAATAGTGAGGCATAAACCATGTATAATGAAGGAACAAGCCTCCCCTAAACAATCACTCCACAAATGAGTTGCTTTCACAATACAAAAATGTCAGAAGACTGTTACAGCGCAGTTAAAAACACACTGCTAAAAAAAAAGAATGTAAAAAATATGTATGGTTGTTATATGCCTCAAAAGATATGCCCAATAAGGATATAGGCTTAATACAAACTCCTACAAAGAACCCGGAAAGGGTTTTCAGAAATACACTTTATACAAGATGGGATCTAAAGCCCAATGGCTGAAGATTCACTGTAAACTGAAGAACATGAGTGTAGAAGGCTAAAATATAATAGATCTGATGTAGATCCCCTCAAAGGTCTCCTCCCATGAAAGGTTGTACCCTTCAATCACAAGAAAACACTCCAAAGGAGCCACAATATCCCTCACTGAAGTTGCCCTCCAAAATAACACAATCCCTAGTTGGAACAAAGCTGGAAATGATGGGAAATATTTGGCCTGATGTCAAAGATCTGAAATATGCCCAAGATCTCTCCAAACTGATCTCCTAGGAGAAGAAAACCTTCCTCCTATGAGAAAATAGCTCAGAAAGTGGGTTTCAAGGATGATGACATCACCAAATTAATATTATAAATCACATCACTTAAGGTGCAATCATGTGAAGCAACCAAGATGAAATAAATGGAGATTAGTATTCAAAGAAGGATGGATAATGCAATAAAATGAAAGAATAAATTGATATCCTTAAAAAGGAATTCCATCATATGAAGAAGAGCTTAAACAACTCTCAAACCCTAGATGACATTCTAAGTCGTGAAATGTCTCCTCTTGATAAATCAGGTTTTGATTATGCGGGTGAGCCTTCAAACAAGAATGATGCAAACAACCAGGATTTGGAGAAGCTTGGAAGAAATATTGATGCCCTTAGTTCTAGAAAAATCAAGGAGAAGAGTCAAGATGACATTGGAAGAAACCCTACTCCAAGAATATATGCATATTGTGTAAAGAATTCAAGGGGCAATGGATATCAAAATCAAAGTCACAGTCATCAAATTCCATGTAAAGTCATGGTAAGGATCTTGGTCTTGAGAGATGATTACTGTAGAGTGTGAGAAGTGTAAGATTAGTGCAGTTGCCCATGTTGGATGGAATCTCTCATGTCGGTCTGTTAATGGAAAGGGACAAATGTTCTAAGGATGGAAGAGATCCATGCCTGGGTGGTATGCTTCGAGTCAGTTGGTTTTTTGAGAGTTTTTGTGTAACCAAAAATTTGCATCGATAAATATTATGTGGAATACTTTTGGATAAATTGTTTTTATTGAGTGAAAACACTTGTAGCTGATAAATTTCACCAAATTCATCTAGAATGGAACCTTTTTTTTTTTCACACACAATAATCTCAAAAAAATTTCTTCGGGAGCTGAGAGTGGAAGGAATGGTGCCCGTTAAGGCATTATTAAATAAACGCACACACCGTAGGCTTAAGAGGAACCCTAGTTCAAGAGGTGTGGAACCTTCGAGGAGATTCTTAGAGAGATATAAGACCTCTAATTCACTGCACTTTCCAAACAAATGAGGTATGTTTCCCATGATATAATTATCATTAGCAACAAAAAATTTCAATTTAACTAAATTTCCAATGTTGTGGGGGATTCTTCATGTAATAATATTGAATGAAAAATTTACATTTTTTAAACTCGTTCAGTTACATATGCTGTCAGGAATGCTTCCCACAAATAAATTGGTAGCAAGGTTCAGAGTCTCGAGATAAGGGAGCGCACCCAAGCTACTAGGAATGATATATGTCTGAATTATGAATGCATTCTGCTTACTTTTTTTTCACCGACTTACTCTCTCCACCCACCTGTTCGATTTCACTACCTATCCTCTATTCCATAATTCACTTAAACCCACTTAGGAATCCCAAATGTTAATGTGTGAGCATTGGATCATATGAACGGATGGATGGAGGTGCGACAACAAACAGTAGGAGGTTGGATTTTACGTAGGTTGGCTTTACAAAACCATGATGCGATAACATTATGTGAAAATTATTCCCTAGATTTGTTGGCCCGATAAGTTTTTTGAGACGACGTTTTTGAGAGAATCATGAGAAACACAGGACCAGTTAAAGTGTTGATGTTCAACAAAATTTAAATTGTCATTGTCCTAGTCAGCTAAAACATTAAAGGGATCTATGGCGATTTGTTTCTTGAATTTCATTAAAGCTTCAACATTAGTAGAGTGATTTATGTTTGTAACCATAGCAATATTATGGATTGGAAATTTTGGAAGAATAACAATGAACATGCAAACATTAAAAAAAATCCGCATATCAAAGAATCAAATTTTAAACCCTAAGTAAAACATTAATTATATTTTTTCCATTGTGTATGGAGAAAAACCTAAGTAGATCTCATTGAAGGAGCCGCTACCAATTTTGGGTCCCAGTCTGTACTTATTTCCTACTCGTGAATCCATTTCATACAATCTAATAGAAATTCCCTACATAAGATCTATTCTTATCACTGAAAATTAATCCCCTGCATAAGATATATTCTTATCACTAAAAATTAACGTTAAAAACCTTAGACAAAGTTTCTCCCAAGATGAGATGCTTCTTCTGAAATGTGATCATTTTCTTGCTCATATGGGTTTCAAGAGGGGGGTAGTTAATATTTAACTATTATTAACTAGTAACTCATTATTAATCTGAAACTATTATTAACTATTAATCTAACGTTTGGCTTTTGTTCAATCCTTTATGATTAAATCTGAAGGTGGAAAGTAGTGTAAGGTGGCACCTAAGGGATTTTTTCTTAGATGGAACACCTTACGACGTAAATATAAACATAAAAATAAAATAATAATAATAATAATGGCTAATGGTAATGATATATGTTATTGAGACCCTGCCATATTGATTCATGGTATTCATGTGGAATATAGCCTAGGAAAATTAAACCATCCTAGATCCATCTTAATTCTAGATCTACCAAACGCTACAAGGGATCAAATATCTTGATATGCAAACATATCTTACAGTGAAAATAGATTTTATCCCTCTTGGTTCTATATATATTTGGAGTTAAGATGGATTTGTCTAGATTTTAATTAATTATCTCATTAAATTATTGACAAGTTAATAATTTACATAGTAAAGTAGGGTTAGATTTCTATGATTAAGAAATTTGTTACATGTATTTTTTTAAGCATATTTATGTTTAAATCATTAATTATTTTTATCAATAACAAGTGCTACTAGGAAGCGTAGTCCCTGCCACTTAAGTGGATGCTAAGTTCTTATAGAATTGTAAATTGATATATGAAGTGGAAAAGATAATTTCGTACTAGCATAAATTTTTGGTGGGTACGTATATTTATTTCTATCTTGCACTTATTCATTTTTTTATGCAAATACATGCTTAAATTATGGTTGGAAATAAGTGAGGGTAACTAGGTTATTTTTAATTTAGTTGGTTTTCATATGGAGCTCAATGAAATTTATTGCATAAATATTTAAACAGATAACGGTGAGGGCCTAAAGATGAGAAGGTAAATATAAATATGAGAGTGTGGGTTTGTTAACTTAGTCTTAGGAGGGTAGAGAGAGAGAGAGAGAGAGAGAGAGAGGGAGGTAGGAGATAGAGGAAGGAAGAGAGAGAGAGGAGGGGAGAGATATGGAGCCGAAGGGGGAGAGAGATGTAGGAAAGAACAAAGACATAGAGAGATAGAGGTGGAGAGAGAGAGAGAGAGAGAGAGAGAGAGAGATAGAGATTGAAAAGGAGAGGAGAGATAGGGAGAGAAAGGTGAGAGAGGTTTTCACCTCGAGAGATTTGATCCCTCTTAGTGCTTGATAGATTCGAGGTTAAGATAGATCTAGGTTGGTTTAGATAAAAAAATATGTACTACACATATCACATTAAAGTATATAACATATAAATAGTAGTTATAAATTAAGATCTATTTTACGATATAAATTAAAATAAATATGGGCTAACTATATTTAAATTTAATTAATAAGCACATAAAAAGTTAATTTACAATATAACAAGATTCTTAACCATGGATATTCACCCCCATTTTACCATTGATATTATTAACTTGTAAATAGGATTTATTATAATACCATGGGCTAACATCATGACTTATTAATGCCACATGCCAAAAAACCATAACTCATTTCAAAATCAAAATATTTTATAGATATTTTATTTTAATTTAATTTTATAAATTTTTTTCCAAAGGGACAGTTAGGAGATTTATATTCAAAAGAAAACCTATTTTTTAAACCATAACCCTTACATATTTTGTCCAACTCCACTATAATTCTAATTTCAAATGTCCAAAGCACAAGAATCATGTGCTTATGACATTTTTTGCCTACAATTATGAATAAGTTCTTATTATATACTCTGTAGTAAACTCCTAGATAGAGTCAAAAGTTACATAACATCATAAACTAAAATAGAGAATAAAATGTTAAAAAAAACCAACCTTCCAAGCCAGGAACTTCTTCAAAATTGGAGCTCATAATGATTCTTGCTACTCTGAATCTTGAAATATCTTCCCTTTTTTCCTTGTTTTCGTCATTGGCTTTGACCTCTACTATTTCTAGTTGAAATCATGCGACAAACATGTCTTTCAATTCTGCCAATTTGAAATGAATGACTGTCATTTTATTCATGAATTAAGTCTGTAGACATTCAATTTTGATCTTCAGCAATTCAAGCTTTGAATTGGTCAATAATTGGAGGGATTTATGAGCTTTCTCTTCAATCTCGTTTCTTTAGTTGAAGGCACTCAATTTCCTCTAAAACCCTTTCCATAATCTATTTTAAGTCGAATTTTTCAATGTTATGAGAAGAAGCAACGTTCTCCATGAAGAACATGCACAACCTCAACACTTGCTTATAGTTTCTCGATCGAATTGCCTCTTCTTCTCTAAAACATATCCCCATGATCCAGGTAGATTTTGGTGACCACCCGCCTATTCCACTTGGACCCCCACCATTGTCTCTTTCAGTGTTTTAGTTTCCTTAATTGTAGCATAATTTACTATTTTTTGTTGTTTTTCGGGTCCTGAACTTCTGGAGTCGTTTTGAGGCCCTAAATGACATTTTTTGGGAAAACCAATGGAAATGCTAGTGTTTGAATGATGTTTTCCACTCGAAATTTGTATTCCTCAGATAGATATTTCTAATGAGGTATTTTTTGTGTCAAAAGGATATCATATGCCAAAGTTATGACCCTGGGAAGTTGATGTACCAATTTACCCAAACGGGGACCATAGTTTTGGCACTTCATCTCCTAGCGTTAGGTTTTTGGATGTTTAGGGTTTTCCTTTGTTTCTTAATAATAAATAGGCCTTCGACCCTCATTTTAACACAGTTCAGAGGCATGTAGCCACCACATATCTTCTCATAGATAATTTATCGTCGCCTGAGCTAGTTTATTTCCATTTTGTTTGTAAGCGTATTTCAGTATTTGATAATAATGAAATGAAGTGTTATTTCTATTGCATCTCTATAGTTATGGTTATATCTCTAATTTTTTTTGTTCATGTTTAAGTTCGGATCATTGGTATTAGAGTGGTCTACTCTTTCTCATCTTTTCTTTGCATGTCCCCAACGAGGTCGAGATATAGGGAGTTAGGGATCGAATTGGTCGAACCTTTGCAATACCAACCTTGAAAACCCATACGGCCTCCCATGGCGGAAGAGAAGAAAGATGAGGAGGTAGGATATCCTTTCAAAATATTTCTCAAAGAATCCCTCAATCGATAAAGGAATGCAATGATGGACAAATTTTCCCAGATCTTTCAGCGACTACCCAAAGGTGACACACCTCCTTCCAGCAGCCACTCTCGAAGTGCCACACCCTTCAAGGTACAATTTCACTTTCACATCCACATAATTGAAGGTTAGATAGATGAAAACCTCGTAGATAAATGGTTAAATCAGATAGAATGATATTTTTCTGCTCATGATGTTTCCAGTCGGGAAAAGATTACTTTTTCACTTATGAAAGTCACTCCCCACGTCAAGGACTGGTGGGAAACCTATTGTGAGAAGAAAGATGAAAGTACACCCTGACTATTTTTAGCCGCACCCACTTTCCATTTGTTTTTTGATGCCATCAAGGATCATTACCACCCCGTCGGGAGCTATGAGGATAAATACATAAAGTGGACCACACTACGACAAGGAAGGGACCAAGACGTGCCTGAGCTTACAAATGTTTTAAATACCCTTCACACAAAGTTGGGTATCAAGGATTCTGAGAAACATTTTGTTCACAAGTACCGCGATTATCTACATAGGTGCATCGAAGATGATATGGAGTTCTTGGACATATCCTCGCTCGACACAATGTATTGATACACTGTCAAGATTGAGTATAAAATTAAACATAAAAATCAAGATTTCGGATTTGTGAATCTGAAGCAAGGGAAAGGCAACCCCAAGAGATAGAGAAAAGGACAAAGCCAAGCCTGGGTGACCCAAGATAACCTGTCAAAACCGAAATCAAGAATAACACCACGAAGATGAAGAAGGTCATGGGAAAGTGGTGTGATTTCCATAAGATCTCCACACACAACACAAGTGAGTGTCAGGCCAAGCAGCCACTAGTGGCCAAGCTAAAGGCTTTCGAATCAGATGCATGTTCCGACTCTGAGTCAAAACATGACAAGGGGAATGACAAAGAGAAGCAGATCATTGACACGGATCCCAATGCCACTGTGGCCATCACCAAGGTCTAGAATATTGAGCCTAAAGATCTAGAGGAAGGGGAACGCCTCTTCCACTCACAGATGTGGGTGAATGGTTCTCCATTACAATTCATTATCGAAAGTGGATACCAAAAGAACCTCATTTCAGCAAAGGTCATGAAGCGGATGGGCCTATTGACTACAACACATCCACAATCATACACCATAGGGTGGCTTCACCAAGGGAGATATATTCATGTCAGCTAGCAGTGACACCTTCCCTACACCATCAAGCCCTTCACAGATGAGGTATTGTGTGATGTTTCTCCTCTTGAATTTTGTGATGTATTATTAGGACTACCATACTCATGGAAGCGACATGATGAATATGAGTCTAGACCTCGCTATATTATTATTTATTTGGGTAATAAGTTATAAATGATACAGGAGGTAGCCCCACCTTACTCCATCTCTTTTATCTTTGCTAATCAATGCAGTAAGATCATCTCCCGCACTGGAAAGTTTTCTTTCTTTCTTATTCGTTCTCAAAGTTAGCGGAAGATTGTATACACATCCATGGCCTCCGGGAAGGGTTCCTCCATGCAGCATAATTAGGTAGATGCATTCATGGAATAATATAGGTAAATCTTCTCCTCACCCACAGGGGTACCCTTACATTATCAAGTCAAGCATTCGATCGATATGACACCCATAGCACCTCTACCCAAGGGGCCGATATATCGCTTCTCCATTATGTAAAATGAAGAGATCAAGGAGAAAATCTAGGAATTTATACAAAAAGGGCACATTTGACCAAGTTCCTTGCCTTGTGGGAGCCAAATTGTACTTCTACAGAAGAAGAATGGGACCTAGAGGCTCTGTATAGGTTATTAGGCTAATGGATCTTACTTCTGATGCTAAATAAAGAGGGCCATCATTTTTTCATTCAATACTGGACAATTTAACCATCAATTAAACAAGTTCAAGTTCAGAGTTTGAGTCATATAGTTCCTTTAACTTATTTAATGCATCAAGAGAATTTGAGAATGGTGAAATATGGGAACCACATCTTCATTTACATATGCTAAAATCAAGGCATAGGCCTTGCTATTCTTATTTTCCCAAATGGAAATATTCTTATCTGAGGTGGGATTTACAGGTGCATTATCTCCTTCTCTTTCAAAAACTCCTGTCCACAACTCATTAAAAATTAATTGTGTGGAGAGACACTCTTCAGAATGACACACTTTGGTGGAAGGAGGCATCGAATCATCGAACCATAAAACATAAATTCAGATCTAAATGAATTCTGAAGAAGGCTGAGGAATATGGGTAGAGGTGTGGTGGAGCTGCAGGACTGAATTATTTCCAAAGGGGATTTTTGTGGTTTCAGCAGGTCAAGTGAAGAGTTGAATGCCAAGGGGACATGACGCAATGTGGTATTATACCTGACGGTAGCACAACACACGACTGAAGCACCAACAGTGCGGGTGGAATACAAAAAAGGGAAGTTTCACATAGTGTTCAGGAAGAGTTACGTTACAGTGGGCCACGGTTCCGTACTGCGACATGACTAGACTGAAGACCGAGTAGGAAATAGGTGTTACGATGATACGACAAAGTCAACAGGGTGAACATAGATTTGGGTTGCAGCACGATGGGGTGACACGGTAGTGTACACCAAGGGTTGCACGACAAGATAACATGTCGAGAAGGGCGTGCAGGAGCTCCACAACGATGACGATGTTCGTGAAGAAACATGTAGGGGATACACCATAGTATTTTTGAAGTGCATGACTAGTGAATGAGGTTGAACAAAAATAGTGCAGGACGTTCATTGGCTACACGAATTCGACAAATTTGTAATTTTTTGTATTATTGTACATTACTAAATTATAATTGAGTGAGCAGAATAATTCAAAAGTTTCCCCTCCCATTTATGATATGTGTGTACATTTTTTACTGATATTTATTTTTGTTGCATATGAATATTAACTGATGAAAGATAAAAGAAATGATTTCCACTACATGATAACACTTAGTTGAAATTTAGTTAAGTGTTGAGTAGACGTAGTCCGTAAACTCAAGTAACGTTGAAATGAAAATGTTCAACGGTGGTGTACTCGCCTATGTGTTATTTGGAATACACCACTAGCATATAGGTGTGATAAAGAGGGACGGAGGTAGGAGAGAGAATGAGAGAGAGGAAGGAAGAGAGAGAAGAGGGGAGAGATATGGGGTTGGAGGGGGGGTGAGAGGTAGGAAAGA
Organism: Pinus albicaulis; assembly: GCA_034641835.2. Lineage (NCBI taxonomy): Eukaryota > Viridiplantae > Streptophyta > Pinopsida > Pinales > Pinaceae > Pinus > Pinus albicaulis. Next base: position 1,526,530,407 of record CM076578.1, read on the forward strand.
AAAAATACATAGAGAGATATAGGTGGAGAGGGAGAGGAAGTGAAAAGGGATAGATGGAGAAAGAGTGAGGGATAGAGGAGAGGAGGGAAGAGAGAGGAGAGGGAGAGGGAGAGAAGGAGAAGAGAGAGAGGGGGAGACACAAAGATTGAGGGGGGAGAGAGAAGGAGAGAAGGGGAAGAGAGAGAGAGGGATACACAGAGATAGATGGGAGATATAGAAGGAGAGAGGGAGGGAGATAGTGATTGAGTTGGAGAGGAGAGAGTGAGAGAGTGATGGGAGGGGAGAGACAGAGGGAGGTGGGAGAGAAAGGAAGGAAGAGAGAGAGGGAGAGATATGGAGTTGTAGGAGGGGAGAGAGGGAGGGAAGAAGAAATAAATAGAGGAGAAAGTTGGAGAGACAAAGGGAGTGAAAAGGGAGGGATGGAGAGAGAGTGACGAAGAGAGGAGAGTGGGAGGCAAGAGATAGGGAAGGAGAGAGAGGGGGGGGAGAGAGAGAAGGTGAAGAGAGGGAGAGGGAGAGAAAGAGATAGATATATATGGAGAGCTTGTGTATGTTTTTGGGGTGAGATATACAGACAAAGAAGGAGAGATATAGATATATAGATATATCTTTAAATGGGGGAGAGGGAAGAAGATAGATATAGAGGGAGGAAGAGATAAATATAGAGAGAGAGTGTATGCTGGTGTTTGGGGAGGTGAGATAGAGATATAAAGAAGAAGATATTGTGAAATATATAGATATATATGGTGGGGGGAGAGAGAGGGAAAAAGAGAGAGACATAGAGAGGGAGGGATAAGTGGAGAAAGAGAGACAAATATGGGGAGAGTGAGTGGGGAAGAGAGAGAGAGAGGGGCAGATAGGCACAAATATGAAGGGGAAGAGATTGGGAATAAGAAATAGATACATAGATAAAAATATAAATACTATATAAGTAGCCTAGATCCATCTTAATATTGGATCTATCAAGGGTCGAGAGGGATCAAATCTCTCAAGGTGCAAATCTTTCCTCAAGTTTTGAACACAAAAAATAGGTTTTCATATCGAAAGATTTGATCCCTCTCATCCCTTGATAAATCAAGGTTAATATGGATCTAGGATGGTTTAGATAAAATAAAAGTATATTATACATATCATATTAAAATATATAACACATAAATAGTAGTTATAAATTAAGATCTATTTTACCATATAAATTAAAATAAAGATGAACTAATGATATTTAGATTTAATTAATAAGCACATAAAAAAACATAATTTACAATATAACAAGATTCTTAACCATGGATATTCACCCTCATTTTACCATGAATATTATTAACTTGTAAATACGATTTCTTACAATACCATGGGCCAACACCATGACTTATTAATACCACATGCCAAAAAACCATAACTCATTTCAAAATCAAAATAATTTATAAATAATTTATTTTAATTTTATTTTATAATATTTTTTCTAAAAAGACGGTTAGAAAATTTGTATTCAAATGAAAACCTAATTTTCACACCATAACCCTTACCTATTTTGTCTAGCTCCACTATTTCTACTTTCATATGTCGAAAGCACAAGAAGCCTATTCTTATGATTTTTTTTGCCTACAATTATGAAATGCATATTATATAATTTGTAATAAAGTCCTAAATACATAAAAAAAAATTACATAACATCATAAACTAAAATAGAGAAGAAATTGTAAAAACACTAGCCTTCCAAGCCAAGGAACTTCTTCAAAATTGGAGCTCATTAATCAATCTTGTTGCTCTAGATCATGAAATATATTCACTTTTTCCCTTTCTCTGTTTTCATTAGCTTCGACCTCTACTGGTGCTAGTTGCAACAAACGTGTCTTCCATTTCTACCAATTTTCGGTGAATGACTGCCATTTCAATCTTGAATTAGCTCTATAGACATTGAATTTTGATCTGCATCAATACAAGCTTGGAATTGGTCTACAATTGGAGGGATTTCCGAGCTTTCTCTTCAGCCTCATTTCACTAGTTAAAGGCACTCAATTGCTTTTAGAACCCTTTCAATAATCTATTTATATCAATATACTAATGGAAAACTAATATAAAATTGTTTTATTCCATATTTTAATGTAAAATTCCATTAATACATTTCCTTATTTATAAAAATAAATAAAATTGCTTTATTTAATTAATGTGATCTAAAAATAGAATAAAAAATATTTTCATATCTCAACACCCCATTAATATTAATATTCAATTTTTTTATTAAGTTCTTAGAATTTTTTTATATAATTAACTTCCCAAATTTAAGTGGTATTTTTTATGTGGTTAAACTATTTGATAACTTACCAAAAAGCATCACACCCTCATATCAAATTCAAATTAACTTACTCTTTTAATCATTAAATGGTATAAATGGGTAAATCTTTTTTAACCTTTCACATAAAATTTAAAAAAAAAATTAAATTAAATTAAATATATGAGGTTCGAAATTGTTATGAAATTAAATTAAATAAATTGGTCCAATTTTCATTGACCAACGATTTTCATTGTCCAAGAGAATTTTCTTATGTGCAAAGAAAAGTTGTGTAAGTTGACCCACGATTGAGTGCTCCCCAAAGAGTATTCCTTATATTTATGTGTATAAATATGGAAACATTGTGGAAATTTATGATCGCGCTTATCAACCTCCTCTCATCGCCCCTCTTGATATCAGTTTTTTTCTTCTTCTTTGCTTCCAGCAACAACAACATTATCTCATAAATATCGAGAAGGAATTTTTTCATCACATAATCTGACAAATATCAACAAGCATTTTTCATTTTCATGGTGGATTGGTTGATGAGGAGGATTTGATGAGCAATGATGACGAAAAGGAAGAAAATGAAGTCTACCACCCCTATGTAGAAGATGTTTCTACCACCACTGCTCACGTCACATAGAACATCAACATCAGGCTCATCTCTCAAGGATCTTTATTGCTGGCACAAAGAGAGGATTTACGTAAGGTGATGGATGTCCTTTCTGTAAAATAAAAACTTTCTCGCACACTCTTTATTCATTATAGTTTGGATTTTGCAAGATTATTTGATGCATTTTTAGAAAGACGGAATGACTGGTTGTTTTCCCAAGTGGGTGTTGCTATTAGAGCGAAATCCACAAATTCCCTAGTAGTTACCATCTGCATTGTCTATGCGTAGGAAAATTTGAGCGAAGAGGACACCACAATGATGAATTGTGGTCACACTTTTTGCAATCTCTGTTGGAAGAAGCACTTCCTTATTAAGATAAACGATGGACAAAGAAAGCGGATTAATTGCATGGATCTCAAATGTAATATCATCTGTCATGAAGACATCATAAGAAATTTAGTGACTGTGAAATATCCTGAAGCAGTCTGACGCTTCAATCGCTTCCTGTTTGAGTCCTATATTGACGATAACGAAAAAGTGAAGTGGTGCCCTAATGTTCCCCATTGTGGAAATCTAGTTCAAGTTGAAGGAGTTGTTTACTGTGAACTCGAGTGCAGTTGTGAACATCAATTTTGCTTAATTGTTTAGCTCAACCACACTCTCCTTGCTCCTATTCGATTTGGAAGATTTTGGATAAAAAATGTGAGGATGATTCTAAGACATTAAATTGGATTTCAGTTAATACCAGTTCATGCACTAAGTTTGGGAAGAAAATGAATAAATATGATGGTTGCAACTTGGAGAGTTGTGTATGTGGAAAACACTTCTCTTGATTGTGTGGTGAGGTATTCTTTGAAGTGCATGTTAGTATGAATCCTTTGTCGAAGTGTACGAAAAAGGACCACTTTAGCTACGCATAACTAATAGCCCTAACAACAAAAGTGGCTGCCAATATCTTCAGATCTGCAGTTAGTTGATCAAGAAAAGAGCTGCAAAATACCAGATCTATGCATGGAAAGACATTAAGCAGTAAAAACAAGGGTTTGCTCCATATACCAATAGACAAGACAAGAACAATTTTTGAAAGAATTTTTGTATTAATGGGGCACCTGTGGGGAAAACTAGAAGGAGTATCCAATTCCCCTCAGTGGGATGGGTTCTTGGAAGTCCTCAGCACTTCAGATCTAAGATTTCTCTCTCTAGTTGATGTAGAAAACCCAATGCAAAGAGTAGAGCTCAATGGGAGCAAATGATGGAGATATGTGACCAAGTGTATAGATCCAGAGTGATCTAATAGGCAACAAAAGGTGAAGAATGGTAGGAAAAACCCTCCTATTTATAACAAAATATTGGGTCATTCTAGATCTTGGTGCATGGGTTAACCAGATCTAGATCCACTTTTTATGGAATATTTGATTATATTTGTTGGAGGGAAAAGGTATTTGACTTGGGTCAAATCCCTTAATTTGTCAAAAATAAATAAATAAATGATTTATTTATCTTTTTAAGGAAGCGGTGAGAAGATAATCAAATAAATAATGATTTATTTAATTATTTAAGGAGGTGGTTGAAAGATAATTAAATAAATAGTGATTTATTTAATTATTTGTGGGTGATTTGGTCATATTTAACAAGGAATATCATCTAAATAAGGCTTAAATGATTATTCCTAGAAAATAATAAGATAAATAAAAGTTTATCTAATTAATTTCTTTGATTTTGGGTTAAACATGACTGGGAATAATAATTAAATTATGGTTTAATTAATTATTCCATGAGGAAAATCAAACAAATATAGGTTTGTTTAATATTTCCTTTTGGGGTTTTCTGTTTTAACATAGTGAAGGCAATTTTACTTAGGGTAAAATTGGTCTTACATGGTGTACTTGGGTCCATCTAATGATAATAGGTTAGATGACCAAAAAAGTCTTATATGAGTGCACATAATGCAACAATCACCGATGGACACATTTTTTGTCGATATGAAGAAGATCGGGAGAAGGATATTAAGAAGGGAAAATGTGAATTGAAAAGGTACACACATTATTGCTCCAAACAATCATAAATAAAATCAATTTTTAACAACTTCAAGACATCATTTCACTATGGTTCCTTCTCCAGCATGTAGAGGATATTTTTCTCTTTCTAATGAGCCCTCACTCACCCCCTAACTCCAAATGTTCAAAGAGAAATCAGATTTTAAGATCATATATCCTATTTTTGTATCCTAGCCGACCTATACTATAGTATTCCAAATTTTCAACAGCTAGCAAGGCATGCCTGAAAAACGCATTTTTCAGGAATGGCTGGTACAATATTTAAAAAAAAGACTTGGATCCCTTAGTTCCATGTATCTAAGACCTAAATCCAAGAGGTGCCTCAAAATAAATCTCTCTAGGTGGGTTAAACAGATCTCCCACACCTAATTGTCTTCAGAAAAAACTCGATGAAGGGACTGCAACATTGTATGCACATACAATGGAATGACAATGTTATTTTAATAACCCAGAACTCATGAAGATATGAATAGCCAAAAAATGTATAAAATAGCAGTAATTGGATACAATTCCTTGAGGAAAGAGTCTCTCAAGCAAGGCAATGCAGCCTCAATGGAACATGTACATCAAATGTGACAAAACACTGCCACGCAATTGTGCCTGAAACACATTATTTGTGCGGTTCGATAAGTCAACTGCAACATTAAAAATGTACGCTCAACTTAGTGTTCCTAAATTGATGTCATAAATTTTCAACCAGGGCTAGTAAACTGTTGAAGTGAAGTGCACTATATGTGCCTAGGTATCTTCTTCCTACTTCGTTGTGTTTAGTGTTTTTCTAGTGTTTTTGGTTTTGTGTTTTTGTGCTAATAGGAAAAGAACTAAATTGTTGGCAAAGAGAAGTTATTGATCACACTAAAACAGAGAAAAATCTACTCTAAACTATGTATGGCGCCTAATAACAGGAAATTCTAATTCACCAATTGCAAAGCTTGACAAGGAAAGTAACTCATAACATTAACTCAGTCCAATTCATTTCATTAGAGGTATGTTGGAACAACTTGAGAAAAGGATAAGTTTGATGCAATGAGGTTCTTTTAAGTAAACAACAACTTACAATATCACAGAGAAAATCTCATCCATAATTAGAAATTTGTTGGAACACGTTGAGAAAATATTATCTACAACATAGTAAGGAACTCTATGCTAATTTAACTTATGACACTAAAATCAACCCATTCTGCAACTCAAAATGTTACTATTAAGCCTCATTCAAGGGTTAGAGATCTCTTGGAATAGCTTTGGAAAAAGGTTGTTTGTAAAATTATGAGAAATTGCAGAACAGTCAAGACCTCAAAATGATATTACTAATTCTTGTTCATATGATAATAATGTGTTAGAAGAGACTAAGAACAAGAGCAGTTTGTAAATAATGAAGGCCTTTAAGTCGAATTTAACAGAACTAGAATACAACTAGCTAATAAAACTTGAAATGCAATGAACAGAACTGAACTAATACACAATTAGCCTTCAAAATACTACAGCTCTATCTCATTCAGTGTTAGTGATATTTTGGAACAATTCATGAGAACAAGATTGACTGCACTATTCGATGTAAGTAAGCATAAAACATGAAGTTCAGAAAACTGCCTAAATTAAAAACGAAACAGAGCTAAAGTTACTTATCTAAAAAAATATGTACAAAGCCTTTCAGACAGTAGGGGCCCTCTACCATCAGATTGGCACACGAATCTCCTCAAGATTGCTTCAGATCATGCATCAAAGTTGTACTTATTTCATTAAAGGAAAACACTTCAAAAACAGAGTATTACAGTCTTGGACAACTTAACAACAAAACATCAACTAGCTAACTGTCTCTCGGTTCACCGAGATATTTTTATAAGAAAAATACATAACTGTCATTGAGAAGAAATAGGGATAGGTGTCTTTTTCAATCAAAATCGAATTAGAACTCTTGTTGAGGCCTCGTACTTTGCTGAAGACATCTGCAGAGTCCTTGTCTTGGTAGAAGTCTACTTCTTAGTTTTGGTTTCCTCCACGTGCATAACCACTTGCAGATTTTTGCTCAGACTTCGTAGAGGGCAAGGAATGATGTAGGTGAGTTCTGGAATTCAACCATATGCGTTTTTCCTTTAAGTGACACCTGTAACCTGTGTGAACATAAAGATAGTTGCGGAATATGCGACTAGCTACAGAATGGCTGCATTCTGTAGCTAAGTCTAGTAAAAAATCACTACAACAACAAGACCACAAAAGTTTAGTAAGTCAGTTATTGTATGCATTCTTAAAGTGACTTTAATCAATCCTATTGATCTTTTAAACCTATAATTGATAAAGGACAAAGGAAATGATGTGAAATTTGGTGAAAGAAAAGGACATCTTTGGGGCTCAACAAAAATGATAATACAATAATATGACAAAAATATCTCAAGAAATGTGGGGGATAAATCTCTCAACCCTTGAAAACAATAGTACAACAATCCTTGGAAGGATTGGCTACAATATAGCTACAAATGGAAAATCTGCAGAAATGTTGGAGTTGCAGGGTAGCAGATACAACACAAAAATGAAATAGAAGGAGATGGCTAAATATGATGTACAATCTGAAGCAAACCTCCTCCAATTGATTTCCCGAGTACAAGGCTGATCCTAGCACTGGAAATCTCTCCCTCCAATATGATGATGTAAACCCCCACTGCAGGTACTCACTGAAATAATGCAGTCTAGAGAAGGGACTGCGCTATTGGTGTTGGGAGAAGCTTGGCCTGATGCCAAAATATGCAATACAGCTCTGGAAACATTCCTCACTAACCTTCCCGAGGAATAGAAGCTCCCTCCTCTGAAAGATGAGACAAGGAATGGTGTTGTGGAACCCTCCACTATAACACCCTGCAACACAACGTTACACTTGAGCAGAAATAAAGATGTAGCTGAAGGAATGGCTTTGGCCTTGAGCATAGATATGGAGAAATGAAGTGAAATCCTTCAAGAGGCCTCTCAATAAGGAGAGGAAATCCTAAACAGCAATCCCTCGTGCTAAACAGCACTGCAACTCAGCTAAACAGCTGGAAACTATAAATAGTCTACAAGACCAATAATCAAATTCTCAAACATGTCTCACTACGGCTGCCCCTTCCTCCTTTTATGCAAGTGAATGTCTCTTTGCCCTGAACCCCACCCATTAGGGTTTCTTCCACAAAGAATCCTTCTCCCTCTCAAACTGCGGTGTATTCCCAAGCAAGCCACACCCTCTTAGGCAGCGCTGTTGACATGGTCAAACTTGACCTTGTCCTCATGCATTTGCCCCTTTTCACACTGGAAGGTGAAAAATTAAGCTACTCCATAGATCCCTTTCACACTGTGAGGGATTTTATTCCTGCTCATGGGCCTTTTACCCATTTAATTCATCTCCTTGATGATATAAGCAAAATTTAATATTCCAATTTGCTGCATGCAAATTTTGGAATATTACAGTCCTCCCCTCTCAAAGATTGCTTGTCCTCAAGCAAGTGCAAGGATAGACTGAGTTATTTCTCCTTCTCTCCATGTAGCATCCATGTATGATGATCTCCTCCAATTGAAGTGATGTTATCTCATCAATCAAGTCTCCACATTGCTCCTCCTCAGCATGCAAGTCAACTATCAAGCCATCATCATGTAAAGGTGAAATACTCAAGAGGATAGAAAAGTGATGTCTAGAGGTCCCCTTGAGGAATAGGATCTGAAATCTAATGGGAATTATCTCTCCCATGTGGATCTTCCATCCCCAAGCTATTATCCATGCAAAATGAGTCACCACTCAACTAGGCAACTCTTGAAAACTGTCCTCCACCTTTGGCTCTGGAAAAGTAGGTGGGATGAAAATATGCACATGGTAGACATTGTAGCCTACCCCACGTTGTCAATCTCTCCACTTATGGTAAGTGTAGAGTGTTGGCTGAACTTGGGCTGCAATAAGATTTCCCTTAAGTGGCAAGATGAGGACTAGATCTCCAAAGACCTCTCCTCCAATGCTACAAATCATGCTGGCCCAAATATCCCCATATATGATGAGTTGGAAATCATCATCATATGGCATCTCATCCATCATATGGCTCACCTCATATGGAAAAAAATGTGTTTCTCTTGTGGCCATACCATCTCCCATGCTCCCCTTATAACATGTAGTGCAAAAAGTGTGGGAGGATTCTCCCTCAAGGGACACATTCACCCAATGTGTCTTTCTCCCAAGCATGCTCCTCATAAAGATAGAAAAAATAGAACCATAGGGATAAAAAATGAGAATCATGCTTGCTGCCATATGTAACAAATGAGAAGGACAATGGTCCCTCAAGTGCAACCAACACAGCTTAACTCTCAACTTCAATAGATACTGATTAAATGTGTGGCTTCTTAACCACTTCCCTGCTGCTCCAATCTCCTCATAAGTATGGAGGAAGTGAATGACACATAGTGTGAAGTGAGCATGTCCTCCATAATATACCTCTTCCCCAAGTTCTCTTAGGGAATGACCATCAATCATGCTTATGGCCTTAACTAGACCATGAATCCAAAAATAAATAATGCTCCTCCTTGGAGCAACATCCTGCACATATATAGTTAAGGGACATATACATACATTATGTAAATAATGAACACCCTTACCATATGTTCTGCTCATACAAAGGGAGTGGCTCATAAATGAGTCCCCTCTCATCCTCAAAGAGAAAAGAGGTGGTTGTGCTAACTCCTCCATCTCCATATGATCGATGCATCTCCTCATATGTTGATATATCTCCTCCTCAAAACCCTTCCAAAGATACCCCTCCATGATGGTGTGGTATGCTCTCATAGAACAAGTAGGGCTGAAAAGGAAATCCTCATGAGTTGCTTGTAGTAACTTCTCCTTGAGCTTGGAGGCTCTAGATAAGAAGATCCTACCATGATAGTAGATGACCCCATCTCTAACTGAATATCCCTCCTCATGCAACTGGTCATCCAATATCATGCAAGTGAAAATATCCTTGGAATACTCCACCAACACTTGGGAGTTCCAATATGGATCTATCCTCCATAGTGAGAGTGTCGATGATATCTCATGAAGAACATCTTTCATATGGTCATCCTCTTCTTTGACATCTCCCATGCCAAAGATGAAAGTTGGAAGGTTCCTATGCTTCCCCTGCTACTTCTGCCACAGCGCAGAATCTGAAATGGAAGTGGGTAATGATGGTGTTGAGAGAAGGCTTCCTCTCTCCTTGAGTCTACCCAAGACTCCCAACATTGTATCAAGCTCTCCCAAGGTTCCCACTCCTCTAAAATCACTGAGTGGTTCCTCAACTAGTGAAGTATCCATCCTCCTCTGTTGATCCAATGGTCTCCCCGGAAAAATGTCTCCATGCAATGAGACATCATCATCAAGAGATGACTGCATACATGAATGAAAATTTTTGTCCATGCCCTTACTGCGCAATCCAGTCTTCTCCTCAGGTGCATCAACCTCCTGAAGTGGATAGGGATGTGTACATCTCATCTCATGATACTAGTTCTCCTCCCTACCTTCTCCTTGTGTCTCCATGGTTCCACACCTCCTCAAAAATGTCACATGATTTGTGCCTTGATCTCCACATATGAGATCTTGGGGACTTCCTTGCAAAGATGCAAGAATCCCTCTACTTGGAGCAAGAGCTCCTCTTTCCTTTGCATGAGGAACTAGATACTCTCTAGATGACAAAGTGTTGTTGCCCTCAATCTATGCAACATGAGTGGGAAACCCTCCATTGATTGGATCCCTCTTTAAAAAATAGGTCTCCACGCTTCCTTGCTCAAAGGTGTGAGAAGAAAGTCTTTCTTCCGGCAAGGTATGGTGCAATTTTTTAGCCTCCTCCATGGTTTTTTGAAGTGGAATTGTGTTTTCATGCAAGGGTTTTGTTTGAGTTCCCTTGTTTATCTCCACCATGTGTGTCTCATGAATCCTTATATCAAATCTTTTCACTAATGCCTTAGTGAAACTTGAATAAGATGCAATGTTTATATTTTTCAAAGAAAAGGATTCAAAGATCCATGAGGCATAAGCCTTACCTCTCAAATGCAGTGCTACAACTCTGATGGCTTCATATTCAAGAATTTTGTGCTGCTGCGAGAAGGTATCTAACTCCTCCACCCAAGCTTTGGCTAAACATGTAGGTGAACCCTCAAAGGTAGATAGAAGAAATCTATCATGCTGCTCTCTTCCCTTCACCTTGGTCTTTCAAAACTCTGAAAAACTGAGATGATCTCAGAATTTCTAAGTTTCAGACTCATACTCCTTCAGGAAATTACTAAGATTTTTCCTCCTAGCAACCTCTTCTCCTCTTTCCATCTCTCTTCCTGCAATCTTGGGCATGTGATTGCACTGTGTGTTAGAGTGTGTGACTACCTGCTCACACTCCTCATATGACACTCTAGGGTTTGCTTTAGATTCAAACTCTTTTGGAGATTATTCATACATCTCCCTCCTGATATTCTTGAAATATTCAAGAATGTTATGTACAGATTTAGGAAGAAGCTTTGTAAGCTTATCCCCTTTTTCTTCTCCAAAAAATGGAGTCTTTTTCCTGCTCATCTCTCTGTCTCCTACTCGATGAGAATAGGAAGTGTAGGGTCCTTCCTCTTCTATATTCTTATCCTCCTTGGGGAGGTTCTTCATGGATCTGAAATATGATGAGATAAATCCCATCCTCTCCTTTGGTTGAGACTCACAAGCTGAGCCAAGATTGTAGCTTTGATACCACTGTAATATTCCAAATTTGGAACAGCTAGAAAGGCATTCCTGAAAAATGCATTTTTCAGGAATGGCTGCTACAATATTTGAAACCAAGACCTAGATCCATTAGATCAATGTATCTAAGGCCGAAATCCAAGAGGTGGCTCAAACAAAATCCCTCTAGGTGGGTTAAATAGATATCCCACACCTAATTGTCTTCAGAAAATGCTCGATGAAGGGACTGCAACAATGTATGCACATACAATGGAATAACAAAGTTATTTTAATAACCTATAACTCATGAAGATATGAATAGCCAAAAAATGTATAACATAGCAGTAATTGGATACAATTCCTTGAGGAAAGAGTCTCTCAAGCAAGTTAATGCAGCCTCAATGGAACATGTACATCAAATGTGACAAAACACTGCTACACAATTGTGCCCAAGCTATAACTGCACAGTTTAATGGAGACACTGCAACATATAAGTGATAATACAATGATATGAAAATAATAGCTCAAGAAATGTGGGGGATAAAGCTCTCAACCCCTCAAAACAATAGTACAACAATCCTTGGAAGGATTGGCTACAATATAGCTACAAATGGAAAATCTACAGAAATTCCGGAGTTGCAGGGTAGCAGCTGCAACACAAAACTGAAATAGAAGGAGATGGTTGAATATGATGTACAATCTGAAGCAAACCTCCTCCAACGTATTTCCTGAGTACAAGGCTGATCCTAGCACTGGAAATCTCTCCCTCCAAGATGATTGTGCAAGCCCCCACTGCAGGTACTCACTGAAATAATGCAGTCTAGAGAAGGGACTGCGCTGTTGGTGTTGGGAGAAGCTTGGCCTGATGCCAAAATGTGAAATACAGCTCTGGAAACCTTCCTTACTAAACTTCCTGAGGAATAGAAGCTTCCTCCTCTGAAATATGAGACAAGGAATGGTGTTGTGGAACCCTCCACTGTAACACCCTGCAACACAATGTTACAATTGAGCAGAAATAATGTTGTAGCTGAAGGAATGGCTTTGGCCTTGAGCCTAGATGTGGAGAAATGACATGAAATCCTTCAAGAGGCCTCTCAAGAAGGAGAGGAAATCCTAAACAGAAATCCCTCATGCTAAACAGCACTGCAACTCAGCTAAACAACCGGAGACTGCAAATAGTCTACAAGACCATTAATCAAATTCTCAAACATGTCTCACTACGGCTTCCCCTTCCTCCTTTTATGCAATTGAATGTCTCGTTGCCCTAGACCCCACCCATTAGTGTTTCTTCCACAAAGAATCTTTCTCCCTCTCAAACTGCGTTATCTTCCCAAGTAAGCCACACCCTCTTAGGTAGAGATGTTGATTTGGTCAAACTTGACCTTGTCCTCATGCTTTTGCCCCTTTTCACACTGGAAGGTGCAACATTAAGCTATGCCATAGATCCCTTTCACACTATGAGGGATTTTATTCCTACTCATGGGCCTTTTACCCATTTAATTCATCTCCTAGATGATATAAGCAAAATTTAATATTCCAATTTGTTGCATGCAAATTTTGGAATATTACAGTCCTCCCCTCTCAAAGATTGCTTGTCCTCAAGCAAGTGCAAGGATAGACTGAGTTATATCTCCTCCTCTCCTTGTAACATTCATGTATGATGATCTCCTCCAAGTGAAGTGATGATATCTCATCAATCAATTCTCCACATTGCTCCTCCTCAACATGCAAGTCAGCTATCAAGCCATCATCATGTAAAGGTGAAATACTTAAGAGGATAGAAAAGTGATGTCTAGAGGTCCCCTTGAGGAATAGGATCTGAAATATAATGGGAATTATCTTTCCCATGTGGATCCTCCATCCCCAAGCTATTAGCCATGAAAAATGAGTCACCATCCAACTAGGCAACTCCTGAAAACTGTCCTCCACCTTTGGCTCTGTCAAAGTAGGTGGGATGAAAATATGCACATGGTAGACATTGTAGCCTACCCACGTTGTCCATCTCTCCAATTATGGTAAGTGTAGAGTGTTGGCTGATCTTTGGCTGCAATAAGATTTCCCTCAAGTGGCAAGATGAGGACTAGATCTCCAAAGACCTCTCCTCCAATGCTGCAAATCATGCTGGCCCAAATATCCCCATATATGATGAGTTGGAAATCATCATCATATGGCATCTCACCCATCATATGGCTCACCTCATATGGAAACAAATGTGTTTCTCTAGTGGCCATACCATCTCCCATTCTCCCCTTAGAACATGTAGTGCAAAAAGTGTGGGAGGATTCTCCCTCAAGGGACACATTCACCCAATGTGTCTTTCTCCCAAGCATGCTCCTCATAGAGACAGAAACAATAGAACCATAGGGAGAAAAAATGAGAATCATGATTGCTGCCATATGTAACAAATGAGAAGGACAATGGTCCCTCAAGTGAAACTAACACAGCTTGACTCTCAACTGCAATAGAGACTAATAAAATGTGTGGTTTCTCAACCACTTGCCTGTTGCTCCAATCTCCTCATAAGTATGGAGGAAGTGAATGACACATAGTGTGAAATGAGCATGTTCTCCATAATATACCTCTTCCCCAAGTCCTCTTAGGGAATGGCCATCAATCATTCTTATGGCCTTAACTAGACCATGAAGCCAAAAATAAATAATGCTCCTCCTTGGAGCAACATCCTGCACGTATATGGTTAAGGGACATATACATACATTATGTAAATAATCATGTAAATAATGAACACCCTTACCATATGTTCTACTCATACAAAGGGAGTGGCTCATAAATGAGTCCCCTCTCATCCTCAAAGAGAAAAGAGGTGGTTGTTCTAACTCCTCCATCTCCATATGATCCATGCATCTCCTCGTATGTTGATATATCTCCTCCTCAAAACCCTTCCAAAGATACCCCTCCATGATGGTGTGGTATGCTCACATAGAACAAGTAGGGCTGAAAAGGAAATCCTCGTGAGTTTCTTGTAGTAACTTTTCCTTGAGCTTGGAGGCTCTAGATAAGAAGATCCTACCATGATAGTAGATGACCCCATCTCTAACTGAATATCCCTCCTCATGCAACTAGTCATCCAAGATCATGCAAGTGAAAATATCCTTGGAATACTCCACCAACAGCTGGGAGTTCCAATATAGATCTATCCTCCATAGTGACAGCGTTGATGATATCTCATGAAGAACATATGTCATATGGTCATCCTCTTCTTTGACATCTCCCATGCCAAAGATGCAAGTTGGAAGGTTGTTATCCTTCCCCTGCTGCTTCTGCCACAGCGCAGAATCTAAAATGGAAGTGGGTAATGATGGTGTTGAGAGAATGATCCCTCTCTCCTTGAGTCTACCCAAGACTCCCAACGTTGTATCAAGCTCTCCCAAGGTTTCCACTCCTCTGAAATCACTAAGTGGTGCCTCAACTGGTGAAGCATCCATCCTCCTCTATTGATCCAGTGGTCTCCCCGGAAAAATGTCTCCATGCAATGAGACATCATCATCAAGAGATGACTGCATACATGAATGAACAAATATGTCCATGCCCTCACTGCACAATCCAGTATTCTCCTCAGGTGCATCAACCTCCTAAAGTGGATAGGGATGTGTACATCTCATCTCATGATACTAGTTCTCCTCCCTACCTTCTCCTTGTGTCTCCATGGTTCCACACTTCCTCAAAAATGGCACATGAGTTGTGCCTTGATCTCCACATATGAGATCCTGGGGACTTCCTTGCAAAGATGCAAGAATCCCTCTACTTGGAGAAAGAGCTCCTCTTTCCTCTACATGAGGCACTAGATACTCTCTAAATAACACAGCGTTGTTGCCCTCAATCTCTGCAACATGAATGGGAAACCCTCCATTGATTGGATCCCTCTTTGAAAAAGAGGTCTCCATGCTTCCTTGCTCAAAGGTGTGAGAAGAAATTCTTTCTTCCGGCAAGGTATGATGCAAATTTTCATCCTCCTCCATGGTTTTCTGAAGTGGAATTTCGTTTTGATGCAAGGGTTTTGTTTGAGTTCCCTTGTTTAGCTCCACCATGTGTGTCTCATGAATCCTTCTATCAAATATTTTCACTAATGACTTAGTGAAACTTGAATAAGATGCAATGTTTACATTTTTCAAAGAAAAGGATTCAAAGATCCACGAGGCATAAGCCTTACCTCTCAAATGCAACGTTGCAACTCTGATGGCTTCATCTTCAAGAATTTGGTGCTACTACAAGAAGGTATCTAACTCCTCCACCCAAGCTTTGGCTAAACATGTAAGTGAACCCTCAAAGGTAGATAGAAGAAATCTATCCTGTTGCTCTCTTCCCTTCACCTTGGTCTTGCAAAACTCTGAAAAATTGAGATGATCTCGGAATTTCTGAGTTTGAGACTCATACTCCTTCAGAAAATTACTAAGATTTTTCCTCCTATCAACCTCTTCTCCTCTTTTCATCTCTCTTCCGGCAATCCTAGGCATGTGACTGCGCTGTGTGTTAGAGTGTGTGACTGCTGGCTCACACTCCTCATATGACACTCGAGAGTTTGCTTTAGATTCAAACTCTTTTGGAGATTATTCATACATCTCCCTCCTGATATTCTTGAAATATTTATGAATATTATGTATAGATTTAGGAAGAATATTTGTAAGCTTATCCCCTTTTTCTTCTCCAAAATATGGATTTTTTTTCCTGCTCATCTCTCTGTCTCCTTCTCGATGACAATAGGAAGTGCAGGGTCCTTCCTCTTTTATCTGCTTATCCTCCTTGGGGAGGTTCTTCGTGGATCTAAAATATGATGAGATAAAGCCCATCCTCTCCTTTGGCTGAGACTCACAGGCTGAGCCAAGATTGTAGATTTGATACCACTGTAATATTCCAAATTTGGAACAGCTAGCAAGGCATGCCTGAAAAATGAATTTTTCAAGAATGGCTGCTACAAGATTTGAAACCAAGACCTGGATCCCTTAGATTAATTTATCTAAGACCTGGATCCCTTAGATCAATTTATCTAAGACCTGGATCCCTTAGATCAATTTAGCAGTAATTGGATACAATTCCTTGAGGAAAGAGTCTCTCAAGCAAGGCAATGCAACCTCAATGGAACATGTATGTCAAATGTGACAAAACAATGCTACACAATTGTGCCCAAGCTATGACTGCGCATTTTAATGGAGACACTGCAACATATAAAATTATAATACAATGATATGACAATAATATCTCAAGAAATGTGGGGGAGCAAGCTCTCAACCCCTGAAAACAATAATACAACAATCCTTGGAAGGATTAGCTACAATATAGCTACAAATGACAAATCTGCAGAAATGTCGGAGTTGCAGGGTAGCAGCTGCAACACAAAACTGAAATAGAAGTAGATGGATGAATATGATGTACAATCTAAAGAAAACCTCCTCCAATGGATTTCCCGAGTGCAAGGCTGATCCTAGCACTGGAAATCTCTCCCTCCAAGATGATGGTGCAAACCCCCACAGCAGGTACTCACTGAAATAATGTAGTCTGGAGAAGGGACTGTGCTGTTGGTGTTGGGAGAAGCATGGCCTGATGCCAAAATATGCAATACAGCTCTGGAAACCTTCCTCACTAACCTTCTCGAGGAATAGAAGCTCCCTCCTCTAAAAGATGAGACGAGGAATGGTGTTGTGGAACCCTCCACTGCAACACCCTGCAACACAACATTACACTTGAGCAGAAATAACTCTGTAGCTGAAGGAATGGCTTTCGCCTTGAGCCTATATGTGGAGAAATGAAGTGCAATCCTTCAAGAGGCCTCTCAATAAGGAGGAGAAATCCTAAACAGGAATCCCTTGTGCTAAAGAGCACTGCAACTCAGCTAAATAGCTGGAGACTGCAAATAGTCTACAAGACCAATAATCAAATTCTCAAACATGTCTCACTACAGCCGCCCCTTCCTCCTTTTATGCAAGTGAATGTCCATTAGGGTTTCTTCCACAAAGTATCTTTCTCCCTCTCAAACTACGTTGTCTTCCCAAGCAAGCCACACCCTCTTAGGCAGCATTGTTGACTTGGTCAAACTTGACCTTGTCCTCATGCATTTTCCCCTTTTCACACTGGAAGGAGAAAAATTAAGCTACTCCATAGATCCCTTTCACACTATGAGGGATTTTATTCCTACTCATGGGCCTTTTACCCATTTTATTCATCTCCTAGATGATATAAGAAAATTTTAATATTCCAATTTGCTGCATGCAAATTTTGGAATATTACATATACTCAGTCACTCAAGTCGGCCTCCCTCCATAAGACATTTATGTTCATTACACATTCGAATTCATATAAATACAAGCTCTGTCTGTCAATTTTTCTAACTCAATTTCAGTCAAAAAATCACAAAGGGAGATACATAGTTCACAACTTGTGAACTTGGAGGAGAAAAATCATAAGGCTGAAGAGAGGAAGCTTAAAGATAATTTTGAAAATTGTGTTTGGGTTATAAATCATATTTATATCATCTTATATACTCCATTCAAGGATGGTCTACACCAGAGAAGGAGCTCAGATTCAATCTTGAAATTTCCAATGGTTGAACTGTTATAACATAAAGGACCCTCGGACCTGTGAACCTAACGATTGGACCGGTGGAAACCACACATGTGGATAGAGTTATACCACTGTTTTGAATTGTAGTCCTTAAACAACTTCGGTCATAAGGATATTCTATGGAGACTAAAATATATTTTTTGGGTGTCTCACCTTTTTACCCCACATTAGTGATAACACCAATATTTTTTAGCTCAGACCTCCATAAAAAAAGCTAATTAGCAGCTCGATCTTGTGGGCAGTGGCTCAAAGTTTACGTTTTTGGGGAGGATACACTTATATAAAGGTTGTTGTAGCTCGGACCTATAGTTTTGTGGGTAACATAACAGTGACAACCTCGAATTTATAGTTGTGGATAGGGCTCGATCCTATGAGGAGGGCTCATCATATATATTCCTCAGACATGTTGTTTATTCAAATTTGAACTGCCTCCATTAGAGCTCAAACAATGAGCTCGGTGTGTGGTAAAACTTGACACAAATCTGTGATAAAAAATTCAAACTTATACCTCTTGTTGGAAATATTGTCATTGATGGAAAAGGTGCAGAAAGGAGCAACACCAGAATCATCGTTGATGGAAAAAGAGCAGAGAAGCAGTGGTTATAAGGCAAAGGAGAAGATCAGGCATTGTGCAGTAATGTGCAGCAGAGAGGCAAAGGAGAAGCAATAGAAGTATGACCTAAAACAGAGAGAAGCAGCAAAGACGCAAAGGAGCAGCATGGAGAACCTTTAGCATGATTATTTAAGGCAAAGAAGCTGAAAAAGAACAAAGGCAGTTAAGGCAGTTAAGGCAGCGAAAGGAAACAAAAGGCACCAAGGCAGCAAATAAGCAGATACAACAGAGGTAGCAGATGAAGCAGAGAGGCAAGTGAATTGCTTCAGCGCACAGATGATTAAGCCAAGAGAAGAAGGTGACAGCCAAGAGACAGAGAGGTCTTTAATCAGTATGAAAAGGGTAGATGTCGAGTGCGATAACTCGGGAATACAAGCTCAGGAACAATTACAGGAGGAACAGCATGGAGAAACTAGATTTATAGAGCGAGATAGTGTAAACAAACGAAAAATCGACTAAGGCAGATAATTCTTTGAAGAATTCCAAGGAAGGCGAACGAACGATCAGGACTAGATCGCAAATATAAAGGCAAGAGATGGATGGTTGAGATCGAATCACGTTAGGAGCGATGTCTCAAATCGCAACATTTAAGAGTTAAGTGTTAAGGCGTCGCATGGTAAGTTAAAGTAGTTACGATGCGAAGTGGAGAAGGGATACGTGGTGGCACGAAATAATATCACAAATCGCACTAAATAGAATTAACCACTAAGTTAAATAGTTATAATCTGTGAACTACGAAGTACAAAAGATGACGTGGTAGTGATGTAAAGATGAAGTGGCATGATGACGTGGACCTCGCCCACATACTGCACATCGCAGCGCTTAAGGGATAGCAGGAAGGCGACTGCAAGTTAAGTTAAATTTTTGTGTTTTGAAATGGAGGGACACGTGTCGACATCATGCAACATCGCATCCCACAAGAAATACGGTGTAACTTCAAGATATCGCAAGGAATGTTATTTTGGTTGTGATGCAGTAAGGTTCAAGCGACGTGATGCGATGAAGGGAGTCCACGTGGTAGCATCACACACGAGTGCATATCGCAGATCGCACGATTTATGGTTTATCGCTATTGATAGAGTGGGAAACCTACGGGAAAGTATTTGTGATTTATTGTGTTTGGTTCAAGGTATTATGGGACACTATAAGCCTTGCTCTGTGTATATACGCGATGTTTGATCGATAAACATATGTATGTTGATAAAAATCAGAATTGTAATACTCCGTTGAGTTAAAAGGGAGTTTTATGTGGGCCATATCCCACAGGTCACAAAAGAAAGACATGAACGCATAACAAAGGACCAGGAGCTCATGCAGAACTTTTTTGCGATAGTAGGGCAAGCGAAAAGGCTGAACGCAGAAGAAAAAGACTCGGAAAACAAAAGAAAAGGGTAGTAATGCAGCACAGTTGAAATATAACTGCATAAATAGAAAAGATAAAAGGACAGCAAGCATAATAGGACAAACGCACAGCAAAGCTAAGAAACTGAAAGGGCTGAGTAAAATAATTGAGTGTAACTGCAAATGTATTATTTATTTTATGTTGTTTGTGATGCAAAGGCAAGTATCCATAGGCAAAGCAAAACTCCAATGTAACACTGAAATGAGTACATAGTATTGTAACATCCTGAATGTGCTGAGTGAGAAAATGAGAAGGTGGAAGGCAAAGAGTCATACCTGTTCATTTCATATTCCCACATGGAATGCAAACAACTATGAAGTGATCTCTATAAATGATGTTATTGTAATATGCATAAATGGGTTAGAGAGTGAAATGTTAAGAATAAGGAAGAGCAGATAGAGAAGCTGTGTAGATCCAGAGATGATATAAGGCATATATGAAGTCTGGAGGACATCAGTGAAGAAGGAATATAACAGAGCTGATATCCAGGTAAATCAGCATATGTTTTCATTGTAGTGTGAGGAATTTGGTGCTTCCATATCAAGTTGTAGCTTGATAGATGTCTAGTTGTAGCTGGCTGAGGTAGGAGCCTCCTGTGGGTTGTAGCCTGTAGAAAATAGATGGGATTTGGAGCTTCATTACAAGTTGCAACTTGTAGAATTGAGGTAGTAGCCTCCTATAGGTTGGAGCCTACATAAAATCAGTGGTGAGAGGGATTTGGAGCTTGCCTTTGCATCACAACAATAATAAGATGTGGTTTTCTCCTTTATGGGTTTCCACTTATATCTGTTGTCTATGTGCGTGATGATTATGTGTTGATATTCTGTATTTAATCTGCTTAAGACCTGCTACTCACTTATTAAGATTTTTGTTCCATTATACATTAAGTTGATCATGAAATAAAGGTGTAAATAAGTGTAAAAAAAAGTTTAAAATATCATGAATGCATTAAACTGATTCACCCCCCCCCTCTCAGTTTAACTAAGGGTTCAACAATTGGTATCGGAGCCAGTTCCTTCTATATCAGTTTAACAACTGGAAGGAGATCCTAGGTCCCCAAGATGGCTAGCCTTGGAGGATGCTCAACAAATGAAGCCCCATTTTTTATTGGCACAAACTATGCTTTCTGGAAAATAAGAATGGGGACATACATAATGTCTCTAGGAATAAAATTTTGGGTTATTGTGGAAGAGGGATATGCTCCGAAGGATACTGACGCGGAAAAATATTCCAAACAAAATTTCATAGCCAATGCAAAATCCATGAATGCACTTTTGAGTGGTCTGTGTGAGTCTCAATGTATCGAGGTAATGCATAGTGTGACTGCCAAAGAAATATGGGATACATTGGAAAGTATCCATGAGGGACATAAAAAGTTGAAAGCGGTCAAATGCAAGCCCGTAGAGCTCAGTTTGAAAATGTAAAAATGAATGAAGAAGAAGACTTAGCCAGCTTCTTCTTAAAGGTTGCAGAAGCTGTGAATAACATGAAATATCTAGGAGAAACCCTTTAATAATGTCTAATTGTACAAACGATATTGAGATCTTTACCATCTAGGTTTAACCCTAAGGTTTCTGACATAGAACAAAAAGCTAACTGGGAAACATTGACCATGAACCAATTGCTTGGAAACTTGATGGCCTATGAGATGAGACTTCCAAAAGGGAATTCAAATGTGAGGGAGGCAGCCTTTAAGGCAGATAATTGCAAAGGAGAAAAGGAAGATAATTTCTCCTGCTCTGATGAAGAAGAGGCCAAATTTGTTAGAAGATTAGATAGAGGCACAGGAAATTATAAAGGCAAACTTACATTTAAATGCTTTAACTGTGGAAGAGTGGGCACTATGCATATAAATGTCCTCATAAGAAAATGGAGAATCAATCAAGAGGGAAAGAGAAAACCAATTTCAACAACAAGCCAAAAGGGAATAGATTTAATCAAAGATATTTCTATGTTCAACATGACAGCAGTGCATCTGAGAGCTCAGATGACTCCCCCAACGAAGAGAGAACATCAAAATTCATTATGATGGCCAAGAAAGTGCTTGAGGAAGATCTCCTAGAATTTGAAAATGAAGGTGAGGTAGATCTTGAGGGGGAGCTAATTAGTGCCCTAGAGGAAATAGAAAGACTTAAACTCAAGTGTAGAAAACAGAAAGACATTCTCCTGAAATATGTAAAAGAAGAACCAAATTCAGAAAACCTCATTCATTTGAAAGTAGAACTTGAAGAAGCTAAGAAGGTGGAATACATTCTACTAAAGAAAATTAAAGATAAAATTCAGGAGCAAGAGAAATTGGAAGAAGAAGTAGTATGCCTGAGAAAGAAATTAGAAAACACCCAAAGGGAATTATCTATTAACACTCCACGAATGAAAACCTCTGAAAATTTGGATAAAATACTAAATTCTCAAATATTTCCTCTCATAAAGGTTGGGATAGTTTATGAAGGATAAACCAGAAAATCCAAGGTAGTGTTGGTGTCCCGTGTTTTGATAGTTTGGAAAATCAAAAGACAAGGCAACATCAGAACCAATCTTTAGAGTTACAGGATCTAGTCCTCCTACTCTCAGAGAGGGATCTCTCAAATTATTATTTTTTGCAAAGGTTTATCTTGTGTGCTTTGAATATTGGTTTTAGACTAGTTATTAAGTGCAAGTGTTTCTTTGTTTGTTTGGTTGAATTGATACAGCAGAACCTAAAAGGTCTACGAAAGATAGATAGAAAGGGGAAATGTCAACTTCATTGGGAAATGGAGTCAAAAAGAGGTCATGACAAACTTATCAATGGATATGGGATATCAAAGGGAAAATCTAACTTGGCTGCAAGATCCTTTGGTTTTGGAATGAGATGGACATCAATGATTTGGAAAGAGAATTTTAATTCTCAACAAAGGGAATTTGAAAGCACAACTTGAACAATAAAGAGCTATTTGATAGACAGGGCTAACCATGAATTCTACAAATCACACTTCAAGCAAATAATGACTTCAAAACAACTTTTAAAATGAAATCTAAGATTCGGGGAACACCCTATTTCCTCAAAGATTTTATTTCAAATGACTTAGAAAACATAAAATATTCACTGATAATTACAATCATAGAAGAGGGAACACCTAAATACATCTATGATCACAAATATAAAGACCTTTAAGCCAAATGTTCAAGCAAGGACAAGGGGCATGATCAGAACAGACCTCCTTGGCTCACTGTAAACAAAGATACTTCAAAGGGAGACTTCAATAACAACCTTTAAGTGGCATCAAACAAGCAGGGAGAACCATAAATCATGTTGAAACCAACTATTCGAACTATTAGAGAAAAAAACAAGCATGAGGACTAAAGAGAGAGATTAAAGACTCTAAAATACGTCAGCAGAAGAAAACATAAAACAGTGAAGGATAAACAAGTCTAAGGTGCTTCCAAGAGTCATTCATTAGCCTAAAACTTCCATCCTAGTGTAGTAAGAATTTATGTAACAAAATGAAAACAAGGGGAAAACATTAAACAGTTCAGAATACTTCACCAACAGCCAAGTTCATGGATCCAATGATAGAGCCTTCTCAAGAACAAGCATGCAACAACATCATCAGGGCTTCCAAGACTTCAATTTCTTCTTCAACTTCAACAAACTATGTATTATTTTAGAGAGTTTCAGTATTACATCTAGTGATCAACCAACCAACCAACATTTACAATGAACTCCTCAATAAGATTTTATAGAAGGATGAGGAGGTCGAAAGAGAAAAGATCTATGGGTTTAATTAATACAGTTAATGTTTCTCGGCCTTTGAGGGGCTCAATGGAGAAGTTTATAGATGTTTGTCTGTATTAATTATTTTACATTTAAGAATTAAGCTCAGTGAAGAGCTTTTGTTGACTTTGAGGCTCTGTGTCATATCTGTAGTAACTCAGCAAATATTTTGCAATAAGTTCTTCGACTGAATTAACTGTTTAGCTGTTGTGAGGCAAATATCCTCTGTTCTGTTCATTACTTGGCCTTTGTTGAATGATGTGAGGCCACAGGTGGCAATCTGGTAGCTGAGAGGAATAAATTTGCCTCTGATGTGGCAATGGAGGCATCTTCTGTCTGATAAATATTCTTTATTTTCCTTTAACTGTGTTTAATTCAATAGATTAGGCTTTTGATAATCGACCTTAGCCGTAATCCATTAAATTGTATAATCATTTTTTTAATACTTCATTCCTGTTGTGTTTGGGTCCTTAACACTGATACTCTTTGATTTGTTTTAATCTTACTATGTTTTTTTGATGTGCATGTGTGTACAAGGTCCATATGGCATCAATGCCCGTGAAGCATCGATGAAACATGAAATTGAACCCTGTATATGGCTTTCCTTTTCATCCCTGGCTTTCATTTTCTTTTTTGAAAACATTTGAAAACCCTTTAAATCCTGCAAAATACAAAAATAATTAAGAAATCCTGCATATTTGGTAAAAACTGCTTAGTAGGCTTTGGCTTGGAGCGTGGCCGTTGGATGACAGCATCCAACGGTGGAGATGCGCTTGTGAGGGTTAGATAGAAGGCGGTTGGAAATTTTAATTCAGAAGCGTTGATCTATGATCGACCAAGAAGATCAACGGTCAAGATTTAGTAGTGAATTAATAATGTGAAGGGGTCACGTTATGGTGAAAATAGAAGAAAATGCGAAGAAATAAGGTTAAAAACCCTTTGGCAGAGGAAAATGCAAAGGAATTGAACTTGGGGTTTCGGGATGATCGTGGGCCATCAGATGAGATTAGGCCACGAGATCAATGGCGGATATTGCACGTTGAAAACCCTTTGGAGAGGCAGAGGTTGATGGTGTATGGCCAGATTAGATCTGAGCTGTTGATCTCCAGAGATCAACGGTGGGAGGTGCGCACAATAACACACAATGTAAATGGGAAAAGTGGTTTCAAAGAAGGAAAACCATGAGTTTCGCGCAGTGAAAGGGTGGGGAGGCGGTTTTGCCTTTTTGAACGCGATATGTGTTCCCGCCCGACACGTGGTGTTTCAAAACAGCTTATATCACGTAGCCCTCAAGAAATTAACCTTCGCACTTGAAGTTACACGAAAACGAGCATCGACCGTTGGATTCTGGGGTTTCAGATCTGACAGTGGAGAAAAAGCGCGATATTAGATAGATGTGCGGGCAGATAGCAGGTAGGGTGGTTTTCAATATGGGCTGTCAGATCAAGGATTGGACGGCTGAGATTAAAAACCAAGGAAGGCAGGAACCACAGGAGGCAGATCTGTCGGGGTTAATAAGGGTCGTCGGATGTAGAGGATCGACGGCTGAGATGTGATCTGGGGTATAAACGAAATAATACAAAGGTGGAGAATGGGTTAATGAGGGTTTTTGATCTGCAGAGATCAACGGTTGAGATTTGGCTAAAAACATTATGAAGCGGGACACATGATTTAAACCAAAGTTGGGAAATGCAATTTTGACCGTCCGATCTAGACATGTGGACAGCCCAGATGCAATCAGAGGCATGCGATCAGCGGAGGTGATGGACACGGGAGTGTCGATGCGATTATACGTGGGCCGTTGATCTGTAGATCAGATCGACAGTGGCAGATGGATCGGGGGATGCTAATTGGAAGGGGGAACAAATGCGCCCATGAAAAAAAAACTTGCGATGTGATGTCGCACGGGCCATTTGATCGGCTTAAGATCAACGACGGATATGGTTTCAAAACATGCACCAGTGGAAAACCCCTTAATAATTTATAAAAACCCAAATTTTATGAATTTTAAAATTTTTTTTATGGCCCGGGGCGGATTATATATATGAAATTCTTTGGCGCCCGTCTGCGGGGCCGTGGGTTTATATGAAGAGCCATAGGCTCGGGGCTTATATATATATATATATATATATATATATATATATATATATATATATATATATATATATATATATATATATATATATAAGGGCCAATCACATCGCAACTTCGATGTTGGTCTTTCAATCTACCCATTTTAATTCTTTGATGCGATTAGTGCCTCAGGACTTTAACTCTTGGTCCCGGGTGTAGGTTTATACAGCGAGGCTCAATCGCATCGGAACTTTGATGCGGGGCTTTTCAATCTACCCATTTACATTAAAAAACATTTCCCTAGCGGGTTTAGACCGAAACTTAGGAAAAGTGGGTTTTTTGAATAAACAAAGGAAAATATCAATTGGGAATGGTTTAAACAATGTTTTAGCACCCAATTACGGGTCCAATGGTTATATGAAGTGGAAAAAAACCTCGGGGCTTATAACCAGAGGCTAATCGCATCGGAATTCTTATAAGGTCGAAAGACTTGCATTCCTCGTTTGTTGCCGATTGCGATAAGCGCCGAAAGATTTTAGCACTTGGTTCCAGCACCAAGGCATATGGTGGGGAAGTGGTTTAGGACTTAGCCCAAAGGGGCTTAAGCCTATAGTGAAAAAACTTATTATTTACGAAATTTTCAAAGTTTTAGATGGATTTGGGGGTTTTAGTAAAGTTTAAAAATGAGTTTTAAACTTTGTAAAAGGATTTTCATGAAGGGAATAAGGGAAATCATGAAAAATAGAGGAATTTCGTGGGGAAAAAGGGGATAAAATGAAGGTTAGATTTTGAGTGGAAGAAGGGAAAAAATGGGATTTTGCAGCAATCCTTTCTCTTATGAAAATAGCAGGTTTTCAGAGTCTAAAATGGAAACAACAGTGATGATTAAGCAAAGGATAGAAAATCTTCAGAAGACTTTAAGCACCAACAATTTTGGCAATAAAATTGTTTCTTGAAGGCTTTCCAAAATGATTTAGCCACCACTTGATATGAAAATTTTTTATAGGTGGCTAACTGTTAGAAAATAACAAGAGTATAATTTTTGTAAAATTTGTAAAGGATAGTGAATTAGCAAAGAGGGAATCAATAGAATTAGAAATCGGAAAGACCATGATACATAACGAATCAAACAGAAACAAGCAGAAACCTCAAGTGATAATGAAAGAAATGAAGATACAGTCAACTGAAAAAGACCCATATGCTCCTAAGGATGAATTGAACAAATTCAGAAGATGTCAAAGGAGGTTTCTTCTTCCTGTTAGAAGTTTCACTTGCTTCGCCTGCCACAGACCTGGACATATCACGACATATTGTAAGATAAAGCAAATCCAGTCCAACCAGAAAAATATGCAACAACTGAAAATATTACCTCAAACAACTCTCTGTGCTAGAGACAGATACTATTCCATGGCTATTGTTTTTATTGTAAGGGGTTCGTCATAAAGCCATGGAGTGCAGAACGTATGGACAAAGACTGGTGTATGGAACTCAAGAAGAATTATGAACAATGGAGAATTCTCTCGTATACATAATCCATTTAGAAATAAAATCAAATTCTTTGGCTGCCATAAAATCGAGCACAAGTCTTACAAATGTCCTCTCAAAGGCTACGGTCCATCTCCTCAACAAAGTTACCAAACAAATAGATGCATGCAGTGGAAAAAGAAGCTGAATAAGTGTGATCTGTTTCTAATAGCTCAAGATTAGAAAAGCCAATGGTATATGGACAGTGGATGCTCAAAGCATATGACTGGAGACCGAAGCATGTTTATAACCTTTGATGAAAAGAAATCTGGAAATGTAACATTCAGCAATGATAAAGCAAGGAAAATCAAAGGAAATGGCTCAGTCATTTTGTCTAATATTCTGAATAGAAATAAACAGTAATAAAGCACATAAACAAGAAACTACAACAACTAGAGAGGCATCACATGAACCAGACACAATATGGAGAACGTTGAGCCATTTTATTAAGTACTGAAAGATAAAATGAATACAAAGGTGATCAGAATGATGGCACCTTGGCTTGCACTAGGCAAGTGTAGAAATACTCTCAGAATATATCATGAAATGGCTTCTCCCTCAATGACTACGTAATCTCCAAGCTGTTGGTGTTGTTTTCGTGCTGCTGTTGCTACTGCTACTGTTGGAATGGACTGAATCTTTGGGGCTGCTCCCCACCTCGGAAAATTTTGAAACTTTGGGAATGGCCTCTACTCCCAAAACCCAGAAAAACCCAGAAATATTTTCAGAAATGGCCAACCCCTAAAAATAGCTCCCTTGAGGCTCTGCGCTGCTCCTCAAGGAGGGACGTTGGCTCTGAATGAACGGCTCCAAAATCTGGTCTATAACTCCACCAAAACACTGGAATAGGAAAGGGCTGGCCCCTTATCTACTATCCTAGGCTAAATCCACCTCAAACTCCCAATCCAGAACAACCTCTGCACAAGACTGCGTCCTCCCTCTCACTGACTGTGTTGTCTCTCTGTGTGAGTGATCCTCCCATGATAGTTGCAACTCCCACTAAAAAAATAAGGATGGAAATCCTCACCCGAGCAGGCACTCAAATTCCCCTAGGGCTGAGGTTGGGATCTCCGAATGGAGAAACCCGGTTTACTGAACAGTACGTGCAGACTTTGCTAAATAGCAAGCGTGCTCAATGTCAAGAAGACAATTCTCAAAATTCATAAAAAGAATGAATGAGAATGAGGAGACCCTTCCTCCTTTTATGCTTGGTGAGCCTCTCCCTCACCTAGGCCCCACCAATCCCTATGCTACCACTTGGCCACTAGGCTCCACCTTGCTAATTCGATATGTCTCCTTAGTGACTTTAGGGAATGCTTTTATCCTAAGTGTAAGGTAAGTGCTCCTTCACCCACTTTATTTATATTTTAACTTTATAAAGGAAAAATTAGTCAAAATTAATATTTCCAATTAGCTGCTACTAATTGGGAATATTACAGTCCTCCTCGCCAAAAATTTCTTTTCCTCAAGCAATGCCTAAACAAGCCTCCTCTCTAGCTGATGCTCCCCACCATCACTGTAGAATGTGCCTGGGTCCCAGATGCTCCACTGAATCTTCTCTGTCCTCTGTATCACCCTGATATGGAGGGATCTCTCAATGCCGAGATCCCAAGCCATCCTGTCCAACATGAAGCTCCACCTACTACACTCACCATCCTGCCATGCTAATGAAGTCCACCACTTCATCAATGACTCGCTAAAGCCCGATGGAAGATATACATGATCTCCCCATGTAGTATATAGCTCACCCCAAGAGTTTATCGAGCTGTGTAGAGCTGTAATGCTCAAGTATCCTACTAATCTCTTAGAGGTACCACCATGATGATGTTGTGCTACTCTGATCATGAGATATTCCCTGTCATGCGCAGACTGTATCCTCCTCTCCTGAGACCTAGTGGTAGATGACCTATGAGAGACAAGCTCATCCAGACCAGGAATCACCATGATGCCAATACCTACCCCTCTGAATGCAGCTCAGAATCTATGCAGCAACATATAAAGTCTACCTTGCCATCCGATGAAGGCCTCTGTGTACCCCCATGTGCCTACCCAACAGCGAACTAGATCACTCTCTGTCCCGAATCCGACCATCATGAGACAGAATGGGCTATCAATCAACTGAATCTTTGCATCCCATAGTCAGACCTGTTGTACCATAGCTCTGACAACTATGGGAATCCCTCCGTGCCTCATCTCTAGTCCTTGCTCGTGACCAATATAGAGGGTCCATATATCATGGGAAAATATGATGCATGCTAACCTGCCTTGTGGCGGCCACTTTGTAGTACCGATGACTGCTGGAAGCCATATGTGACAAATATCCACCCCCTGAATGCAATAAATAGATATATATCTGATACTCGCAATTGACTCAAGGTATATGGATCCCTCCTATCCCTACCAACCATCTCCACTAGATCTGCCATCCACCCTCTTGATAATATGTCGATACATTTTTTGGAGCCCAGACACATATTGGGATGCTACCTCTACTATACCCAGTATCATCTGCTCATGCATGGTCTCGACATGCCCTGAGAAAAGAGTGACGCATGTCTCCCTCATGACCCGATCCCCAAGAGTAGGCTCAGTGATGACTGAAGTGCCACCCCTGCAGAGGATCATCTCATCCCCTAACATGTGGTTGTCAACTAGCACACCGACCCAGTGCCACTGCTGAGAAGTCTCTCCCCTAGTGTGTTGAGTGTCATCCAAATATCTTGGGTGAGCCTTGCGTACCCCGCTACTCATACCCAAAGTGAAAAAGGACAACAACAAAATCAATTGTGCCCGTGAGTGATGTGGAAGAGGGTCAGGTGTGTGAGTCCCCACAGATACCGTCAAGTATCTCTCATCTGTCTCCCCATCGATCCTGGGTGAACTACCCCCAAAGGTAAGCCCGGTGTCCCTGTCCGTGAGTCTCCCTGGAGGCAATACTCTAACACCCTGTTGTGCAGCACCATACACCCTCGCATACCACTGATTATCCATGTACTCCTTGACATGCCACTGCAGACTGAGGCATACCCCTGTACACTGTTGCATACCCCCTACTACTATTGTACCACCCTGTACCATCTCGTGCCTTGTCTGTGTCAAGGCATCGTTCACTCCTCGCGTGTTCTCAATGTGATGTAGGACACTCCTACTCCACAACGCAGTCCCACACACTATGGTACACCAACATGCAACTCCATGTCCACCGGTAGTCCACTGCTCAATGTTAGAGGCTCCCACACATCCTTGGATGTGATGACCTAGAGTTGTGTCTCTACATGTCAGACCACCCCCAATCGGTATCATCACCTCCATTGCTACATCGCTATACCCACCGACGAATGGATCATCACTCCAAACCCTCCCTGAGGGGTCCGAGAAGTGAATCTCCCTATGTGTCAGTAGTGATACCACCACTGCTCGGCTCTGCTGTGACCTCTGTGCCCCACACAAAGGTGAAGAATCCTTGGCTCCATACAAGGCACCATCTAGTGGCCTGCCAATGCCACCTCCTCCGACAAGCTCCTGCCAAGGTATGTTGATCACCCTATGACCCCGCGTATAAGTGTCATACCAAGATAACCTAGGGAGTTGACCCATAAACTAGTTGGCCACTGGAACTGACCGAAACTCCCCTAGCGAATGTGCATGCTCAACTACTAGGCCAACTGTACCCTCCAAGACATAGTCAACCGACCTGCCTGGGAAACGACAGGTAGTCCCACCTAGATCCCAATGGCATTCTAGGGTTCCTGTATTCCCAGCACCTGGAAACTCCTGCTGAACTACACCCAGGTCCACCACTATCTCCATAACCCACTCCACCGGGTACCAACTCAAAATCTCTCGCCATCCAACCTCAACATGTGGATGCTACACCCTATGCAACTCTTATCGTCTCATCTCGCTAACCAAGTCAACGTATGAGATCTGACTATGTGGCTCCACCTCTCTCTCTCTAATGGAAAGAGGTGACCCAAAAATGCTACTAGCCCCGTCTATGCATGCCTGAATGGGGCTGCTCTAACACTCCAATGTGCCCTCTAGCTGTACCATTAGGGAATCCAGTCGTTCCCCAATGTGGGCCAACTTGGCCACTGACTCGGCACAAACCACTCTCATGCCCTCTAGCTCCTCATTCTGTAACAAAATAGCCTCTCGTACTAATGTGGCCTTCCCTTTCAAAACTAGAAGGTCAACGTGAAGCTAATGACACTGTTGTGTGCGACCATCGTCCAATACCCCTATATCTCCTAGTGCCTCATCAAAGGTGGATACATCTCCTGGCACCTCACCCATCTGTTGCACGCTGCTACCACCCGAAGACTTGGACACTACCCCGGTCATCACCTCAATGGATGACACTACTGGGGTAAGCTCTACTCTCTCTACTGAGATGTCAACCGATATGGTCAAGGAAGTCTCTAACATAGGTGAACCCTGTGTCATACTGATCCGAATGGAAAATGGCATCAACCCATGGTATTCATCTACCCATGTTATCCATCCACCCATGGTATTTTAAATGGCATCAACCCATGGTATTCATCCACCCATGAGATTTATTCGCCCATGGTATTGTAAGTGACCCATGGTATGTATCCACCCATGGTATTCATCCACACATGGGATTTACCCATGGTATTGTAAGTGGTATCTGCCCATGGTATTGGCCTATGGTATCTACACATGGTATTGTAATTCAAAAAAAGGCTATAAATAACAAGCCTCAGTTTGTAAAAGGATATATTTTTCGCCACAATGTAGCTTCTACAGTTATTCTCTGTTTTAATAAAATAAGTTTCTTTGTGGTTTTATTTTGTGTTCTCTCTTTTTTCTGGCATTCTAATTTTGCAGATCTTGTCAGATCCATTCCAATTTTTTTAGATCTTGGGGGCCTCCCCCCAAGATCCAGATCAGTGGCATCAGATTCAGGTTACGCCTCCATGGGAATGAGGGTTTGAAACATATTTAAGTTTCAATGTTTTGCAACAATCTTCAGCAAAATCCACGAATTTTTTTGGGCGACGAGTTTTCAGATCAGATATGAAACTTTTGGTGAAATATTTACAAGAAAAAAATACCAGATCTAGATTCCTTGCAAAAAAATACTCAAATTCAAAAAAAAAAAATCAGCCAAATTGGAGTTCGGATGAGGGAGATATCGCTGATTCAACATCAGCAATGTTGAAGCAATTTTTCTGACGACAATTCATGGACGGTGGCTCTCCTGTCATTTTTTGAAATTTTCAGTGAAAATTTTCAAAAGAATAGATATAGATATGAGCTCCTCTTGAAAAATCACCCAATTTCAAAAAAAAAATCGGTCGAATCGGAGTTTGGATGTGGGAGTTATCGTTGATTTAAAATCAGCTATTTTTTCAGAAATTTTGTGACGGCGAGAGAGTTCCACCGCGAATATGAGAGTCTAGAGTCTCTAGATAGTGGTTTCAAATATGTGAGAAGATGCAGAATGATCATTCCATTTCCAAAAATAGGTTATAATAAATATTTTGAGTTATATTGACCGAGTTATGCTCATTTTAAATTTGGAGCAGCATTTGGAGCGGGTTCCCTTTGGAGACGTGCCCTCCCACCCCGCTTTAGTAGGCACCTACTTCACATTCATTAGTTTCATAATAGCAGCATTCGGCTTGGGTTATCTGGAGACGTGCCTTCCCACCCCAAGCTATGTAGGCACCTCCTACTTCATCAACAATCAGCATCACGGTTATGGGTCAACCGCACAAAATCTTTTTCATCGAAGTCCATTTGCTAGGTCGCACACTGTTAGTCACACAGTTGGTCACAAGAATTACAGGGTATATCTATCCTTGGATCTTCTTTTTTCATGGTTTTGGTTCATCCACAAACCCACACTTCATCGAAGTCCATTTTCTAGGCCGCACACTGTCAATATCACAGTTGGTCACAAGCATTACAGGGTATCTCTATCCTCGGATCTTCGTTCATCATGGTTATGGGTTAACTACACAAAACCCTTCTCTTCAGTGGCTCTTCATATTCAACAAAGGCTTCTCAGGAGGGAACTTCATGTAATGGGGACCATTGCTTCTTAAGGAGGGAGGAATGATCCGAATGGAAAATGGCATCAACCCATGGTATTCATCTACCCATGTTATCCATCCACCCATGGAATTTACCCATGGTATTTTAAATGGCATCAACCCATGGTATTCATCCACCCATGATATTTATTCGCCCATGGTATTGTAAGTGACCCATGGTATGTATCCACCCATGGTATGTATCCACACATGGGATTTACCCATGGTATTGTAAGTGGTATCTACCCATGGTATTGGCCTATGGTATCTACACATGGTATTGTAATTCAAAAAAATGTTATAAATAACAAGCCTGAGTTTGTAAAAGGATATATTTTCCGCCACAATGTAGCTTCTACAGTTATTCTCTGTTTTAATAAAACAAATTTCTTTGTGGTTTTATTTTCTTTGTGTTCTCTCTTTTTAACTCAAAGATCACGATGCCTACATAACTCGGTCAATATAACTCGGGTAGGCATCGTGATCTTGGTTGGCCTACTGAAGGTTGGTGGGTGAGTGGTTGGTAAAGGGTGGTCACACTATTGTGAAACCCCCAAAGTCTCCCCAACTAGGGATTCCTGATGGATGCTCTCATTCTTATTCTGTTGTTTGAGTCTTTCTAACATTCCCTTCTGTCCTTTGGCTAAATCATTTAGGGCCTTAAAAATGTTACCAAAGGTTTCTTCCCCTTTACTCTTTGACTCCCCCATATTTGCCACCTCTACTTCCTTTGGTGGTTAATTCTACCTACCCTCTTTGTTTATAGAAAAATATCCCCACGGCTGAGCCAAGAATGAAGCTTTGATACCACTGTCATATTCCGAATAAAAATAAACAGTAATATAAAGCGCATAAACAAGAAACTACAGCAATTGGAGAGGCATCACATGAACCAGACATAATATGGAGAATGTTGAGCCATTTTATTAAGTACTGAAAGATAAAATGAATACAAAGGTGATTAGAATGATGGCACCTTAGCTTGCACTAGCCAAGCATAGAAATATTCTCAGAATATATCGTGAAATGACTGCTCCCTCAATAACTGCATAATCTCAAATCTGTTGGTGTTGTTGTCATGTTGCTGCTATTACTGCTACTGCTGGAATGGACTGAATCTTTGGGGCTGCTCCCCACCTCGGAAAATTCTGAAACTTCGGGAATGGCGTCTACTCCAAAAACCCAGAAAAAACCCACAAAGCTTTTCAGAAATGGTCGACCCCCAAAAATTGTAGAAATTATATGCACTAAGCATGCATATGTCCTATATCCACCTGATCTCACACTATTTAACTTTATGCAAGATACTAAATCATTCCACTTGTTAATATTTTGCGGAAAATTAATTACACACACATGTAAAGCACAAATAAAAATAATCGCACATAACACAGTTGTTTTTAACCGGGAAAGCTTGAAGCTAAAAACCCCAACTATATATTATGTATCATGGAATCATATGACAATCCTCATACAAAGCTTATCAAGCTCTCAGTACAGTACAATCGTCATACACTAATCAGGAACAACCTTGTAAATCCATGCACCGATCTTTTCCCTCCTGCTAGCCTGCCTCCACTGCGCAATCCCTGCTGAAGAATAGCTCTGAATGAATTCGAATTACCCTTGCCTTGACTGCGCAATCCTCATTGCAAACTCCAATGTGTGTGTGATGCAATCAATGCATCACTATAGTCATAACAGATAGTCTATCTTTCCGTTTCACCTATCTCTCCACTGGGTCTCCACTAAAACTGCCATGCACTGTCGTTAACTATTGTATTGTTCAGTTGATTAATGAGTTATTATTTGTGAATTAATTAACTCCACTCTCACTAGTGTATCAATCAGTTAGACTAGATACAACTAGCTCAACTGAGTCTAACTGAGTTAAACTAAATACAACTCCATAGCTACTTCTTCCAACTGTGTCATACTCTGCCACTTGAGTTCTAACTGAGTCCTCCATGCATTAACTCCAGTAAACCCTTGGGAATTGCGTAATTCCCTCAGTCCACTGATGTGCCACATCTGTGCACTGAACTGAAGTGCTCCAAGAGAATAACTTGTTGTTTAGAGTCTGATTGTTATTAAGAGCTAATAATAATCGACATGCATCTATTTTTAGATCAGCGACCGATAAATAGAATTCGCCCAATATTCTAAAAATATAATTTCATCTATTTTTCCAACTTGATCAACCATCCAAAAATAGAATCCTACAACTTCTGAAATATGATCATCATGTCTAAAAATAGACATAGTCTAAAAATATACTTGCGCCAAAAATAGCCTACGGGCCCACTCAGTGAAGGTGACTCATTTCACTAAGCTCATCATCTTGTTGAATCTCAACACTCCCTCTCAACAAGATAGGGATTATCCTTCACCCCGATCCTACCTCTATGGTATTCGAATTTTCTCTTGGTGAGTGCCTTCGTCAGAATATCTGCATCCTGATCCTGTACTGAAGCAACATGATCTTCCGCTGCACACAATCTCTAATATGATGATACCAGATATCAATATGTTTATATCTATCATGAAACACAGGATTAACCGAGAGTTTAATGCAACTCTGATTATCACAATGTATCACTGTGGGATCTAAATGTGAACCGAACAAACCAACCAGAATCTTCCTCATCCAGATAGCCTCACATGCAGCTTGACTTGCTACCATGTATTATGCTTCCACTGAACTGAGTGCCACAGATCTTTGTTTCCTGCTGTACCAAGAAACTGTCGTAGATCTGATACTAAAAATCCCTCCTGATGTGCTCTTTCTGTCTGTTGGGCTTCCTACCCAATCTACATCCGTGAAGTCATGCAACCTCACCTAATCCGTCTGTCTGTACCATAAACCATACTCAGATGTGCCCCTGAGATATCTTAGGACATGCTTGCTTGCCTTCCAAAAGAGCTTGGTAGGCTTAACCATCACTTGTGAAAGCTGGTTCACCGCATAGCATATGTCTGGTCTTGTATTAACTAAATACATGAGTGAACCCACCAAGTGTCGATAAACAGTGGCATCCACTACCTCTACCGATGTAGCATCCTCTTTCTTCCAATTTCCTGGAAGAGGAGTGTCGATAGGCTTCCAGCCTTGCATGTGAAACTTCTCCAGTATCTCCCGAGCATACTTTCCTTGAGACACAAAAATTTCACCTTCCCGCTGCCATATTTCCAATCTAAGGAAACAATGAAGGAGGCCCAAATCCTTCATCTCAAACTACTTTGCAAGGTCTACCTTGCATGAGTGTATCAACTGATCATCACCTGTTAGTATTAAATCATCAACATAAAGTACAATGATTAAAATCTTACCCTCCACCACAATTTGGTACAGGTTTGCATCCGCCTCACTCTTGGTGAAGCCAAGTCCAGTGAAATAGCTGTCGATCTGAGTGTACCAAGCACTTGGTGCTTGTTTCAGACCATACAACGCTCTTTTGAGCCTGCACATATGCGACTCGCTGATGAAGATATCAAATCCTTCAAGCTTCTCAATGTACACCTCTTCCTCAATGATCCCATTAAGGAACGCAGTCTTCACATCCATCTGATGAATGTGCCAACCCATCTACACTAAGAGAGCAAGGATGGTCCGTATGGAAGAATATCGTGCGACAGGTGCAAAGGTTTCTTCATAGTCAATCCCCTCAATCTGTGAGAAGCCCCGAGAAAAAAAATCTTGCCTTATACTTCTCGACACTCCCATCAGCAGCTTTCTTTACCTTCTAGATCCATCTTGATCCTACAACTGATTTTCCCACCGGCCTTGGAACAATCTCCCAAGCACTGTTTCTGACAATGGAGTCATACTCCTCCACCATGGCATCTACCCATGTGGGCTCCTGCACTGCTTCTTCGAAAGAAGATGGCTCTGTATCCAGTAAATTGGTTAGTTGATTGTCTTTGTCTACACTGTGATGTAGGGACTCCTACATTTTGTGCCGCATCAAGCTTCAGTCTCACAGCTTCTGTGGTACACTTTATTCCTTGTCTGATGTTTGGTTTTGCATGAGTGGACTCCTCCACTCCATGAATCTCCTCCTGTGGTTGATCCACATCCAGAGGCTCATCTTTGGGAACAAGAGGTTCCTCCTCTGCATGCAAGTGTAGCTCCCTCTAAAGAGACAACTTCATGGCTTTCACCTCATTGAATTTTATATCCCGTCGCACAACATTCATCTGACTGTCTAGAAAATATACACGATAGTTATGGGGTGCTTCTGTGTACCCCACAAATATCCCAACTTCTTCGGTCGGCTCCAGCTTCTTCCTGACGTCCTTTGTCACATGAATGTAAACAGGTGAGCCAAAAATATTCAAATGAGAAATATCAGGCTTCTTACCAGTAAAATCTTCTTCAAGTGTACTCATGCCAAGTACGCTGTAAGGACAACGGTTTTGCACATAAACCGCAGTTTTTCATTCTTCCACCCACAAGTGCATCGGTAGGCCTTGGTCATGCAGCATCGCTCATGCAGCACCCACGATAGTTCTGTTCTTCCTCTCCATGACCCCATTCTGCTATGGGTTATGAGGCGCTATGAGTTCTCTTCGAATTCCTTCTTTTCTACAGAATTCTTTGAATTCGCCCGAGATGTATTCACCACCACTATCACTCCGTAGAGCTTTCACTTGCTTCCCCGACTCCTTCTCCACCAATGCCTTGAACTCACATAACTTTGAGAACTTTTCACTCTTCTTCTGCATGAAGAAGATCCAGCATCTACAAGAATAGTCATCAACAAATATAACATAATACCTGTGTTTTTCTGTTGAAGCAACCGAGAAAGGTCCACACACGTCTATGTGAATTCTCTCCAGGATCACCGAAGCACGGTTCTCCTTGTCATGAAAGTTGATCTTCACAAACTTACCCATATTACATCCCTTTCATTGATCTGACTACGCAAGAGTACCCTTGGGAAGTCCAGTAGAAAACTGCTACAAAATCTTTAAAGCGCCATGGTGAAGATAACCCAATCTCCTATGCCATCATTCGCCCTCATCCCAGCTCACAACTTCTTTTGCTTTGCCCACCATTGCAACGCAGCCATCTACCTCTAGCTTGTAGAGATTCTTAATTCGAAACCCTATCTTCTTGGTTTGACCCGTTGTTTTATGTCGAAGGAAGGCTTTTCCGTCACTGAAAACAACATCATAACCTTTGTCTTCCAGCATTACGACTGAGACCAAGTTATTCTTCAGACCTGGAACATGCATAAAATTCTTCAACAAGAATTGATTACCGGATTCCCTCTCAAAGGTAATGGTCCCAATTCCATTCGCACTATACCGACCATCGTCGCCCATCTCTATATGCATCTGGAGGTTCTTCTCCTCCAAGTCACTAAACAATTCTTTGTCTCCAGTCATATGGAAAAACGCACCACTATCAAGATACCACAGCGATCCCATAAAGCTTGAAACCAAGCATGCGATCAAGGAGAAATAAAGTTCAAATTGTGAGGCTAAGGCCTCTCCAGCTACAGATCTAGCAGCCTTCTTGTTCTTCTTCTTCTGTGGACAGTTAGTGGCGAAATTTCCATGTTCGTGACAGTGAAAACACTTCACTTTGGACAAATCCTACTTCTTGCCTTTAGCTTCGGATTTTGAAGGATGTTTCTTCCCCTTCCCTTTCCTTTCTTTGGCAGCCAAAGCGCAATTCTCTTCATATTCATTCTTCTATGAAGATCCATCCCTAGTACCCCGCCTTATCTCCTCCTGCACAAGATCCGACCAAAATCGCTCCCATCCCGGCAGTTTCTCCCGTCCATTGACAGAGTCTTTGTAGCTATGCCAACTCTTAGAAAGCCCAAGGAGATCCAAGCTCATCAATTCTTCTTCATCAACAGTAACCCCCACACTTCCCATTTCATCCTTGCAATGGACAAACTTCGTGAGGTATTTTGGAATATTGTCGCCTTTCTCCATTTTTATTTTTCTGAGCTTGTATTTAAGCGCCAACTTCATCTGGTCACTTCTGATTTGGAAAAAATATGTCAAAGCCCTACACATTAAAAATGGAGTGGCTTTACCATGAATTTTGGACACAATATGGTCCTTGACACCTTCCAATAAAATCCTTCTCGTCTTTGTTGTCTTCTTTTGCCATGCATCAAGTAATGCAACATTGCTAGACCCCAGCTTAGGAACATCGCTATCGATGAACTCCTTCAGTCCATTATCCTTCAGCACTGCCTCCATCCTGTCCTTCCAAGCTATGTAATTCAAGCTCCCATCAAGGGCATACTCCAATCTCAACCCATTGAAAGACATTTCAATGTATACTCGACTTCTGCACCAAGAATCTTCTGTAGCAAATTCGAATTGTCCACCAGCACAAACTCACTTTACAATTGCAATCTTCAATTAACAATGCTCCGATACCATGTAGAAATTATTTTCACTAAGCATGCATATTTCCTAGATCCACCTGATCTCACACTATTTAACTTTATGCAAGATACTAAATCATTCCACTTGTTAATCTTTTGCGGAAAATTAATTGCACACACATGTAAAGCACAAATAAAAATAATCGCACATAACACAGTTGTTTTTAACCAGGAAAGATTGAAGTTGAAAACCCCAACTATATATTATGTATCATGGAATCATATGACAACCCTCATACAAATCTTATCAAGCTCTCAGTACAGTACAATCGTCATACACTAATCAGGAACAATCTTGCAAATCCATGCACTGATCTTTGCCCTCCTGCTAGCCTACCTCCACTGCGCAATCCTTGTTGAATAATAGCTTTGAATGAATTCAAATTAGCATTGCCTTGACTGCGCAATCCTCATTGGCAACTCCAATTTGTGTGTGATGCAATCAATGCATCACTATAGTCACAACAGATAGTCTATCTTGCCCTTTCACCTATCTATCCACTGGGTCTCCACTAAAACTTCAATGCACTATAGTTAACTTATGTATTGTTCAGTTGATTAATGAGTTATTATTTGTGAATTAATTAACTAATTAATTCACTCCACCCTCACTAGTGTATCAATCAGTTAGACTAGATACAACTAGCTCAACTGAGCCTAACTAAGTTAAACT
Organism: Pinus albicaulis; assembly: GCA_034641835.2. Classification (NCBI taxonomy): domain Eukaryota; kingdom Viridiplantae; phylum Streptophyta; class Pinopsida; order Pinales; family Pinaceae; genus Pinus; species Pinus albicaulis. The sequence goes on from CM076578.1 coordinate 1,526,571,112, forward strand.
GAATACAACTCCATAACTACTTCTTTCAACTGTGTCATAACTCTGCCACTTGAGTTCTAACTGAGTCCTCCATGCATTAGCTCCAGTAAACCCTTGAGAATTGCGTAATTCCCTCAGTCCACTGATGCGCCACATCTGTGCACTAAACTGAAGTGCTCCAAGAGAATAATTTGTTGTTTAGAGTCTGATTATTATTAAGAGCTAATAATAATCGACATGCATCTATTTTTAGATCAGCAATCTATAAATAGACTTCACCAAATATTCTAAAAATAGAATTTCATCTATTTTTCCAACTTGATCAACCATCCACAAATAGCATCCTGCAACTTCTGAAATATGATCATCATGTCTAAAAATAGACATAGTCTAAAAATAGACATAGTCTAAAAATAGACTTGTGCTAAAAATATCCTGCGAGCCCACTTATTGAAGGTGACTCTTTTCACTAAGCTCATCATCTTGTTGAATCTCAACAAAAATAGCTCCCTTGAGGCTCTGTGCTGCTCCTCAAGGAGGGACGTTGGCTCTGAATGAACAGCTCCAAAATCTGGTCCATAACTCCACCAAAACACTGGAATAGGAAAAGGTTGGCCTCTTATCCACTATCCTGAGCTAAATCCACCTCAAACTCCCAATCCGGAACAACCTCTCGACAAGACTGCGTCCTCCCTCTCACTGACTGCGTTGTCTCTCTGCGTGGGTGCTCCTCCCATGATAGCTGCAACTTCCACTGACAAAATAAGGATGTAACTCCTCACCTGAGCAGGCACTCGAAGTCCCTCGAGGCTAAGGTTGGGATCTCCGAACGGAGACACCCGGTGTACCGAAAAGTATGTGCAGACTTTGCTAAACAGCAAGCATGCTCAATGTCAAGAAGACAATTATCAAAATGCATAATCAGAATGAATGAGAATGAGAAGACCCTTCCTCCTTTTATGCTTGGTGAGCCTCTCCCTCACCTGGGCCCCACCAATCCATGCGCTGCCACTTGGCCATTAGGCCCCACCTTGCTACTTAGATATGTCTCCTTAGTGACTTTAGGGAATGCTTTTATCCTAAGTGTGAGCTAAGTGCTCCTTCACCCACTTTATTTATATTTTAACTTTATAAAGGCAAAATTAGTCAAAATTAATATTTCCAATTACCTGCTGGTAATTGGGAATATTACATTCTGAATAATGGAAGAGGAGAGGCTCAAGATGGACTATTTGTGGATGGGCTGAAATCCAATCTGCTATGTGTCAGTCAAATGTGTGATAAAGGTTGTGAGGTCCTTTTCAGAGCCCAATATTTTGAAGTAACGTCTATCACCATAGGAAAGACCTTGATCAAGGGTTTTTGAACAAAAATTAATGTCTATATAGTAGAAGAAGAGAATGAAGTGTGCCACATAAGAAAACTTGACGAATCATGGTTATGGAATAGAAGATTGGGGCATCTAAACTTTGACCACATCATCAGTCTGAGCAAGAAGAATGATGTTAGAGATATGCCTACAATAAAGAAGCCTCCAAATACCATATGTAAATCCTACCAACTGGGCAAGCAAACCCGCACATCATTCAAGGCCAAAGATCAACTATCTACAAGTAGGCCACTTCAGCTTGTACACATGGACCTGTGCGGAACTTCAAGAACTAATGCACCAGGTGGAGAATCTTATTTCATGTCGATAATAGATGATTTTACCAGATTTACGTGGGTGGAATTTCTCAAATATAAGTCCGAAGTGTTTAATAAATTCAATATATTCAAGGCACTGTCATAAAATCAAACAGGATGCAAGCTAAAATGCATCAAATCAGACAGAGGAGGTGAATTCACGGACTACGATTTTGTAGACCTGTGAAATGAATATGGGATAAAACAAAAGTTTACAATTGCAGGTACACCTCAAAGGAATGGAGTGGCAGAGAGGAAAATCATGTCAGTACAACATATTGCCACAGAAAGTAGTACTTACTTCCACAAAAATTTCTAATTTTCCAATATAAATTCAAGAAATTCTGGACAATTATTGTGATATTGTTGTGTATGATTTTCCTGATGAATTTCCGCCTGTAAAAAAAATCAGCAATCAAATAGATTTGATTCCAGGATCAAATCTTCCAAACAAAGCAGCCTACAGAATGACTCCCACATAGAATGAAGAAATCAAAAAGCAAGTGCAGGATTTGGTTGACAAAGGTCTGATCAGAGAGAGCTTGAGTCCATGTGCAGTACCAGCAGTGTTGAGCCCAAAGAAATATGGAGGTTGGAGAATGTGCACTGATTCAAGAGCCATCAACAAGATAACAATCAGGTATAGATTTCCTTTGCCTAGGATTGAAGATTTAATGGATTGTTTGAGTGGAGCAAAATATTTTTCAAAATTAGATTTGAAGAGTGGATATCATCAAATTAGGATAAAAGAGGGTGATGAATGGAAAATAGCCTTTAAAACAAATGAAGGACTGTATGAGTTGTTGGTAATGCCTTTTGGGTTATCAAATTCACCTAGTACTTTTATGAGGCTCATGAATGAAGTGTTAAAGGAATTTATTGGTAAATTTGTAATAGTATATCTGGATGACACATTATTTTTCAATAAAACAAAGGAAGAACATTTAAGGCATCTTAATTATGTCTTGAAGAAGTTACATCAAGAGAAGTTGCTGATAAATTTAAAGAAGTGTTCATTCATGAAAGAAGAGTTGGTATATCTGGGTTTTGTTGTTTCTTCTGAAGGACTGAAGATGGATCCAGACAAGGTCAAGGCAATGTGGAGTGGCCTTCACCAAGAAGTGTTTTTGAGGTAAGAAGTTTCCATGGACTTGCCAGTTTTTACAGAAAATTCATAAGGAATTTTAGCAAGATTAATGCACCCATTATTGAAACAATAAAGAAGGACAAACATCCATTCAAATGGACTGCTGAAGCAGAAAATAATTTTAAGCTTTTGAAACAGAAGATAATTGAAAAGCCTATTCTAGTTTTGCCTGATTTTAACAAACCATTTCAAGTGAAGTGTGATGCTAGTGGAGAAGCTATTGGAGCTATGTTGAGTCAAGATGATAGACCTGTAGCATACTTCAATGAGAAGTTGAATGGGACAAAAAGAAAGTATTCCTCATATGAAAAAGAATTTTATGCAATTGTGTAGGCATTGAAGAAATGGAGGCATTATTTAATGTCTAAGGAATTTGTTTTATACTCAGATAATCATGCTTTATAGTACATTATGAAACAGCCTAAACTGAATCATAAACATGCCAAATGGATTGAATATCTCCAGATTTTTAATTTTTTTTTGAAGCATATAAGTGGCCAAGCAAATAAAGTAGCTGATGCTTTGAGTAGGAGAAACATGCTTGTTCAAGAAAACCAATTTGAAGTGGTAGGATTTGATTTTCTTAAGGAACTTTATAAGACAGATTCAGATTTTAAAGAAGCATTTCAAGCATGTTGTAACCCTGTTTTGACATATAGGAGTCATTGGTTGGATTATTTCTTGCAAGAGGGCTTATTATTCAGAAGAAATCAATTGTGTGTACCAATTTGTTCCATGAGGGAGAATTTAATCAAAGAAAAGAATAGTGGTGGACTTGCTGGACATTTTGGTACTGATAAAAATTATGAGCAGCTGAGTCATTTTTATTATTGGCCGAAGATGAGAACTGAAGTGGAAAAATTTGTGAAGAACTGTAAAATTTGTCAATATGCAAAGGGGAGAAGCCAGAATGCAGGATTGTACATTCCAATGCCTATTCCAGACAGGCCTTGGGATATGGTGAGTATGGATTTTGTTTTAGGATTGCCCAAGACACAAAGAGGGAATGATGCAATCTTTGTTGTAGTTGACAGATTTTCCAAGATGGCACATTTTATCCCATGTTATAAAACCAATGATGCCACCCATGTTGCTAATTTGTTTTTAAGAAGTTGTTAGATTTCATGGGTTGCCCAAGAGTATTGTTTCTGATAGAGATACTAGATTTGTGGGTCATTTTTGGAGGACATTGTGGAAGAAGCTTGGTACTAAACAAAGTTTCAGCTCAGCTTATCATCCTCAGACTGATGGACAAACTGAGGTAGTAAATAGAAGTCTGGGAAATCTTTTGAGAAGTCTTGCAGGAGAGCATCCCAAGCAGTGAGATCATATTTTTCCATAGGCAAAATATGCATACAATGATTCACCAAATTGAAGTACATGACATAGCCCATTCCATATTGTTTATGGAATGCACCCCAGGGGAGTGTTTGAATTGAGAAACTTAGGAAAGGTAGAGTTGAGGAGTATTGATGGAGAAGAATTTGCTTCAGAGATCCAAGCAATACATGAGAAGGTAAAACAGCAGCTACAAGGTAGCAGCATCAAATACAAGGGCAAAGCAGATTTGAGAAAAAGAGAAGTTAATTTTGAAGTTGGAGATGTGGTTTTGGCACACTTGAGAAAGGAAAGATTCCCAAAGAAGCAGTATAACAAATTGAAGTTCAAGAAGATTGGACCATGCAAGATACTGAGAAATTTTTTTGCTAATTATTATGAGATTGAATTTCCTCCTGATGTTGGGATATCTCCCATATTTAATGTTGCAGATTTGTACAGGTATGGAGATGATGACACAGATGAAGGACCGGCAGATAAAGAGCAGATTGAGTGGGTAAAACAGTTACCTCCAGCACAACCATTACAGCCAGAGAAGATCTTGGACAAGAAGGAGTTCAAAAGGACTAGAGGACAAGAATATTTCCAGTATCTGATCAAGTGGAAGGACTAGCCAGATGAAGATACCTCTTGGATGATAGAATTTATGTTGTAGAAGCTAGGCAGTTCTGTGAAAGAGCTCATGGACAGGAGTCCATGAAGAAAATTTCCCTCGGGAGTCTGATGCAGGGGCATTGGACACTAGCCAACAATGTGAGAGAATTTTCCACATGTTGTGGCTAGAAGAGTTTGAAATTGTTCAAGAAATGTACCAGCAAGGTGTCAGTACCTTAGCTGTCTGTTGCACTTAGAGCAGTTAGGGCTAGTTTAATAATTGAAGAAGTAGAACAGTGTGATTCATGTCTATCTGTTCAGTTTCTGTTGATAGAATGTAATTAGGCTTTTATTTTATGTTAAGAATAAAATGGTCCTTGAGAAGGAACTGAACAGTCATGTAATAATCTATAAATGTACACCCCTGATACAGAGTAAAGGGGGGGATTTTGCAGAGAAGAATGAGTCGAGAGGTTTTTGCTCTCTGTTTTAATAAAAGTGTGGGATTGTTGATATCGGTGTGCTATTGGTAATTTCCCGAAGGATTCACTCCCTGGACTTTGAGATTCTAAGCATAAGTTTGAAAGGAATCAGTTCTGTGTGAATTTCCCTTGTTTCTCTCTGTCTGTCTTCGAATTCATATTCTTTGTGAATAAATTGAATGTGGTTAGTCTATATAGGAATCATGTCCTCGGTGTGTGAATAGAGAGTATGTATGTTGTGTAAAGGAGTCAAGGAAAGTCTTATTGTTGAGTTCTGTTGGAAGAGCAAACCCATGATCATGCTCTGTTTATTCAAGGAATATTAACCTCTGTCTATTGAAGCGAATACATTGTTTTGTTGTTTGGCTGAACAATATCAGTAAAGTCGTTCAAAGTATTAAGCGGAGAAATTTTTCTTTGTTAAAGGCCGAAACACGGTGTTAACGAAGAGGAAGACCTTTCGGCGGAGTTCCAAGTCAAACATTGTTCAATTACTGGGATTTGGCAATTGGGTGGTTTTGAGAACCCATACCACCTATTTTGCACCGCTTTTGGACCTGGGGTGGTTTCCAAAATAAAAACCCGATCCTGTTAGAATCTGACACGTCACCAAGCTAATACCGCCCATTTCGCAATTTTTTTGGGCATTAAAGTCATGTCCAAAAAAAAATGTGAACGCCATCGGATTCGCGTTGTGGAAGATCCAAGGGCTATCGCAATAAAAGGTGCACGGGTGTTAATTAAGGTATGGCTATCGCTTTGTATCGACAAATGTTTATTTAATTCATGAAAATCGAATATTGGTTGTGTGGGCCCGAAAGAAATAAGGCGTTGATTAGTGTTGTGGCGAAAGTTTAATGGGTTTAATGTATTAAGGTTAATATTATAAGCTGAGGGTGAATGTTGTTTAGAAGGGGTTGGACAATTTATTTATAAGTGTTTTATACTATGATGGAAAGCCTAACTTCTATTAATAGGCGCCAGTGTTACACTTCCACGGGATTTTAAAGTTGGTTTATTGTCAAGGAGCGGATATAGTCTAAGGGGCTTTAAAGTGTATTTTGCATTTCATTAATCAAATTTTGTAAATTTGATGAATGAAAATGAATTTTAAATAAGAAGTTGAAGAGACTCCTTAGTGAATGAAAAATACAAAGACAAGAGAGACCAGCTCTCCTTAGCGCCTGTACTCAATTTCGTTGTCATTTGTGGTATCAAAGCAGATTGTAAGACATTTTGAAGAGACTGAACCGACTTCCAAAGCCAGAAGAAGAATTCCAGCATGGTTGTCCGAGTTGCCAGAGGTGCTGCTAGGAGAAGAGGTAGGCCAGTTGCCAATGTAGAAGTATTGGAGACCCTGCATCAGTTCCAAGCGAGATTGGAAGCAATGGAACTGGGACATCTAAGAGATCCTGAGGATGTTAGTGAACCTGAAACTGAAGAAGAGGCAGGAGAAAATGTTGAGATTCCTCCTGAGCTGAGACTCCTTAAATTTGTTCTAGGGTCTACAAACAAGCCTAGACTTGAAGTGCCAAGCTTTGCAGGAGGATTGAATCCAGAAGAGATGATAGTCTAGATTAATGAGATGAACAAGTGCTTTGATTATGAAGATATGGGTGAAGACAAAAGAGTCAAGTTTGCAGTGACAAAGTTGAAGGGACATGCTACACTTTGGTGGGATGGAGTGCAACCAAAGAGAAGGAGAGTTGGTAAACATCCAATCAAAATTTGGACTAGAATGGTGGCAAAGCTAAGAGGTAACTTCTTGCCTAGTGATTATCAGCTTACATTGTTTATACAAATGCAGAATCTTAGACAGAGATTGCTGACAGTGAAAGAATACACGGAAGAGTTTTATAAGGTGAGTATAAGAGCTGGACAAATCCAAAACACAGCAGAGAATGTTTCCAGGTATGTGAACGGTCTCAAGTTGGAGATCCAGGATGAGATAGGTATTCTGTCTCCTAAGACAGTTGAAGAGGCTTATCAATTGGCCTTGAAAGCTGAAGAAAAACTCCTGAGAAAGCAGTCTGCCAAAGGAAGAGGTACTTTCCAAGGAAAGGGAAATCAAGGTGGTAGAGGAAGGTCTACAGCACCGAAGGATGGAGCTAGCAGCAGCTCACCTCATAATGCATCAACAGAGGGTGATGCAAGGGGAAGAAGGTGTTCCTATAGAGGAAGAGGAGGCAGAGGCAGAGGAAGAGAATTAAGGTGTTACAGATGTCACCAATTGGGACATAAACACTATGAGTGCCCAGATAATATGGGTATTGGTCAGAGAAATGCAATTGTTTCTCAGGTTGGAGAAGAGGCAGCAAGGCTGTTTGAAACAGAAGAAGAAATTCTGCCAGAGAAAGGAGAATCTTTGGTGGTCAATAAGGTTTTGCTGAAGCAACCAAAAGAAGTGGTTGAACCTGCATAGAGGAAGACTTTGTTCAGAGTGTGTGCAAAGTCCAAGGGAAATGTTCTCAGTTGGTCATTGACAGTGGCAGCACAAAAATTTGGTCTCCACAGAGGTGATAGAGAAATTAAATTTGAAGAAAAGGGAACACCCAACTCCCTACAAGGTGTCATGGCTTCATAAAGGGCACCAGCTGATTGTGAAAGAGCAATGTGAGATAGAATTGCAGATGGGCAGCTACAAAGACAAGGTCATGTGTGATGTGATGCATATGGATGTGTGTCACATACTACTGCGCAAACCTTGGCAGTATGAAAAATTAGCAGTACATGATGGTAAGAAGAACACTTACAAGTTCTTTAAGGATGGAGTGCACCACACATTGATACCTATGGAGGAAGGAGAATCATCAAGCAAAAAGTCTGATCCAAAGACTTTATTGCTGAGTGGGAAAGAGTACTTACAGCAGATTGAAGATGAAGAGGTAATTTTTTCTTTATTTTGCAAACCTAAAGTAGTACTTACTTCCACAAAAATTTCTGATTTGCCAATAGAAATTCAAGAAATGTTGGACAATTATTGTGATATTGTTGTGGATGATTTGCCTGATGAATTTCTGCCTGTAAGAAAAATCAGCCATCAAATAGATTTGATTCTAGGATCAAATCTACCAAACAAAGCAGCCTACAGAATGACTCCCACAGAGAATGAAGAAATCGGAAAGCAAGTGCAGGAATTGGTTGACAAAGGTCTGATTAGAGAGAGCTTGAGTCTATGTGCAGTACCAGCAGTGTTGAGCCCAAATAATGATGGAGGTTGGAGAATGTGCACTGATTCAAGAGCCATCAACAAGATAACAATTAGGTATATATTTCCTTTGCCAGGATTGAAGATTTAATGGACTGTTTGAGTGGAGAAAAATATTTTTCAAAATTAGATTTGAAGAGTGGATATCATCGGATTAGGATAAAAGAGGGTGATGAATGGAAAACAGCCTTTGAAACAAATGAAGGATTGTATGAGTGGTTGGTAATGCCTTTTGGGTTATCAAATGAACCTAGTACTTTTATGAGGCTCATGAATGAAGTGTTAAAGGAATTTATTGGTAAATTTGTAATATTATATCTGGATGACATATTAGCTTTCAACAAAACAAAGGAAGAACATTTAAGGCATCTTAATTATGTCTTGAAGAAGTTACATCAAGAGAAGTTGCTGATAAATTTAAAGAAGTGTTCATTCATGAAAGAAGAGCTGGTATATCTGGGTTTTGTTTTTTCTGCTGAAGGAATGAAGATGGATCCAGAAAAGGTCAAGGCAATTGTGGAGTGGCCTTCACCAAGAAGTGTTTTTGAGGTAAGAAGTTTCCATGGACTTGCCAGTTTTTACAGAAAATTCATAAGGAATTTTAGCAAGATTAATGCACCCATTATTGAAACAATAAATAAGGACAAATAGCCATTCAAATGGATTGTTGAAGCAGAAAATAATTTTAAGCTTTTGAAACAGAAGATAATTGAAAAGCCTATTCTAGTTTTTCCTGATTTTAACAAACCATTTCAAGTGAAGTGTGATGCCAGTGGAGAAGCTATTGGAGTTGTGTTGATTCAAGATGATATACCTATAGCATAGTTCAGTGAGAAGCTGAATGAGACAAGAAGAAAGTATTCCTCTTATGAAAAAGAATTTTATGCAATTGTGCAGACATTGAAGAAATGGAGGCATTATTTAATGTCTAAGGAATTTGTGTTATACTCAGATAATCATGCTTTACAATACATTATGCAGCAGCCTAAATTGAATCATAAACATGCCAAATGGATTGAATATCTCCAGAGTTTTAATTTTGTTTTGAAGCATATAAGTGGCCAAGCAAATAAAGTAGTCGATGCTTTAAGTAGGAGAAACATGCGTGTTCAAGAAAACCAATTTGAAGTGGTAGGATTTGATTTTCTTAAGGAAATTTATAAGACAGATTTAGATTTTAAAGAAGCATTTGAAGCATGTTGTAACCTTGTTTTGACAGATAGGAGTCAGCAGTTGGATTATTTCTTGCACAAGGGCTTATTATTCAGAAGAAATCAATTATGTGTACCAACTTGTTCCATGAGGGAGAATTTAATCAAAGAAAAGCATAGTGGTGGACTTGCTGGACATTTTGGTACTGATAAAACTTATGAGAAGCTGAGTCATTTTTATTATTGGCCCAAGATGAGAACTGAAGAGGAAAAAATTGTGAAGAACTGTAAAATTTGTCAATATGCAAAGGGGAGAAGCCAAAATGCAGGATTGTACATTCCACTGCCTATTCCAGACAGGCCTTGGGATATGGTGAGTATGGATTTTTTTTTAGGATTTCCCAAGACACGGAGAGGGAATGATGCAATCTTTGTTGTAGTTGACAGATTTTCCAATATGGTACATTTTATCCCATCTTATAAAACCAGTGATGCCACCCATGTTGCTAATTTGTTTTTCAAAGAAGTTGTTAAATTGCATGGGTTTCCCAAGAGTATTGTTTCTGATAGAGATGCTAGATTTGTGGGTCATTTTTGGAGGAAATTGTGGAAGAAGCTTGGTACTAAACTAAGTTTCATCTTAGCTTATCATCCTCAGACTGATGGACAAACTGAGGTAGTAAATAGAATTCTGGGAAATCTTTTGAGAAGTCTTGCAAGAGAGAATCCCAAGCAGTGGGATCATATTTTGCCATAAGCAGAATATGCATACAATGATTCACAAAATAGAAGTACAGGACAGAGCCCATTCCATATTTTTTATGGAATGCACCCCAGGGGAGTGTTTGAATTGAGAAACTTGGGAAAGGCAGAGTTGAGGAGTGTTGATGGAGAAGAATTTTCTTCAGAGATCCAAGCAATACATGAGCAGGTAAAACAGCAGCTACAAGGAAGCAACATAAAATACAAGGGCAGAGCATATTTGAGCAGAAGAGAAGTTAATTTTGAAGTTGGAGATGTGGTTTTGGCACACTTAAGAAAGGAAAGATTCCCAAAGAAGCAGTATAACAAATTGAAGTTCAAGAAGATTGGACCATGCAAGATACTGAGAAAATTTTCTGCTAATGCTTATGAGATTGAATTTCCTCCTGATGTTGGGATATCTCCCATATTTAATGTTGCAGATTTGTACAGGTATGGAGATGATGGCACAGATGAAGGACCAGTAGATAAAGAGCAGATTGAGTGGGTAAAACAGTTACCTCCAGCACAACCATTACAGCCAGAGAAGATCTTGGACAAGAAGGTGTTCAAAAGGAATAGAGGACAAGAATATTTCCAGTATTTGATCAAGTGGAAGGACCAGCCAGATGAAGATGCCTCTTGGATGACAGAAGTTATGTTGCAGAATCTAGGCAGTTCTGTGAAAGAGCTCATGGACAGGAGTCTATGAAGAAAATTTCCCTTGGGATTCTGATGCAGGGGCACCAACAATGTGATAGAATTGTCCACATGTTGGGGCTAGAAGAGTTCGAAATTGTTCAAGAAATGTACCAGCAAGGTGTCAGTACCTTAGCTGTCTGTTGCACTTAGAGCAGTTAGGGTTATTTTAATAACTGAAGAAGCCGAACAGTTTGATTCATGTCTATCTATTCAGTTTCTATTGATAGAATGTAATAAGGATTTTCTTTTATGTTAAGAATAAAACGGTCCTCGAGAAGGAACCAAACAGTCATGTAATAATCTATAAATGTACACCCCCGATACAGAGTAAAGGGGGGATTTTGTAGAGAAGACTGATTCGAGAGGTTTTTGCTCTCTGTTTTAATAAAAGTGTGGGATTGTTGATATCGGTGTGCTATTGGTAATTTCCCAAAGGATTCACTCCCTCGACTTTTAGATTCTAAGAATAAGTTTGAAAGGAATCAGTTCTGTGTGAATTTACCTTGTTTCTCTCTCTCTGTCTTCGAATTCATATTATTTGTGAATAAATTGAATGTGGTTAGTCTATATAGGAATCATGTCCTCGGTGTGTGAATAGAGAGTATGTATGTTGTGTTAAGGAGTCAAGGAAAGTCTTATTTTTGAGTTCTGTTGGAAGAGCGAACCCATGATCATGCTCTGTTTATTCAAGGAATATTAACCTCTGTTTATTGAAGCGAATACATTGTTTTGTTGTTTGGCTGAACGATATCAGTAAAGTCATTCAAAGTATTAAGTGGAGAAATTTTTCTTTGTTAAAGGCCGAAACACGGTGTTAATGAAGAGGAAGACCTTTCGTCAGAGTTCCAAGTCAAACACTGTTCAATTACCGGGATTTGGCAGCTGGGTGGTTTTGAGAACCCATACCACCTATTTCGCACTGCTTTTGGACCTGGGGTGGTTTCTGAAATAAAAACCTGATCCTGTTAGAATCTGACACATCACCAAGCTAATACCGCCCATTTCGCAATTTTTTTGGGCATTAAAGTCCTATCCACAAAAAAATGTGAACGTCGTCGGATCCGTGTTGTGGAAGATCCAAGGGCTATCGCAATCAAAGGTGCACGAGTGTTAATTGAGGTATGGCTAGCGCTTTGTATTGACAAATGTTTATTTAATTTTGAAAATCGAATATTGGTTGTGTGGGCCCGAAAGAAATAAGGCGTTGATTAGTGTTGTGGCGGAAGTTTAATGGGTTTAATGTATTAAGGTTAATATTATAAGCTGAGGGTGAATGTTGTTTAGAAGGGATCGGAAAATTTATTTATAAGTGTTTTATACTATGATTGAAAGCCTAACTTCTATTCATAGGCGCCAGTGTTACACTTCCACGGGATTTTAAAGTTGGTTTATTTTCAAGGAGCGGATATAGTCTAAGGGGCTTTAAAGTGTATTTTGAATTTCATTAATCCAATTTTGTAAATTTGATGAATGAAAATGAATTTGAAATATGAAGTTGAAGAGACTCCTTATTGAATGAAAAAGACAAAGACAAGAGAGACCAACTCTCCTTAGCGCATGTACTCAATTTTTCTATCAACAATACCTGGGAGTTAATGCCAAGACCCACTGGGAAAAATGTCATTGACACAAAATGGATATTCAAGAATAAGGTGAATGAACAAGGGTAGGTAATCAGAAATAAAGATAGACTTGTATGCAAGGGATATTCTCAGATCGAAGGACTTGATTATGATGAAACCTTTTCCCTGTAGCAATAATGGAAGAAATTAGAATGTTTTTGGCCTTTGAATGCTATCATGATTTGAGGGTATATCTAATGGATGTGAGTATGCCTTCAGGAATGGAGATTTAGAGGGAGCATTCTACATGGAACAACCTAAAGGATTCTCCTTAACATATAAGCATGACTATGTGTGCATATTAAAGAAAGCCTTATATGGTTTGAAACAAGCTCCTCATGCATGGTATTCAAGGCTAGAAAAATACCTACAAAAGAAAGGGTTCAAGAAAGGAGGAGTAGACAAAAATTTCTAAATAAAGGCTGATGAAAATGAACTCTTAATTGTAGTAGTATATGTAGATGACATCATGTTTGGTAGCAACAAAGATGAGTTAGCAAAAGGATTTGCAGAAGAGATGAAATCATAATTTGAGATGTCTATGATTGGAGAGATCACCTTCTATTTAGGACTTCAAATTCTACAAAAGAACACAGGAATATTCATTTCACAAGAAAAATACTTAAGAGAAATGTTGAAAAGGTTCCAAATGGAAGACTGCAAACCTGTGTCAACTCCCATGATCACTGGATGCAAACTATGTGCTGATGATGGATCTGTAGATGTAGATCAAAGATTTTACAGATCCATGATAGGAAGTCTGCTATACCTAATTGCCTCTAGACCGGACATTATGTTGGCAGTAGGACTTGTGGAAAGATATCAAGCAGCACCAAAACAAAATCACTTGCTAGAAATCAAGAGAATATTCAGATGTCTGCAAGGAATTTCACATTATGGCCTATGGTATCCAAAAGGAAAATACTTCACATTGACAGCATACATAGATGCAAATTGGGCTAGTTGTGTGGATGACAGTAAAAGCACAAGTGGAGGTGCATTTTATTTGGGAGAAAGTTTGGTGGCATGGCTAAGCAAGAAGAAATTTTTTGTCTCTCTTTCTACAATAGAAGCATAATACATAGCAGCATAATACATAGCAGCAGTAGCTTATTGCACAAAAGTAATGTGGATGAAACAAAATCTCCAAGACTTGAAGGTAAGCATCGATGAACCCATTTCTATCAAATGTGACAATACTAGTGCTATAGGTATATCAAAAATCTTGTACTTCATTCGAAAAAAAAAGCACATCCCAATAAAGTACCACTTCCTCAGAGAACAAGTAGCACAGAAAATAGTGAAGCTAGAGTATGTACCAACAAAGGAACAAAAAACAGACATATTCACAAAACCTCTTGCTAAAGAACCATTCGAATATCTAAGAGATAAACTAGGGGTAGTGACGGCAGTTGTTACTCTCTGATGTGATCAGAAATAAATAAATATATATATATATATATATATATATATATATATATATATATAATGTTGGAAATACACTAGCAAAGGTTGCAATACAAGGAACGGGATTAGTATAGTAGACAAGTGATAGTCAGTACCAGACAAGAAAGAATCATTCTAGGGGGAGAGAAGTCAATAAAAGTTGTCACAGAAGAGATAGAGCAATGGAGCAGTGCATGGTATAGGTCCTCAAGATCATAGTATTATGAAAAGATAGAAATCACACTAGGAAATGTGCAACCCTTTGCCATTGATGTCAAAGGGGGAGGAAAATCAAGCAGAGGAAGAAAAGACATCTCTTAGAATGAGAAGGGGAGGAAGTATTGGAGTATTGCCATCAATTCCAAAGGGGGAGACTATTGGAAATATTTTCATTGATGGAAAATTTACAGAAAATAGCAACACTAGAATCATCATTGATGGCAAAAGAGCATAGAAGCAGTGGTTATAAGGAAAAGGAGCAGATCAGGCATTGTGCAAACATGTGCAGCAGAGAGGCAAAGGAGCAGCAATAGAAGTCTGATCTAAAGAAGAGAGAATCAACAAAGAGGCAAAGGAGAAGCATGGAGAAGCTTTACTGTGGTTATTTAAGGCAAAGAAGCAACAAAATAACAAAGGCAGTTAAGGCAGCGAAAAGAAACAAAAAACACTAAGGCAACAGAGGTAGCAAAGAAGAAGATACAGCAGAGGCATCGAATGAAGTAGAGAGGCAATCGAATTTCTTCAGCGCACATATGTTTAATCCAAGAGAAAGAGGCGAGAGACAAGAGACAGATAGGGCTTTAACCAGTATGAAAAGGGTAGATGTCGAGTGTGATAACATGGGAAGACAAGCTCGGGAACAAAGACAAGCTCATGAAAAAGCGCAGGAGGAACAGCGTGGAAAAACCGGAGTTACAGAGCGGGACAGTGTAAACAAACAAAAAATAGACTAAGGAAGAGAATTCTTTGAAGAAGTCCAATGGAGGAAAATGGATGGTCAAGACTAGATCACAAATATAAAGGCGAGAGATGGACGGCTGAGATCGAATCGTGTCAGGAGCGATGTCACAAATTGCAACATTTAAGTTAAGTGTTAAGATGTCGCATGGTAAGTTAAAGCTGTTGCGATGCGAAGTGGAGAAGGGAAACATGGTGGCATAGCGCAATATCGCAAATCACACATAATAGAGTTAACCACTAATTTAAATGGTTATAAGTTCCGAACTGAGAAGTATGAAATATGACGTGGCAGTGACGTAAAGATGACGTGGCATGATGACGTGGACCTCGCCTGCATACCGCGCATCGCAAGGCTTAAGGGATAGCAAGAAGGCGACTGCAAGTTAAGTTAAATTTTTGCGATGTGAAATGGAGGGAGACGTGTCGACATCGCGCAACATCGCATCCCACAAGAAATAGGGTGTAACTTCAAGATATAGCAAGGAATGTTATTTTGGTTGCAATGCGGTAAGGTTCAAGCGACATGATGCAATGAAGGGAGTCCACGTGGCAACACCGCGCATGAGCGCATATCACAGATCGCACAGTTTATGGTTTATCGCTATTGATAGAGTGGGAAACCTGTGGGAAGGTATTTGCGATGTATTGTGATTGGTTCAAGGTACTATGGGACCCTATAAGCCCTACTCCGTGTATATACGCAATGTTTGATTGATAAACATATGTATGTTGATAAAACTTGGAATTGTAATACTTTTTCCAGTTAACAGGGAGTTTCATGCGGGCCATATCCCACAGGTCACAAAGGAAAGACATGAATGCATAAAAAAGGACCAGGAGCTCATGCAGAACAATTTTGGGATAGTATGGAAAATGAAAAGGTTGAACACGAAAGAAAAATACTCGGAAAACAAAAGAAAAGGGTAGTTATGCAGCACAGTTGAAATATAACTATAGAAACAGAAAAGACAAAAGGACAACAAGCATAAGAGGATAAACACACAGCAAAGCTAAGAAACTGAAAGGGCTAAGTAAAATAATTGACTATAACTATAAATGTATTATTTATTTTATGTTATTTGTGATGCAAAGGCAAGTCTCCATAGGAAAAGTAAAACTCCAATGTAATACTGAAATGAGTGTATTGTAACATCTTGAATGTGCTAAGCGAGAAAATGAGAAGGTGGAAGGCAAAGAGTCATACCTGTTCATTTCATATTCCCACATGGAATGAAAATAGCTATGAAGTGATCTCTATAAATTATGTTATTGTAATATGTATAAACGGGTTAGAGAGTGAAATAATAAGAGGAAGATAGAGAAGATAGAGAAGTTGTGTAGATCCAGAGATGATATAAGGCAGATATGAAGGCTGGAGGATAGTAGTGAAGAAGGAGTAGAATAGAACTGATATACAGGTAAATTAGCATATGTTTTCATTGTAGTGTGAGGAAGTTGGTGCTTCCATATCAAGTTGTAGCTTGATAGATGTCCAATTGTAGTTGGCTGAGGTGGGAGCCTCCTGTGGGTTGTAGCATGCAGAAAATAGATGGGAGTTGGAGCTTCCTTGCAAGTTGTAGCTTGCAAAATTGAGGTAGTAGCCTCCTGTAGGTTGGAGCCTATAGAAAATCAGTGGTGAGAGGGATTTGGAGCTTGCCTTTGCATCACAACAATAATAATATGTGGTTTTCTCCCATATGGGTTTCCACTTATATCTGTTGTCTATGTGCATGATGATTATGTGTTGATATTATGTATTTAATATGCTTAATACTTGCTGCTCACTTATTAAGATTGTTTTTACATTATACATTAAGTTGATCATGAAATAAAGGTGTAGATAAGTGTAAAATAAAGTTTAAAAGACCATGAATGCATTAAACTGATTCACCCCCCCTCTTAGTTTAACTAAGGGTTCAACACCTCTGTACGGAGGTTCATTAAAACTCAGATCACCTTATGAAAGTGAAAATTATGGAACCTCATACTTAAGGTTTTGAGATGTGTGAACAGTCTAAAACTACTAAAACTATGACACTTGTACAACTTGAATTTGTGATGGGTAGTAAACAATTTTTGAACAAAAAACCTATAACAGTGGTTTTGGGCATCATATTTGGAGTTGAGTTTGTTTGAAGACTTTGAAGTTTGGAGATAATCTTGAAGTATAGTTGAAAAACATTTTAAGTTTTTGGAACATCCATTGAAGCAGAATTGTTGAAGAATATCTAGTGATCCAATTTTGGAGATATCCGTTGATGCTTGGTTGAAGTTAACTTTCATATTTGAACATATTTGGAGAGGATTATTTGCAACAGATATTGAAGAGTTGAAATCTTTCTGGAGCATCTTAAATACAATTTTCAAGACACCCTTGAAGCACCTTGAGAAGAAAATATTGAAGCTTTATGAAAACATACCTTGGAGCTGACATTTTGAAGCCACCCTTGGAGACACAATGCTTTCCTGAAGCCCTCATGGAGTAACCTCTGAGATATTTGTTTGGGTGACATGAAGAGTGTTTATTTTTGGTAGAATAGGATGTGCTCTAAGTCTCATATTTTGTGGAGAGGCTTAGACACGTGCATTACAAATAACCCATAAATCGTTTCGGGAAATTCCACCCAGAAACAATTTTATAGGAAAATTAATTATTTTTAATAAGGACCCTAAGTCTAACTTATGAAATTAAAATAATTAATGAGTATTAATTTAAACTACGGGTAAAAATTATAGAAAAAGTATATCAAGTCTAATATAATCTTAGTCGTTGATTGGAGATTTAATCTAGACCGTTGATTTGTCAACAAGAAGGTTATAAGGAATACTTGAGGGTCATTTGTAAGACACACCAAAAGGATCTAGTGATTGAATTTTCAGACAGAGCAAGTGCTCGGACAAAAAATCTGATCTAAGTGATTCTCGATTGAACTTGAGGGGCAGAGATAGTTTTGGTAGGATAATATTATCTTGTGCCAAGGATTAGCAACAGAGAGGTAGAGGAAGTCAAAGAGGAGGTTACGCAAAGGCTAGAGGGAGTGAAACAATACCCAGAAGGGGTGACGCAGGGCCAAGCAGAGCCCACGCAGAGGCATTGTAATTCTTCAATAAAGCCAAATTCAGTTGTGGAAATACAGATGTAGGTCGGGAAGAGCTGAAAATTCACATAGAAGGGGTGACACAATTCTAGATTTGACCCCACATAGGCCTACAAAGAGGCAGCACAGAGGGAGCTGGGATTTCGTTAGTTCAGATACTGGATCAGCAGGGACTTGTAGAGTGAGGTATACTCACTGATTTATTTCTCTGTCAGTATTCTCTATAACTATTTTTTTCAGTGAGACAATCAGAGTTGTATCCAGAATAATTGTTTCTTAATAAATAAAACCCTCAGATCTGCAGCACTGTTTTTCCTACATTGTGTTTTTCCAGGGATGTTTGTCCAAAAACAATGGTGTCATGTGTGTGTGTTATTTTTCTTGCTCATTTTCTATTTTCACAAATGTATTTTAATGGGTGAAGTCTAATTCAGTAACTGCTTCGATATTTTAAGAAGTAATCTTTAAATAACTTGTTAAATCTGATTTGCAAGTAGGAGAAGTAATTCAACTTGTTGCAGTAGGAATTCTAGATATAGGATCTAGGAATCTTCACATGGTATCAAAGGGTGTATTGTGAAACAGGAAGAGGAGATCCAATCCAGAGTTGAAGGCCGAAGAGTTGCATAAAGAAACAAATAGAATCCCCTGAGGGATTACGCAGTCCAAGCCAGGGAGGCTAAAGTTTCTGGGAATATCTTTATCTAAGTGAGTCGACGAAGAGGTAACATCTCTAGATCGATTTTTTTCCAAACCAGAGGGAACAATGCAGAGCCTCAACATAGAGCTGGTGGGACACATTTTATGCAGGAAGAGTTTTATTTTTCTGGGCGGAAAGTCGTCAAAAGAAGAAAAAACAACATAGTGAGGGAATTTTCTCTCTTAGGAATTTCCTAGCCGAGGAATTTCAGTTTTTCCAAGGTCTGAGCAGAAAATATACAAGCTCCACAAGGAGTGTGTAAGCCTATCCAATTTTGCGTAGAGAGGGAATAATAGGATCATATTCGACATATTTGATGGCAATGGCAGCTCACGGGCTTAGAGATCAAGACCGGTTTGAGGGAGCCTCCAACTACGTGATCTGGAAGGCAAGGATCTCTTGTCTTCTCGATGAGTACGATTTGAAATTTTTCATGGACAACATGGTAACTGTCCCTGTAGATCCAGATCCATTGAATAATTACAAGGCTGATATGGCAAAGGAAAAAGGGCTACTCTTGGATGGATTCAAGGATCATATAGTGTCCCATATAGCTATCAAATATATTGCTAGATAGATGTGGGAATCCTTGGCTACACTATGTCAAGGATCTTCCAAGCAGCGAAAGATGTACTTGGAGAAACAACTGAGGATGGTGCATATGTGGAAATGGGAACGCATTATTCCATTCCTTACTAGAATTTAGGAAATACATGACCAACTTGTAGTTGTGGGGTCTACCCCTTCTCCTACAGAGATGGTGAGACTGGTATTGAATGCAATCAATGATGATTGGAAGGTATTTGTTCATAGTACCCTAGGTAGGGAAACCTTTCCAGGTTGGGAAGAGATGTGAGCTTCTCTTCAACAAGAATAGCTAAGGAAATACTTGGTCAAGTGCAAACTTGATGGTACCAGTGGAAGTGGAATGAAGGTGAAGCAGGAGGAGGAAGATGCAACCCTTGCATCCAACAGGCAGCAGGAGCACCAGAGATGTAAGAAAGACGTCTTGAAGATCAAGTTCTTCAAGTGTGGTGAACTTGGTTACTATGCTTCCCAGTGTCCCTTGAGGAAAAATGACAACAACGAGAAGCACGATCTGAAGGTTGCAGCCCCGAATATTGATGAGGATGAGTATGCCATGAGTGTTCACACATCTCCACGAGGGTGATGGGGATACATTGAGCTATAAGTTTTCAATAACTTCAGTTAGGCAGGATCCTTGAAGATTTCACCTCTTGGATCATTACCTTGCTACAGGTTCCCATGATCAACAGTAGCAGGTTAGAGGATTTTTCATTCGGTGCAAAGGAGTGCATAAACGACAGATGCAATAGTTAGAAGTGCTCACATCTGAGTAGAGCAGAGCAGAGTTGCAATAGTGCAGAGGGACGCAGTGCAGAACAGCAATAGCGCAGTGCTTCAGAGGGGAAGCACAGAGGTTATCAAAATTCAGTGCTTCAGCATCGATATGCATCCTAAACACTTGTTTAGAGATGTGGATGTTTTTAGTTTCTTCTCTCAACAACTGGGTTGCAATGCAGAGTTAGCAGTGGCAGTGCTAGTAGCAGATGCAATGTTTAAGAGGGATTTGCAGTACGAATGCAGTGTTTATCGTGGTAGGATCAATAGTAGTACAGTGCAGCAGCAATGCAGTGGTTGATGGGAATCATCAGCAACACAAAGGGATATTCTTCAGAGTCAGAGCAGTGTTCAGTAAGGCATATCTATTAGAGCACATTCCTCACTAAGAGAGAATGTTTATTTTTGGTAGCATTGGATGTGATCTAAGTCTCAAATTTTGTGGAGAGGCTTAGACACATGAATTACAAATAACCCAGAAATAGTTTTTGGAAATTCCACACACTAACATTTTTATTAGAAAAATTAATTATTTTTAATAATGACCCTAAGTCTAACATAAGAAATTAAAATAATTAATGATTATTAATTTAAACTATGGGTGAAAATTCTAGAAAAAAACAGATCAAGTCTAATATAATCTTAGTCATTGATTGGAGATCTAATCTCAGTCGTTAATTTGTCAACAAGAAGGATATAAAGGAAGACTTGAGGGTCATTTGTAAGACATAACGAAAGGATCTAGAGATAAAATTTTCAGACAGAGCAAGTGCTCGTACTAAAACTTCAATCTAAGTGATTCTTGATTGCAGTTGAGGGGTAGAGACAGTTTTGGCAGGAGAATATTCTCCAGGGCCAAGGATTAACAACAGAGAGGCAGAGGAATTTGAAAAGGAGGTTGCATAGATTCCAGAGGGAGTGACACAACACCCAGAAGGCGTGATGCAGGGCCATGCATTCCCTACGCAGAGGCAGCACAGTTATTCAGAAGAAAGTTTGAATTCAGCTGGGGAAATATTGATCTGATCCGGCAAGGGTTGGATTGATTTTCTGGAAGGGATGAAAGGTCATGCAGAAGGGGTGACGCAGTTCATATCTGAGCCCACGTAGGCCTACGCAGCTACTGCACAGAGGAAGTGCAGAGGGAGTTGGGGTTTCATCAGTTCAATTATCAGATCAATGGGGACTTGCAGAGTGAGGTATGCTCATTGATTTCTTTGTCTGTTGGTATTCTCTATAACTAATTTTTCCAATAAACAATTAGATTTATATCCAGGATAATTGTTGCTTAATAAAGAAAACCCTCATATCTGTTACATCAATTTTCCTGCATTGGGTTTTTCCGGGGACGTTTGTCCAAAAACAACGGTGTCCTTTGTGTGTGTTATTTTTCTTGCTCAGATTATGTTTTCACAAATTTATTTTAATGGATGAAGGTTCCTTCAGTAACTGCTTCGATATTTTTAGAATTAATCTTTAAATAAATTGTTAAATCATATTTGGAAGTAAGAGAAGTATTTCATCTTGTTGCAATAGGGATTCCAAATATAGGATCTAGGAATTTTCACAAAGAGCACTAGGGACACCTTATAAGAAGACAATTCTGTCATTTATGAAGTGATTTGGAGGAGGCATTGTTGAATATATATAAGGATCATTGAACAATATATTGGGAGTCGTGAACAATCATCAAACTTATCTTGACGAATTGAAGCTAAGGTTTGGATCCACATAAAGACAAGGTTGGTGCCTTGGAAGATAGGGTTGGAGCCCTAGAGGATAGGAGTCCTCAAGAAACAAGGTTGGATCCTATACCAGAGATAGGGTTGGAGCCCTAGAGGTTGGTGCCTCAAGGTCAAAGCCTTGGGAAGTCCAAGTTGGTGCTTGCAAAAATACAGGTTGGAGCCTCGGAGATTGAATATTGGTGTCTTCATCTAGGGTTGGAGCCCTATACATTATTTTATTTGATTTATTGTAAAGTAGAGATTAATAAAATCATTTATTCTTATTTTTCATTTTGTGTTCTAATTATAAGTGATCTAACTGGTAAAAATAACAATTTAAAAGAAATATTGATTCACCCCCTCCCCCCAGTATTTCCAAAAATTGGTTTCAGAGCGAGTACCTTCACTCATAATCCTAATAGCTTGAAGGTTGATCCTTACAACACAAATGGAAAATCCAAGGAAGAAAGCCTCCAATACTTCTAAATATGTCTCTTCCTCAACTGTGAAAACTGAAGACAATCAAATTGGGAAAATTCCATTGTTCAATGGAAACTTTTATATATGGAAGATTAGAATGAGGAATTTCTTAATGGCTCAGAGAATTGAAGTATGGGAATCAATTATTACTAAAAAAGTGATGGAAGAAGAACCCAAGGAATATAATGCAAGAGTGATGAAAGCAATATTGAGTGGGATACCACATCCTATAAAGGCCAAAGTGGAGAAATTTTCATTGGAAAAAGTTATGTGGGACAAACTTCAAGATCTTCACTCAAGAGGAGCATCAACCATGAATTCTAGTCAAGAAAATTATGGAAAGAAAGAAGTAAATCCAGAACCCATTAAGGAAGCTAAAAACAAGAGTGAAGACATCAAGGCCAAGGAAGACCTAGAATATGAAGAAAATAAAGATGACTTCGAAGAATATCTCATGGAAAATATTGTAGTTTCCCTAAAATATCTAAGTAGTTTCAAAAAGGATAATGAGGAGCTCAAGAAGCAATCACAATATGGTGGCCATATCCTTGACAAGACAAGGAAGGAAGTTGACCTACTTAAGGTTTAGTTTCAAGAAAGAGATAAGTAGCTCATCAAGCTAAAGGAGGATTGTCATCAAAACAAGAAAATACATCCTGAAGAAGTCATATCCATGACAAATCAATTGGATAAAGAAAATAAAAAGGAAGATACTTTTTCAATCCAGCTTGAACAAAGACATAAGGACTTGATCAAACTTGAGGCAGAAATTGGTCAATACAAGGAAGAGGTACCCTCCCTTAGATCTCAACTAGAAGAAGCAAAGAAACAAGCACAAGGAGCGAAGAAGGTGATGGAAGCTTTGGCACTCATAGAAGGACAAGTTGATGAAGCAGAAAAGGAAAGAAACACCATGACATGTGAACTAGAATAAAATGATGATGAAATCACCAAATTAAAATCATAAATTACCTCACTTAAGGCGCAATCATGTGAAGCAACGAATATGAAGAAATAAATGGAGATTAGTCTTCAATGAAGGATGAATAATGAAATAAAATGAAAGAATAAATTTATATCCTTAAAAAGGAAGTCAGTCATATGAACAAGAGGCTAAAGAGATCTCAAACCCTAGATGACATTCTAAGTTGTCAAATATATCCTCTTGATAAATCATGTCTTGGTTATGCAGGTGAACCTTCAAACAAGAATTATTCAATCCCTAATGATGCAAACAACAAGGATGTGGAGAAGCTTGGAAGAAATATTGATGCCCCCAGTTCCAGAAAAATCAAGGAGAAGAGTCATGAAGATGACATTGGAAGAAACCCTACTCTAAGGATATCTAAATATGGTTTAAAGGATTCAAGAGGAAATGGGTATCAAAATCAAAATCATAGTCATCAAATTCCATGTAAAGTTGTGGTCGGGAACTTGGTCCTAAGAGCTTATTATTGTAGAGTGAGATAAGCATAAGATTAGAGAAGTTACCCAGACTAGATGGAATATCTCATGTCAGCCTGTTAATGGAAAGGGAAAAAATTTCTAAGGATGGAAGAGATCCAAGCCCAGGTGGCATGCTTCTAGTCAGTTGGTTTTATAATTCATTCAACCAGTGTGCACTCAAGAAAGGATTAGTAATTACCTAGATATAAAAATTATGGAGCCAACACCCCAGTCTTAGAACATCAAATTCAGAATCAGAAAATAACTTTTTTATGTTGTTTTCATACAATAAAAAATTTAAAAGAAGTTTATGAAATAATTTAGAGTGAAGGATTAAACTTGCGAAGGCATTATTAAATAAACGCACATATTGTAGGGATAGGAGGAAACCTAGTTCAGGAGGTATGGAGCCTTTGAGGAGATTCTTAGAGAGATCTAAGACCTCTAATTCATTTTACTTTCCCAATGGAGGAGGTATGCTTCCCATGATATAATTATCATTAGCAACAAAATTGCTCAATTTAACTAAATTTCCAATGTTGTGGGGGATTATTTTTGTAAGAACATTGAATGAAAAACTTACATTTGTTAAAACAGTGCAATTACATATGCTCTCAGGAATGCTTCCCATAAATAAATTTGTATGAAGGTCTAGAGTCTCAAGATGAGGGAGCACACCCAAGCTACCAGGAATGATACGGTTCTGAATTAAGAATGCATTGCAATGATGCTTAATTTTTGTACACCTACTTACTAGGCTCCACCCACCTGTTCGATTTCACAACCTCTCCTTTATTCCATAATTCACTTAAACCATTTACAAATCCCCAAAGTTATTGTGAGAGCATTGGATCAGACGAACAAATCGATGGTGTGACAACAAATAGTAGAATTTTGGATTTTAGGTAGGTTGGCTTTACAAAACCATGATGTGATAATGTTATGCGAAAATGACGCCCTAGATTTGTTGGCCCGGTAATCTCATTGAAACGATGTTGTTGAGATAATCACAACACCGGACCAGTTATAATGTTAATGTTCAACATAATTTAAACTGTCCTTGTCTGAGTCGGCTAAAACTTTAAAGCGATCTCTGGTGATTGATTTCTTGAATGCCATCAAATCTTCAACATTAGTAGAGTGATTTATGTATGTAACCATAGAAATATTATGGATTAGAAAGTTGGGAAAAATAAAAATGAGCATGAAAACACTAAAACAAAGTCGTAAATCAAAGAATCAAACTGTAAAATCTAAGTAAAACATTAAATATATTTTTTCCATTGTGTATGGAGAAAAACCTAAGTAGATCTCGCTAAAGGAGCTGCTGCCAATTTTGGGTCCCATTTTGTTCTTATTTCCTACTCGTGAATCCATTTCACACAATCTAATAGAATCCCCCACATCAGATTTATTCTTATCACTAAAAATTAATCCCCTGCATAGTATCTCTTCTTATCACTGAAAATTAACATTAAAAACCTCTAAGAAAGCTTCTCCCAATATGAGATGAATGCGAGCATTTTCTTGCTCATATGGGTTTCAAGAGGGAGGTAGTTGATAGTTAACTATTATTAACTAGTAATTGATTATTAATCTGAAACTATAATTAACTATTAATACGGTTGGCTATTGTTCAATCGTATAACATTAAATCTGAAGGTGGAAAGTAGTGCAAGGTGGCACCTAGGGGAGCTTTTCTCAGAGGGAATGCCTTACGACGTCAATATAAACATAAAAATAAGATAATTTTATAAAAATAAAATAACTTTATAAAAATAAAATATTAAAAATAACAATGGATAATGGCATTGATATATGGTATTGAGAACCTACCATATTGACTTGTGGTATTCATATATGTAATATAGCCTAGGGAAATTAAACCATCCTAGATCCATCTTAACTTTGGATCTACCAAGCGTTAAAAGGGATAAAATATCTTCATATGAAAACATATTTTATAGTGAGAAGAGATTTGATCCCTCTTGGTGGTTTATATATTTGGAGTTAAGATGGATTTAGCTAGATTTTAATTAATTATCTCATTAAATTATTGACAAGTTAATAATTTACATAGTAAAGTAGGGCTGGATTTCTACGATTAAGAAATTTGTTACCCGTTTTTTTTTTAAGAATATTTATGTTTAATTCATTAATTATGTTTATCAATAATAAGTGTTACTAGGTAGTGTAGTCCTTGCCACTTAAGTGGATGTTAATTTCTTAGAAAAATTGCAAATTGATATATGAAGTGGAAAAGTTAATTTCGCACTAGCATAAATTTTTGGTGGGTAAGTATATTTATTTATATCTTGCACTTATTCATTTTTTTATGCAAATACTTGCTTAAATTAAGGTTGGAAATAAGTGGTGGTAAATAGGTTATTTTTAATTTAGGTGGTTTTCATATGGAGCTCAGTGAAAATCATTGCATAAATATTTAAACAGATAACTGTGAGGGCCTGAAGATGAGAAGGTAAATATAAATATGAGAGTGTAGGTTTGTTAACTCAGTGTTAGGAGGGTGGAGAGATAGAGGGAGAGATGGAGTTGAAGGAGGAGACAGAGGGAGGGAAGAAGAAATAAATAGACGAAGAAAGTTGGAGAGACAGAGGGAGTGAAAAGGGAGAGAGGAGAGAGGAGAGTGGGAGGCAAGAAATATAAGGAGATAGGGAGGCGGGGGGGGCAGAGAAGGGGAAGAGAGGGAGAGGGAGAGGTAGATAAAGAGATAGATAGTTATGGAGAGAGTGTGTGTATGTTTTGGGGTTAAGATAGAGAGACAAAAAGAGAGAGAGAGAGAGAGAGAGAGAGAGAGATATCTATATATATATATATATGGAGGAGGGAGAGAGAAGAATATAGAGATAGAGGGAGGAAGAGAGATAGATATGAAGTGTGTGTGTTTTGGGAGGTGACATAGAGATATAAAGAAGAAGATATGGTGATATATATAAATATATATGGTGGAGGGAGAGACATGGAAAAATAGAGAGACATAGAGAGGGACACGTAGGTGGAGAAAGAGAGAGAGATAGGGAGTAGAGTGAGTGGCGAAGAGAAAGATACTGGGGGGAGAGAGAGAGAGAGGGATATAGAGGATCAGGAGAGAGGGAGGGATATAGGCACAAATATGAAGGGGGGGAGAGGGGGAATAAGAGAGAGACACATAGATAAAAATATAGATATTATATAGTATTATATAACCAGCGTAGATCCATCTTAACCTTGGAACTATCAAGCACTCAGATCAAATATCTTAACGGTCAAATCTTTCCTATAGTTCTGAACACAAAAAATAGGTTTACACCTCGAGATATTAGATTTGTCTCAACGCTTGATAGAGTCGAGGTTAAGATGGGTCTAGGCTGGTTTAGATATAAAAAAAATCATGTTGCACATATCAAATTAAAGTATATAGCATATAAATAGGATATTATTAACTTGTAAATGTAATTTATTATAATACCATGGGCAAACATCATGACTTATTAAGGCAACATGCCAAAAAACCATAACTCATTTCAAAATAAAAATATTTTATAAATATTTTATTTTAATTTAATTTTATACATTTTTTCCAAAGGGACGATTAGGAGATTTATATTCAAAAGAAAATCTAGTTTTCAGACCATAACCCTTACATATTTTGTCTAGCTCCACTATAATTCTACTTTAAATGTCCAAAGCACATGAATCCTATGCTTATGACATTTTTTGCCTACAATTATTAATAGATTCTTATTATATACTTTGTAGTAAACTCCTAGACAGAGACAAAATTACATAACATCAAAAAGTAAAATAGAGAATAAAATGTAAAAAAACTAGCATTCCAAGCCACGAAATTCTTCAAAAATGGAGCTCATTAATCAATCTTATTGCTCAAGATTTTGAAATATCTTCCCTTTTTTCCTTGTTGCGTCTTCATTGGCTTCAACCTCTACTAGTGCTAGTTGAAATCCTGTGACAAACATGTCTTTCGTTTCTGCAAATTTGCAATCAATGACTGCCATTTCAGTCATGAATTAACTTTCTAGACATTCATTTTTTATCTGCATCAATTCAAGCTTGGAATTGGTCAATACTTGGAGGGATTTCTGAGCTTTATCTTTAACGTCATTTTTGTAGTTGAAGGAACTCAATTTAATCTAAAACCCTTTCCATAATATATTTGGTGTTGACTTTTTCAATGTTATGAGAAGAGGAAGCAACATTCTCCATGGAGAAGATGCACAACCTCAACACTTGCTTATGGTTGCTCACTCGAATTGCCTCTGCTTCTCTAAAACATATCCCTATGATCCATGTGCATGTTGGTGACCACCCGCCTATTCAACTTGGACCCCCACCATTGTCTCTTTCAGTGTTTCAGTTTCCTTAATTGTAGCACAATTTACTATTTTTGGCAATTTTTCGGGTCTTGAACTTATGGAGCCGTTTTGAGGCCCTAAAAGACATTTTTTGTGAAAACCAGGGAAAATGTGAGTTCTTTTTTAATTTTTTCCACTCAAAAGTTGTATTCCTTTGATATATATTTCTAATGAGGCATTTTTCACATCAAAAGGAGGTCAGATGCCAAAGTTACGACCCCGGGAAGTTTATGTACCAATTTACCCAAACATGGCCCATAGTTTTGTCACTTCATCTCCTAGGGTTAGGTTTTTTTATGTTTATGGTTTTCCATTGTTTCTCAATAATAAATAGGCCTACGTGACTTATTGTAACATAGTCAAAGACATATAGTCACCACATCTCTTCTCAGAGATAAACTATCATCGCCTGAGCTAGTTTATTTCCATTCTGTTTGTAAGCTTAATTCATTATTTTATATTAATGAAATGAAGTGTTATTTCTACTGCATCTCTATTGTTATGGTTATATCTGTAATTTGTTGCATTCCTGTTTAATTTCATATCAATGGTATCAGAGTGATATTCTCTTTCTCAGTTTTTCTTTGCATGCCCCTAACAAGGTCAGGATATAAGGAATTAGGGCTCGAATTGGTCAAACCTTTGCAAGACCAACCTTGCAAACCCATAGGACCTCCCATGCAGAAGAGAAGAAATACAAGGGGGAAATATATCCTTTAAAAATCTTTCTCAAAGAAACCCTTGAGCGACAGAGGAACGCAATGATGGACAACTTTTCCTAAATCCTTCAACGACTACCCAAAGGTGACACATCTCCTTCCAGCAGCCACTATGGAAGTTCCACGCCCTTTAAGGTACAATTTCACTTTGACATCCCATATTTGAAGGTTAGATAGATGTGAAAATAGTAGATAAATGGTTAAATTGGTTAGAAGGATATTTTTTTCTCGTGATTCTCCCAGCCGGGAAAATATTACTTTTGCACTTCTGAAAATCACTCCCCACGTCAAGGACTGGTCGGAAACCTATTGTGAGAAGAAAGACGAAAGTACACCCTGACTATTTCTAGTCACGCCCACTTGGAATTTTTTACGGGACGCCATCAAGGAGCAGTACTACCCCGTCGGGATCTACGAGGATAAATACATAAAATGGACCACACTATGGCAAGGAAGAGACCAAGATGTGCCTAAGTTTACCAATTTTTTTCATATCCTTCGCACGAAGTTGGGTATCAATAATTCTGAGCAACATTTGGTACTCAAGTACTGTAACTATCTATAGAGGTGCATCTAGGATGAGATGGAGTTCCTGGAAATCTCCTCACTAGACACAACATATCGATACGTTGTCAAGATTGAGCAGAAATTTAAACATAAAAAGTAATATTTCGGATCTCTGAATCTGAAGCAAGGGAAAGGCACCCGTAAAAGATAGAGTAAAGGACAAAGCCAAGGTGGGGCGACCCAAGATAACCTATAAAATCTGAAATCAAATAACAACATGATGAAGATGAATAAGGAAATGGGAAAGTGGTGTCAATTCCATAAGAGCTCCACTCACAACACAAGTGAGTGTTATGCCAAGCAACCACTGGTGGCTGAGATAAAGGCTTTCAAATTAGATGCATGTTCCGACTCTAATTTAGAACCCAACAAGGGGAATGAAAAATGGAAGCAGGTCATCAATGTGGAGCCTAGTGCCACCATGGCCACCTCCAAGATCTAGAAGATTAATCCTGAAGATCCAAAGGATGTGGAATGCCTCTTCCACTCACACATGTATGTGAAGGGTTCCCCATTGTAGTTAATTGAAAATAGCGAGTGCCAAAGAACCTCATTTCAGCAGAGGTCGTGAAGCGGCTCAGCTTATCGACTAAAACACATCCATATTCATACATCATCAGGTGGCTTAACCAAGGACGAGATCTTCACGTCAACTAGCATTGTCACCTTCCCTACAACATCAAGCCCTTCACGGATGAGGTATTGTGTGATGTTTCTCCTCTTGATGTTTGTGATGTATTATTAGGACAACCATACTCTTGGAAGTGACATGTTGTATATGATTCTAGGCCTCGCTCTATTATTATTTCTTTGGGTAATAAGTTATACAAGATATTGGAGGCATCCCCACCTTCCGCCATCACTTTGATATTTTCTAAGAAACGGAGTAAGATCATCTCCCAGATTGGGATATTTTTTTTCTTTCTGATTCGGTTTCAAAGTAAGGGGAATATTGTAGCCACATCCATTTCCTTTAGGGAGGGTTCCTCCACACACCATAATCATGTGGATACGCTCATTGAAGAATACATGGAAATCTTCTCCTCACCCACAAGGTTACCCTTGCTCTGTCAGGTCAAGAATTCAATCAATATGACTCCCAGAGCACCTCTACCCAATGAGCCGATATATCGCCACTCCATTATGGAAATGAAGAGATCAATCATCAAATCTGGGAATTTCTACAAAAAGGGCACATCTAACTAAGTTCCTTGCCTTGTGGGAGCCTGATTATACTTGTACAGAAGAAGGATGGGACCTAGAGGCTTTTCATTTACTATCAAACACTAAGGGGTCTTAATTCTAATCCCAAATCAAGAGGGTCATAATTTTTCAATTCAAGGCTGAATAATTTAATCATTAATTGAACAACTTCAGGTTCAAGCTATGAGCCATATAGTTCCTTTAAATTCTTTAAGGCATCAAAATAATTTGATAAAGGTGAAATATGGTGATTCACCTCTTTATTTACAAATGATGAAATCAAGGCATATGCCTTGTTGTTCTTATTTTCCCAAATGGAAATCTCCTTAACTGAGGTGGCATTTGCAGGTGCATTATCTCCTTCTCCTTCACAAACTCCTCTCCACAACTCATTAAAAATTAATTGTGTAGAGAGACACTCTCGAGGATGAAGCTCTTCGGTGGACAGAGGCCTTGAATCATCGAACTACAAAACATAAATTCAGAGCTAAATGAAGTGCGAAGAAGGTCGAGGAATATGGGTAAAGGTGTGGTGGAGCTGCAAGACTGAAGTATTTTTGAAGGGGAGTTTTGGGGTTTCCGTTGGTTGGGTGAAGATCTGAATTCCAACGGGACATGACGCAAGGTAGTATTATACCCAACAGTATCGCGACACACGGATGCAAAACTGACAGTGTGGGTGGAACACAACAAAGGGGCGTTGCACATATAAGTGTTCGGGAAGAGTTACATTACGGTGGTCTGTGGTGGTGTAGTGTAACATGACATGACCAAAGACCAAGCAGGAAACCGGTGTCATGACAACACAACAAAGTCAGTAGGATAAACAGAGAGTCGGGTTGCAACACGACGGGGTGACACGTTAGTGAAAGATGAGGGTTTCACGATGAGATAACGAGTCAGGTAGCGCATGCAAGAGCTCCATGATGATGAAGATGTTCGAGCATAAATGTGCAGGGGCTACACGATAATATTTTTGAAGTGCATGACTAGTGCTCCAGGTTGAACAATAGTTGTGCAGGTCATTAATAGGTTGTGTAGAAATTTGATAACTGATATGTTATACACCGAGATTCTCCTGATCACACACTATTTTAACTTCATGCACAATATAGAATCTCTTCTACCATTGATCATTAATTGCGGAAATAAAAACAATCGCATGCGCACATTAAAACCATAAACAATCACACATATGAACACAGTATTTTATGGGAAAGCTTAAAGCTGAAAACCCCCAACTATATGTATATTATATGTCATAAATATCATGTAACAATCATTATACAAAGCTCCTCACAAAGCTATCAGTACAATCTCCAATTTTCACACACTAATCAAGCCCGATCTAGCAAATCACATGCTCCAATCTCTGCCACCTGATAGCCTGCCTCTACTGCGCAATCACTGCTGAATAATGGTTCTGAATGAACTCGAATTGGTCCAGATTTTCTCACACAATCCTCATTGGCATCTCCAATCACTGGTTGTTTCAAATCATGCAACACTATAGTCACACTGCTCTTTCACCTACCTCTTCACTGGTCTCCACTGAAACTGTCCATGCACTGTAGTTAACTGATGTATTCTTTAGTTGATTAATGAGTTAATAATTAGTGAATTAATTAATAATTAATTCACACCAATCTCACTAGTGTATCAATCAGTTATACTAGATACAACTAGCTCAACTATGTTTAACTGAGTTAAACTGAACACAACTCCACCAACTACCTCAATAACTCCACCAAACTCTCTCTCATGAGTTCTAACTGAAGTCTCCATGCAATAGCTCCACTTAACCCTCAGGAATAGCGTGATTCCTTCTGTTAGCTCCTGTGCCACATCTGTGCACTTAACTGAAGTGCTCCAAGAGAATAAGATAATGTTTAGAGTCTAAATATTATTAAGAGCTAATAATACTCGACATATCTATTTTTAGACTGGCAATCTAAAAATAGATTCTGCCCAATATGTCTAAAAATAGAAGTCCATCTATTTTTTTCCGACTTGACCAACCATCCACAAATAGCATCCTGCAACTCATAGAACATGATCCATATGTCTAAAAATAGACATAGTCTAAAAATAGACTTTGCGCCAAAAATAGCCGCGGGCCCACTTAGTGAAGGCGTACTTCTTTCCACTAAGCTCATCATCTTGTTGCAATCTCAACACTCCCTCTCAACAAGATAAGGATTATCTGCCACCCCTATCCTACCTCTGTGGTATTCGAATTTTCTCCTGGTGAGCGCCTTCAACAAGATATCAGCATCCTGATCCTCTGTGGGAATGTATGAAATTAACATGATCTTCTGCTGCACACAATCTCTGATATGATGATACGAATGTCAATGTGTTTAGATCTATCATGAAATACTGGATTAATCGAGAGTTTGATGTAACTCTGATTATCACAATATATCACAGTAGGATCTAAGTATGAATCGAACAACCCGACCAGGATCTTCCTTATCCATATAGCCTCGCATGCAGCCAAACTTTCTACCATGTACTCGGCCTCCATTGAACTGAGTGCCACAGATCTCTGCTTCCTGATGTACCAAGAAATTGTTGTTGACTTGATACTGAAAATCCCTCCAGATGTGCTCTTTCTGTCCATTGGGCTCCCTGCCCAATCTGCATCCAGTTGCCACAGCTTTCTCATCCGAATGTCCGTACCCAAATCCATATCCCGATGTGCCTCTCGAGATATCTCAATACATGCTTTTCTCGCTTTCCAAAAGAGCTTGTTCAGCTTGCACCTGCATTAGAAAAATGGTTAATAGCATAGCATATGTCTGGTCGTGTATTGACCAGATACATAAGCAACCCCACCAACTGTCGATAAATAGTGGCATCCACTACCTCTACCGATGTAGCATCCTCTTTCCTCCAACCACCAGGAAGAGGAGTGTCGATAGGCTTGCATCCATGCATGTTGAACTTCTCCAGTATATCCCGGGCATACTTTCCTTGAGACACAAACAATACATCACTGCGCTGCCAAATTTCCAATCCCAGGAAATAATGAAGGAGGCCCAAGTCCTTCATCTCAAACTCCTTTGCAAGATCATCCTTGAATGAGTGTATCAACAGTTCATCACCCATCACAATCAAATCATCTACATAATGTACAATGATCAGCAACTTACCCTCCACCACAATCTGGTATAGGTTCGGATCCGCCTCACTCTTGGAGAATCCAAGTCTAGTGAAATAATTGTCTATCCGTGTGTACCAAGCACGAGGTGCTTGTTTCAACATATACAGCGCTCTCTTGAGCCTGCACACATGTGACTCGCTGCTAAATATCTCGAAACCTTTGGTATGATCTATGTACACCTCCTCCTCAATCACTCCGTTGAGGAACGCAGTCTTCACATCCATCTGATGAATGTGCCACCCCATCTACACTAAGAGAACAAGAATCATCTATATGGAAGAATACCTTGCGACAGGTGCAAAGGTCTCCTCATAATCGATCCCCTCAGTCTGTGAGAAGCCTCGGGAAAAAAATCTTGCCTTGTACTTCTCCACACTCCCATCAGCTGCTTGCTTCACTTTGTAGATCCATCTCGAACCTACCACTGATTTCCCTTCTGGCCTTGGGACAATCTCCCATGCACTGTTTCTGACAATCGAATCATACTCTTCCACCATGGCATCTACCCATGTCAGATCCTCCACAGCTTCCTCGAAAGAGGATGGCTCTGTCACGATACACTTGCTCATAAGAGCCATGTATCTAGTATACCGGTCAGGTGACTGTCTCTGTCTGCGCTGTGATGTAGGTGCTCCTACAATCCTCTCTGCATCTTGAGCCAGTTGCTCAGCTTCTGTAGTGCGCTTCCGCCCTTTGATGGTTGGCGCTGCATGAGTTGTCTCTTCCACTCCATGAACCTCCTCATGTGGCTAATCCACATCCTGAAGCTCATCCTTATGAACTAATAGCTCCTCATCTACATGCAAGTGTGGCTCCTTCTCAAGCGAACACTTCATGGCTTTCTCCTCATGAAATTTGATATCCCGTCGCACAACAGTCTTGCGACTGTCTGAAAAATACACACGATAGTTGTGGGGTGTATCAGTGTACCCCACAAATATCCCAACCTCTACAGTTGGCTCTAGCTTCTTCCTGGCATCCTTCGTCACATGAATGTAAACAGGTGAACCAAAAATCCTCAAATGGGAAATATCAGGCTTCTTACCAAAAAATGCCTCCTCGGGTGTACTCATGCCAAGTATCCTGTGAGGACAACGGTTCTGCACATATACTGCAGTATTGCATGCCTCAGCCCACAAGTGTATGGGTAGGCCCTGATCATGCAACATCGCCCGTGCAGCACCCATGATCGTTCTGTTCTTCCGCTCAGCAACCCCGTTCTGCTGTGGGTTATGAGGTGCTATGAGCTCTCTTCTAATTCCTTCTGCGCTGCAAAAGTCCTTGAATTTGCCAGAGATGAATTCACCACCATTGTCACTCCTAAGAGCCTTCACCTGCTTCCCCGATTCTTTCTCAACCAGTGCCTTGAACTCACAGAACTTTGAGTATGTCTCGCTCTTCTTCGGCATGAAGAAGATCCAGCACTTACGAGAAAAATCATCAACAAATATCACATAGTACATGTGCTTTGCTGTCGAAGCTACTGAGAAAGGTCCACACACGTCTGTGTGAATTCTCTCAAGGATCGTCGTGGCGCGACTATCCTTCTCGTGAAAGGTGGCTTTCACAAATTTTCCCAAAGTACATCCCTTACATTGATCTGACTGCGCAAGTGTACCTTTGGGAAGCCCAGTAGAAATCTGCTGCAAAATTTTCAAAGCACCATGGTGAAGGTGGCCCAATCTCCTGTGCCACAACTCGCCATCGTCCCGGCTCACCACTCCTTATGCCGTGCCTGCCATTGTTGCGCAGCCATCTACCTGCAACTAATAAAGGTTATTAACTCGAACCCCTATCCTTCGGGTTTCACCAGTTGCCTTACTGCACAGGAAAGCCTTTCCCTCGCTAAAGACAACATCATATCCCTTTTCTTCTAACATGGCCACTGAGATCAAATTCTTCTTCAATCCTGGAACATGCATCACTTCCTTCAATACGAATGGTTTACCAGACTCCCTCTCAAAGGAAATGGTACCGATACCGGTTGCACTATATCTACCATCATTTCCCATCTCGATGTGCACTCCAAGATCATTCTCATCTAGATCAATAAACAAATCTTTGTCTCCGGTCATATGAAAAGACGCACCACTGTCAAGAAACCACACTGAACCCATCACACTTGAGACCAAACATGCGATCAGCGAAAAAACTAGCTCAAACTGCGAGGCTCAGGCCTCTCTAGCTGTAGATCCAACAGCCTGCTTATTTTTCTTCTTCTGTGGACAATTAATGGCGTAATTTCCGTGTTGGTGACAGTGAAAGCACTTCACCTTGGACATGTCCTACTTCTTGCCTTTCGCACCGGATTGAGAAGCATTTTTCTTGCTCTTCCCCTTCCTTGCTTTGGCAGCCAAAGCGCTTATTTTTTCTATCCGAGTTCTTTTATGAAGATCCGTCTCGGTACTTCGCCTTATCTCCTCTTGCACAAGATCCAACCAAAGTCGCTCCCATCCCGGCAATTTCTCCCTCCCATCGACAGAGTCCCGATAACTTGCCAAACCTTCGAAAGCCCAAGGAGAGCCAAGCTCACCAAGTCCTCATCATCTGGCGCTCACCCCCACACCTCCCGTGCCTCATCCCCGCATTGGATGAACTTCGTGAGGTACTTGGGCATACTGTCGCCTTTCTCCATTTTTATGTTCCCGAGTTTATCCTTGAGTGCCAACTTCCTCTGGTCGCTCTTGCTTTGGAATAAGTCTGTCAATGCTTTCCACATCAAGAATGGAGAAGCCTTACCATGAAGGTTGGACATGATGTGATCCTTTACACCTTCCAACAGAATTCTTTGACACTTTGCTGTCTTCTTTTTCCATGCGTCAAGTGCGGCAGCATCGCTAGAAGCAGGTTTTGGAATTTCTGCATCTATGAATTCCTTCAACCCATTGTCATCCAACACCACCTCCATCCTGTCCTTCCATGCAATATAATTAGAGCTGCCCTCAAGGGCATACTCCAATCACAATCCGTTGAAAGACATCTCAACTTCGACACCAAGAAAACACTGCTGCAAATTCTGGTTCCAATCAACACAAAACTCAACCGCTTCAATGTTTTGCAATTTCTCTGATGATCAATAACGCTCGATACCATGTAGAAATTTGATAATTGATATGTTATACACTGAGATTCTCCTGATCACACACTATTTTAACTTCATTCACAATACAGAATCTCTTCTACCATTGATCATTAATTGCGGAAATAAAAAAAATTGTATGCGCACATTAAAACCATAAACATTCACACATATGAACACAATATTTTATGGGAAATCTTAATGCTGAAAACCCCAAACTATCTGTATATTATATGTCATAGAGATCATGTAGCAATCATTATACAAATCTCCTCACAAAGCTCTCTATACAATCTCCAATTGCTACACACTAATCAAGCCCGATCTAGCAAATCACATGCTCCAATCTCTGCCACCTGATAGCCTGCATGTACTGCGCAATCACTGCTGAATAATGGCTTTGAATGAACTCGAATTGGTCCAGCCTTGCTCACGCAATCCTCATTGGCATCTCCAATCACTAGTTGTTGCAAATCATGCAACATTATAGTCACAACTGATAGTCACACTACTCTTTCACCTACCTCTTCACTGGTCTCCACTGAAACTATCCATGCACTGTAGTTAACTGATGTATTCTTTAGTTGATTAATGAGTTAATAATTAGTGAATTAATTAATAATTAATTCACACCACTCTCACTAGTGTATCAATTAGTTAGACTAGATGCAACTAGCTCAACTATGTCTAACTCAGTTAAACTGAACAGAACTCCATTAACTTCCTCAATCAACTCCACCAAACTCTGTCACATGAGTTCTAACTGAAGTATCCATGCAATAGCTCCACTTAACCCTCAGGAATAGTGTAATTCCTTCTGTCAGCTCTTGTGTCACATCTGTGCACTTATCTGAAGTGCTCCAAGAGAATAAGATAATGTTTATATTCCAAATATTATTAAGAGCTAATAATATTTGACATATCTATTTTTAGACTAGCAATCTAAAAATAGATTCCGCCCAATATGTCTAAAAATAGAAGTCCATATATTTTTTCCGACTTGACCAACCATCCACAAATAGCATCCTGCAACTCATAGAACATGATCCATATGTCTAAAAATAGACATAGTCTAAAAATAGAATTTGCGCCAAAAATAGCCTGCGGGCCCACTTAGTGAAGGCGACTTCTTTCCACTAAGCTCATCATATTGTTGCAATCTCAATAGGCTGCACGAATTGGATAAATTTGTAAATTTTTGTAATATTGTACATTACTGAATTATAATTGAGTGGGAAGACTAATTTAGGAGTTTTCCCTCCCATTTATGATATGTGTGTACACTTTTGAATGATATTTATTTCTGTTTAATATGAATATTAACTGGTGAAATATAGATGAAATTATTTTCACTGCATGATAACACTTAGTTAAAAATTAGTTAAGTGTTGAGTAGACGTAGTCTGTGAACTCAAGTAGTGTTTAAATGAAAAATTTTGATGTTGTCACAATCGCCTATGTGTTTGTTGGAAGACACAACTAGCATAGGGGTGTGATAAAGAGGGAGAGAGATAGGAGATATATTGAGAGAGAGGAAGGAAGAGAGCGAAGAGGGGAGAGATATGGGGTTGGAGGGGGGGAGAGAGGTAGGAAAGAACAAAGACATAGAGAGATAGAGGTGGAGAGAGAGAGGAAGTGAAAAGGGAGAGATGGTGAAAGAGTGAGGGAGAGAGGATATGAGGGAAGAAAGAGAAGAGGAGAGGAGAGAGATAGGGACATAAGGGGAAGAGAGAGAGAGGGAGACACAAATATGGATTGGATAGAGAGAAGGAGAGAATGGGAAGAGAGAGAGAGAGAGGGAGACACATTGATGAAGGGGAGAGAGAGAAGGAGAGAGGGAGGAAGATAGTGAAATAGTTGGAGGGAAGAGAGGGAGAGAGTTATGGGAGGGGAGAGACAAAGGGAGGTGGGGGATAAATGGAGAGAGAGGACACAAGAGATTGAAGGAGAGAGATGGAGTTGTATGAGGGGAGAGAGGGAGGAAAGAAGAAAGAAATAGAGAGAGAAAGTTGGAGAGACAAACAAAGTGAAAAGGGAGGGATGGAGAGAGAGAGTGAAGGAGAGATGAGAGTGGGAGCCAAGAGATAGAGAAGGAGAGAGAAGAGGGGGGAGAGAAGGGGAATAGAGAGAGAGGGAGAGGGAGAGGGAGAGGGAGAGAAAGAGATAGATAAATATGGAGAGAGTGTGTGTATGTTTTGGGGGTGAGATAGAGACAAATACAGAGAGGTAGAGATATATAGATATATAGTTGGAGGGGGGAGAGGGAATAAGATAGATTAAGAGGGAGGAAGAGAGATAAATATGGAGAGAGAGAGAGAGAGAGAGAGAGAGAGAGAGAGAGAGAGAGAGTGTTTTGGTAGGTGAGATAGAGATATAAAGAAGAAGAGATGGTGATATATATAGATATAGATGGTGGGGGGAGAGAGAGGGAAGAAGAGAGAGACATAGAGAGGTAGGGATAGGTGGATAAAGAGAGACATATATGGGGGGGAGTTAGTGTGGAAGAGAGAGAGAGATTAGGGAGAGAGAGAGAGAGAGAGGGTGAGAGAGAGAAGGAGAGACAGAGGGAGATAGGAAAAAATATGAAGTGGGGAGAGGGGGAATAAGAAAGAGACACATAGATAAAAATATAGATATTATATAACTAGCCTAGAACCATATTAAGGGCCGAGAGGGATCAAATCTCTGAAGGTGAAAATATTTCCTCAAGTTTTAAACACGAAAAATAGGCTTCACCTCTAGATATTAATAAGCACATAAAAACCTAGTTTACAATATAACAAGGCTCTTAACCATGGATATTATTAGCTTGTATATAGGATTTATTACAATACCATGGGCCAACACCATGACTTATTAATACCTCATGCCAAAAAACCATAACTCATTTCAAAATAAAAATATTTTATAAACATTTTGATTTAATTTAATTTTATAACATTTTTTCCAAATGGGCACTGATGATATTTCTATTCAAAAGAAAATCTAGTATTCAAACCATAACCATTACATATTTTGTCCAGCTTCACTATAGTTCTACTTTCAGATGTCCAAAGCACAAGAAACCTATTCTTATGACATTTTTTGCCTACAATTATGAATAAATTATTATTATATACTCTTTAGTAAACTCTTAGATACAGATACAAGTTACATAATATCATAAACTAAAATAGAGAAGAAATTGTAAAAAAACTAGGCTTCCAAGCCAAGGAATTCTTCAAAATTAGAGCTCATTAATCAATCTTGTTGCTCTAGATCTTGAAATATATTCCCCTTTTTCCTTCCTCCATCTTCATTGGATTTGACCTCTACTGGTGCTAGTTGAAATCCTGAAACAAAAATGTCTTC
This sequence comes from Pinus albicaulis, assembly GCA_034641835.2. Taxonomy (NCBI): domain Eukaryota; kingdom Viridiplantae; phylum Streptophyta; class Pinopsida; order Pinales; family Pinaceae; genus Pinus; species Pinus albicaulis. Next base: position 1,526,611,436 of record CM076578.1, read on the forward strand.
CATTTCTACCAATTTGCTATGAATGACTGTTATTTCAGTCTTGAATGAACATTGTAGACATTCAATTTTGATCTGCATCAATTCAAGCTTGGAATTGGTCAATATTTGGAGGGATTTTTGAGCTTTCTCTTCGGCCTCATTTCGCTAGTTGAAGGCACTCAATTGCCTTTAGAACCCTTTCCATAATATATTTGATGTTGAATTTTTTAGTGTTAGGAGAAGAGGAGCCAACATTCTCCATGGAGAACATGCACAACCTCAACACTTACTTACAACTGTTGGCGTGAATTTCCACATCTTCTCTAGAAAAAATCACTAATTGGTTTAGATCCCTGAGGGTGAAACATAAAATTCTCTGTCAAATATAATCTTGTAGGGTCCAATCGCAGAGACTGTCATATCCATCATGAACTTTGATCCCCTTCATTGTCATAATTGAATGTAGGCATGGTTCATCCATGTCTATTCGACTTCAAGATTCTTTTTGGAGGTGCAAAATTATAAGTAGGAAGTGAGGGAAGAGGTCCAACGTGATGTGAATTAAATGTAAACACCTCGACCTATTAAAAATTCGAAGTACAATGCAAAGAAATGAAAACAAAGGGAATTTGAGAGGTGACTTCACATGTCATCTCTGGATGTGAGATTGACAGGAGTACTGCAGGGGTGGTGTCTGAGGTCGAGAAATAAATGATGACCACTAGACCATATGGGATGTCATCTACATAACCTTTATATTCAAAAAATATACTCACTCTTCAAACCCTCATATATCAACATTTTTAAATGCTCATTGATGCAAACAATTGTTCCGTTTTTTTTTGTTACGAGGAGTCATGGAAATGGGGAATTTAACATACATATATTATTCAATTTTATAATCCCTTGGTTCTATCTTGTTCCTTTATTAGTTAAAGTATATGTTGTTGAACTCAAATTCCTTAGAACATGATAAAGTTCAATTTGTTCACACTGCTGAAGTTTTAGGAGAATCTGAAACAAAATGGGAGAGAGGTTGCAATTGTGCTAGAATTTAGCCTCCCAAACTCGCAAGATTACTATCAATGAATCTCCAATTATCATGGTTTTTTGGATCTTCGTTTCAATGGCTAGCTCTAAAACTTTCCAAAGAGAAAGGAACTCCACTTGATGATTGGTTGTCGCCCCCAATCCCCAAGCATATTGTATCTCGATTTTTTAATCGGGGTGAAGGATCACCACTCCAGCCACCTCTGATTTATAACATTTTTAAAATAAAATCTAAAAGCAAAAAGGTATGGGGGAGAGTGTTGTATGTAAATGTTTGTAAACATTTACATGTGGCCTCAATTAAAAAATAATAAAAGGTTAAAGGTATGGGGGAGAGTGTTGTATGTAAATGTTTGTAAACATTTACATGTGGCCTCAATTAAAAAATAATAAAATGTTAAAGGTACAGGGGGTAGTGTTATATGTAAATTTTTGTAAACATTTACATGTGGCCTCAACTAAAAAATAATAAAAGGTTAAAAATTAATTGTTTGGAGAGGCACTAATAAAAGGTTGAAAATTAATTGTTTAGAGAGGCACTCTTCAGGATAGCATCCAGCCAACTTGTTAAGGATAACATTCCGCTAACTTATTAGCACAACCTGACGTGGGGGCATCACATACTACCAACTTATTAGTAGAGTGTTACCCTGAGGGCATCAAGGAGAATTGACTCTGTGACCTCCCATTAGTGAGGTGCTTTAGCAATGAGAAATCAACTAATTGAGGTAACCTTTGAGACATAGGCATGACAAATATGTTGTAAATATTTTAACTTAGTCAAAAAAAAAAAAAAAAAAACAGTTTAATAATGATAATTATCCATAAAACATTTTGAGGATAAACCACATTAGATGGTTCAGACTTATGTGATTAATCCGAAAGGTATTTATCTAAATTCCATAAAACTAAAACTGAAAATAAATAAATATATTTATAATTAATAATAAAATCAATCTAAATCCATCTTAACTTCTAAAAGGGATCAAAAATCTTGAGATGCAAACCTCTTTTAAAGTGAAAAAAGATTTGATCCTTCTAAACTCTTAGTAAATCCAAATTAAAACAATAATTATAACTTAAAATAAAATGCAATAAAAATAATTATATCTTAAAATAAAGTTATAATCAATTCATTATTATTATTTTAATCTTTTCAACATAAGATGTACCCTGAAATAAATAGATCAATACCTATCAATATTTTTTAAACATTAAATTTATATCAATATATTAATAAATAACTATTATAAAATTATTTTAATATAAAAATCTATTAATACATTTCCTTATTTATAAAAATAAATAAAATAACTATTATAAAATTGTTTTATATTTTCATATCTCAACGACCCATTAATATTTATATTCAAACTTGTCCGGTGAACGTAGTGAGGCTAAAATGCCAAAACTACCTTCGTCATTAAGGTTGCCCTTCCATCCACATAGCCTGCCTTGCCCCTCCCTATTTATTAGCCGAACGTATTGACAGCCACTAAGTAAGTCCATTGTGTACAAGCATAACCCCTTTATTTCCAATAATCTAATTAAGAATATGCGAAACAAACATACATTTTGATTTATGAGTTGCGCATATGGCTATTTCACCGAGTCGGTGGCGCGTGGGGTGGGCTTGCCTATTTATATTGAGATTTAGATAAATATTTATATTTATAAGTACGCGCCCTTATACTTAAATTTATAATTGAGTAATTCATTAATATTTAACTAGGTTAAAATATTATTTGTTAATTTAAGAGGTTAAAATTGAAAGAACAGCATGAATTCAACTTTCTTAAAAAATTTCATTCCATTGTCCTAAAAATGGATCTTGTTGAAATTCGAAACGTCGACGAATGTTTCTTGATATCCCGAAAACTCTTCAGTGTTTGATAATTTATTAAAAATATCACACTTCATACCAAACTCGAGTTTACTTACTTTTTTAAGCATTATATGTTATAAATGGTTAAAGTTTTTTTTAACTTTTAACCTAAAATTATATATATATATATGGGGTTCAAAATTGTTATGAAATAATATTTAAACTTTTTATTAATTTCTTAGAATTTTTTATATAAATAGTTTCTCAAGTTTGAGTAATCCATTTATATTTAACTAGTATTTATTTATTTATGTTGTTAAACTATTTGATAACTTACCAAAAAGCATCATACTCTCATACCAAACTCAAGTTAACTTACTCTTTTAAGTATTAAATGCTATAAATAATGGGTAAAACGTTTTTAACTTTTAACCTAAAATAAATAAATAAAAAATTAAATTAAATATATGGGGTTCTAAACTGTTATGAAATAATATTCAAAGTTTTTATTAATTTCTTAGAACTTTTTATATAAATAGCTTCCCAAGTTTGAGTAATCCATTCATATTTAACTAGTATTTCTTTATGTGGTTAAACTATTTGATAACTTACCAAAAATCATTACACCCTCATACCAAACTCAAGTTAATTTACTCTTTTAATTTCTAGAAATTTTCTAGTAATTTCTTAGAATTTTTTATATAAATAGCTTCCCAAATTTGAGTAATCCATTCATATTTATTTGGTATTTCTTTGTGTGGTTAAACTATTTGATAACTTACCAAAAATAATTACACTCTCATACCAAACTCAAGTTAACTTACTCCTTTAAGCATTAAATGTTATAAATGGGTAAAGTTTTTTTAACCTTTATCTTAAAATAATAAAAAAATAAATTAAATATATGGATTCTAAACTATTATGAAATAATATTCAAACTTCTATTAATTTCTTAGAATTTTTTATATAAATAGCTTCCCAAGTTTGAGTAATCCATTTATATTTAACTGGTATTTCTTTATGTGGTTAAACTATTTGATAACTTGCTAAAAAGCATCATACCCTCATACCAAACTCAAATTAACTTACTCTTTTAAGCATTAAATGTTATAAGTAATGGGTAAAACATTTTTAACCTTTAACTTAAAATAAAAATAAAAAAATAAAAAAAATTATAGATATGGGGTTTTAAATTATTATAAAATAATATTCAAATTTTCTATTAATTTTTTAGAATTTTTTTTGTATAAATAACTTCCCAAATTTAAGTAATCTATTCATATTTAAGTGGTATTTCTTTATGTGGTTAAGCTATTTGATAACTTATCAAAAAACATCATACCCTCATTCCAAACTTAAGTTAATTTATTCTTTTAAATATTAAATGCTATAAATAATTTATAAAGCTTTTTAATCTTTAATCAAAAAAAATAATAATAATAATTAAATATATAAAATTTTAAATTGTTATGAAATAATATTCAAACTTTCTATTAATTTATTAAAAAAAGTTATATAAATAATTTCTTAAATTTAAATAATCATTCATATTTAACAAGTATTTCTTTATATCATTAAACTATTTGATAACTTAACCAAAAAAAACATTACGAACTTGTACCAAATTCAAGTTAACTTATTCTTTTAAGAATTAAATAAAACTTTTTTTAACCTTAACCTAACCTAAAAAATATATGGGGTTCGAAACTGTTATGAAATTAAATTAAATAAAAATGTCCGGTTTTCATGGTTGCATGCTTATGGCCCAAGGCCGGAAGAGCATCCGTTCTATTCATGTTTATAAATATGGCCATTTATGATCGCATCTTATCATCGTCTTTCTCAATTCTCATCGCCCCCCTCTGATACCAGCCGTTTTCTTTTCTTTTCTTTCAGCAAGTAATCGCAAGAAGGATTTCATCCAGCGCATAATCTGATAAATATCGAGATCAAGGATTTGTCATTGTCATGGCGGAGTGGATGATGAGCAGCGAGGAGGAGGATGATGATTTGATGAGCGTCGATGAGGAGGAGGATGATTCGATGAGCGGCGGTGACGAAAATGAAGTCTACCACCCCTACGTAGAAGATGTTTCTACCGCCACACAGAACATCAACAACATCAGACTCATCTCTCAAGAAACTTTATTGCCTGCACAGAGAGAGGAGTTAAGTAAGGTGATGGATCTCCTTGCTGTAAAAGAACAGCTTGCTCGCACACTCTTGATTCATTATCGCTGGAATTTTGCAAGATTAGTTGATGCATTTGTAGAAAGAGGGAATGACTGCTTGTTTTCCCAAGCGGGTGTTGCTATTACACGGCCGGAATCCACAAATTCCCAAGCGGGTGTTACCGACTGCATTGTCTGTGGAGATGAAGATTTGAGCGAAGAGGATACCACAATGATGAATTGTGGTCACACTTTCTGCAATGTCTGCTGGACGAAGCACTTCCTTATTAAGATAAACGATGGACAAAGCAAGCGGATTAAGTGCATGGATCCCGAATGTAATGTCATCTGTGATGAAGACATCATAAGAAAGTTAGTGACTGCAGAAGATCCTGAAGCAGCCAGACGCTTCGATCGCTTCCTATTTGAGTCCTATATTGACGATAACGACAAAGTGAAGTGGTGCCCTAGTGTTCCCCATTGTGGAAATGCAGTTCGAGTTGAACGAGATGTTTACTGTGAGATCCAGTGCACTTGCGGACATCAGTTTTGTTTCAGTTGTTTGGCTCAACCACACTCTCCTTGCTCCTGTTCGATTTGGAAGCTTTGGGATAAGAAACTCGTGGACGAGTCTGAGACATTAAATTGGATTGCAGTTAATACCAAGTCGTGCCCCAGTTGTGGGAAGAACGTAAATAAAGATGGTGGCTGCAACTTGGTGACCTGCGTATGTGGCCAACACTTCTGCTGGTTGTGTGGTGGTGCTACTGGAAGTGCACATACCGCAGCAAGCATTGCTGGACACAGTTGTGGTCGATATAAAGAAGATGAGGAGAGTGATATTCAGAAGGCACAACGTGACTTGAAAAGGTACACACATTATTTCTCCAGATGGAAAGCTCATAAGGATTCACTGGCGCTTGAAACAAAGCAAAGGGAATTATTAGAGAAAAATATTTTAGATTTTGAAAGCAATGAATCTGGTTTTACTGATTATAGTTGGTTACTAAATGCACTGCAAAAGCTGTTTAGATCAAGGCGTGCCCTTGCTTATTCATATGCTTTTGCATTTCACATGTTTGGTGATGACATACTCAGAGATATATTAACACCCACAGAAAAAGAATTGAAACAGAATCTTTTCGAAGATCAACAGCAGCAGCTAGAGGGAACCGTAGAAAGGCTTTCAAAGATTATTGAGCAGCCTTCTGATAAACAGAGTGTTATGGCCAACCGAGGGCAAGTTGTTGATATTAGTGGCGTGGTGGATACAATGACTCGAAGAATGTATGAGTATATCCAAAATGATTTGGTCCGTAACCTTCGATTGACAGCACATCCAATTGCTCCATATAACTCCAAGGGTGTCCACATACTTCATCATACGTAATCGATATCACGAGATAAATTAGTTCATGGCATACTATTCACCTCCCTGTCTTACACAAATCATTTTGAGTAGTCTTTGTTCTTCTGAGCGTCTCTTACATTGCCTGTGTTTAATGGAGTTGTGTTTGAGATTAAGTCAATGGTTGAACGTCTCTTGCATTCATTGTGTTTGGCGTTCTGTTGAACGTCTCTTAGATCCATTGTAATATCAAGTAATACTAGTCTTCTAGTCTTCTTAAGTAATACTAGTCTTCTTTCTTCTCAACGTCTCGTACATTTATTGTGTTTGGAGTTCAGTTTCATATTAACTAATACTAATCGCATTAGTCATGTGGTTTGGATTAAGTTTTGGTAAATAACAAGTGTTTGTCATGGTGTTTGGATTAAGTTTTGGTAAATAACAAGTGTTATCGGGCAGTTTAAGTGGATGTTATGTATTTAGGAAAATTGCAAATTGATATAGCATATTTTTTTGGGTACTTATATTTATTTTTATATAGCATCTATTAATTTTTTATACAAATACTTGCTTTAATTATGGTTAGAAATAGTGACTGCTTTAATTATTTTTAATTTAGTTGATTTTCCTATAAAGCTTAATAAAAATCATTACATAAATATTCCAAAATCATGATAATATATGGATGATATCAATGAAGATAACCATAACTATAATAGTGCAATTTTACAACCACTACAACCACAACCACTATTGGCTTGACACAAAAGTTAATGTAAAATAAGAAAAAATATATTTAGGGTAAAATTCAACCCTTGATATAATGTAGTTGTTTTTTTCAAAATATATTTAGGGTAAAATTCAACCCTTGATATATTGTAGTTGTTTTTTCAAAATATATTTACGGTAAAATTCAACCCTTGATATATTGTAGCTTTTTCAAAATTTCTATATATTGAAATTAATAATAGTCATGGTTTTTAGTAATTTATGTTTTATTTTGATTTAGGAATATTTTTGCAAGTCATGTTTTTTAAAGTGGATGGTTATTGTTCTTAAATCCAATTTGCTTAGATGGACTTCATTGTTGTGCAACTTGAGCTTTTATGCAAAATATATTTCTTTCATGTTCTAGTATTATTCACCTTGGTAGTTCTTTATTTTAAAAGAAAAAATTGTTTCAACTAGGGATTTTCAATTTGGGTAAAAGGCATATTGCATTGGATTTGAACCAACATGGAGATGGTGAAGTGTAATAATGATGTATATGAAAAAACTTGGTAGCCATAGTCAAACTTAGTAGCCATAGTCATCTCTATTCAACTCTTGCATTGCTTAAATAGAAAGATTCAAATTATAATCTACATCACTTAATCATAAGGATTTAAACCCATTGTAAGCATACTATAACAATATTTACTCTTGTAAAAGCTCAATTATCCATCACATCACTTAGTTTGGAATGTAATATACTAAGATGCAGAAAATTCTTGTAAATAGCCATGGCATCAAAGAGTCATCTTAGATTTGGAAAAACAAGTTTGGTAATCTAGACAATATACCAAAGAGACATGTGGATCAAGAAACTATGTACTAGATTTTTGATATCTGGAATTCCTCTAGGACCATATCTACCTCTTACATGAAAATTGTAAATAATAATGGGAAAATTCCTCACTAATAATGATCTAGATTGGATCATTATATTTTTTTTCATCCATATTGATGCATTTGGAGTGTAAAAAGTGGAGGAATCAACTCAGGGGTAAAACTTTGCCGATTTATCGTAGCACCATTTCATTTTGTTCTACACACATATGTTTCCTACAGGGTAATAAGTGCATCAATTGGAGTCTGTAGGGTGGATGAGTGAGCTTTAGGTGAGTGTGAGTGTCACTGTGAGCCTTAGATGGGTGACTCTTAGATGTGATATGTGAGATGTGAGATATATTTTAAATTCAATTTTTTTATTATATTGTAACATTTTTTTTTATAAATAAAATTACTAACAATTTTTTAGATAAAAGAAAGTATAATATACATATCACATCAAAATATATAACATATAAATAGTACTTATAAATTAATATCCATTTTACCTTATAAATTAAATTAACTATTGAATAACCATCCTTTAATTTAATTAATAAGCGGATAAAAATTTAATATTTACAATATAACAATATTTTTAAATAATGAATATTTACCATGGATATTATTAACTTCTAACTAGGTTTTTTTACAATACCATGGGCCAATACAAGAGAAATATATATAGAGAGAGAGGGAGAGGACTATATATCTAAACTCTCCATCCTCGCAACTATTACTTTTGAGGTATATTTAAACTCTCCATGTTCAAAACTACTAAAAATATTCCCATAGAGATTAAATCGAGATTTTAATAAATTAAAAATGAAAATATGTTTATACATACATATGTGAAATTTATATAATATAAATAATATTATAAAGAATCAGGATAGATGCATTTAAACAAGGATCCATCTAAGAGAGAAAACAAAGTGACTAACAAATAAGTTTTTATTATTGTATTTTCTTTGACATGATTAATCCAAAATATAGATTTAATATTTTACAACCAATTATGTTTTTTTTTTTTAGATACTTTCTTAAATACAATACAATGGAATCGTATTTAAGAGCTCGTGTTATATGGAGGGGGAATAGAGTGAGGGAGAGATACATAGAGGTGGGAGAGATGAGGAGAGAGAGGAAGGAAGAGAGAGAGGAGGGGGGATAGAGGATGAGAGAGGGAGGGAGAGAGATGGATTTGGAGGGGGAAAGAGAGGGAGGGAAGAAAAAATACATTGAGGGATAAATGTGGACAGAGAGAGGGAGTGATAAGGGAGAGATGAATATGGAATGAGGGAAAGAGGAGATGATTTAAGGGAGAGAAAAAGAGATGATAGAGATAGGGAAATAAGGGGAAGAGAGATAGGGATACATAGATATGGAGGGGGGAAGGGAGGGGAGAGAGAGGGATATAGTGACAGAGTTGGAGGGTGGAGAAGAGAGTGTGTGTGTGATGGTGGGAGAGATAGAGGTAGGTGGGAGAGAAAGGGAGAGAGAGGAAGGAAGAGAGAGGGGAATTTAGAAAGAGGAGAGAGAGGGGGGGAGAGACAGAGGGAGGTGGGAGAGAAAGGGAGAGAGAGGAAGGAAGAGAGAGGGGACTTGAGAAAGAGGAGAGACAAATGGAGGAGGGAGAGAAAGGGATAGATGGGGGGGAGAGAGGGAGTTGGAAGGGGGAAAGCGAGGGAGGGAAGAAAAAATACATTAAGAGATAGAGGTGGAGAGAGAGAGGGGGGAGTGATAAGGGAGAAATGAAGATGTAATGAGGGAGAGAGGAGATGAGGGAAGGGAGAGAAAAGGAGAGGATAGAGATAAGGAAAGAAGGGGAAGAGAGAGACTAGGAGACATAGATATGGAGGGGGGAGAGAGGGGGAGAGAGAGGGAGATAGTGACCAAGTTAGAGGGTGGAGAGAGAGAGTTTGTGTAATGGGTGAGAGACAGAGGGAGGTGGGAGAGAAAGGTAGAGAGAGGAGAGAGAGATGGATTTGGAAGGGGAAGAAAGACATAAAGAGAGAAAGGTGGAGAGGGATAGGGAGTGACAAGGGAGAGATGGAGAGATGATGAGGGAGAGAAGAGACTAAGAAGAGAGAGAGAGAGAGAGAGAGAGAGAGAGAGAGAGATGGAGACAAGGGGAAGAGAGAGAGGGAGAGGAAGAGGTAGGGAGATAGATATATATAGATATGGGGAGAGAGAGTGTGTATGTTTTGGGGGTGAGAACGAGAGATAAGGGAAGATAGAGATATAGATGGAGAGAGAGAGAGATAAAGAGAGAGAGTATGTTCGGGGGTTGAGATAGGGATATAGATGGAGGGGGTGAGAGGGAATAAGAAAGGGACAAAGAGAGGGAGGAAGGAATACATATATGGTAGAGAGAGAGCATGAAATGTCTTTAGGGGGCTAAAATAGAGATACAAATAAGGTGATATGGAGGGAGGTGTAGATATAGATGGCAAGGGGGGAGAGGGAAGAATAGAATGATAGAGAAAGGGAGGGAGAGGTGAAGAGAGAGAGACAAGGGAGAGAGGGAAGGGGAGAGAGAGGAGAGAGGGAGGGAGATAGACATAGAATTGAAGGTGGAAAGAGAGGGAAGAATAAAGAGACATACAGAGACAAATACAGGCATAGAAGTTAGATCTAGAAAGTCGTGAATATTTTTTTCACTAAAATAGATGTATTGATTTTAGTGTAGTTGTTGATTTCTAGTCCTATATGAGCGCTTGCACTAAATGCATTGATTTCAGTGTAGATGTTGATTTCTACTCCTATTTGATTGTTTGCACTATATGCATTGGTTTTAATGTATATATTGATTTATAATCATATATGATCCTTCCACTAGATGCATTGATTTCAGTGTAGATGTCAATTTCTAATCTTATTTAATACCTTACACTAGATGGCTTAATTTCAGTGTAGATGTCGATTTCTACTCATATTTTATTTCTTGCACTTGATGTATTGGTTTTAGTGTAGATATTTATTTCTAATCCTATTTTAATTCTTGCACAATATGAATTGACTTTAGTGTAGACGTTGATTTCTAATCAAATTTTATAGTTTGCACTATATGCACTGATTTCAGTGTAGATGTTGATTTCTAATTTGATGCAACTAGATGTATGATGTACATTAATTTTGAATTAATTAGATTAATAATGTGCATTTATATCAGTGTAAGCACATCTTTTCCCCCTCCACATATATATCTATCTTCCATTGTCTCTCCTTGATCTCTCTATCCCACCCCCAAACATACACACTCTCTCCATATCTATCTATCTCTCTCTTTATCCCTCCCTTTTATACTCCCTCTCTCTCTATCTTCCACTTCTCTCTCTCTAACACTTCTCTCTCAATATCTTTCTATATCTCTCTTTCTCCCTCCCTTTTCCACTCCCTCTCTCTCTCTTCTCCTCCTCTTTCTCTCTAACAATTCTCTCTCCCCATATATATATATATATATATATATATATATAATCTTCCTCCCTCCCTGTCGTTTCCCCTCTCTTCTTCCCTCTCTCCCCCATTCCATATATATCTCTATCTCACCCCCAAAACATACAAGCTCTCTCAGTGTATGCACATAAACATTATGCATGGCGTGAATTGACTTATTTTTTACAATAATTCAACCATAAATACAATACTTGTATTTTCATCCTAAATAAAATGTTCACTTACCTGAAAGGTCTTCTTCTTAAAACTATAAACTATTTGTAATTGGCTACGTTCTTATTATTCCCATTTTCCAAGGATAATGGCCCTTATACATCCACTAGTACAAGACAAGATACTCTGACCATATGGTTGTAGCATGCTCTAACAACTCCTCTCGGTCATACCTTGTACATGCCTGATCCTTCGGCTCCCAATCTACAGCTCCTGCCTCTATCAACGCTCCAAGTACATCTGGCCACTAAATCTTGGTTTTCCAGTCTACTCTCTAGTTGATCGTTCTTCCACCAATGCATCAACACATCGAGACTCCTGTCGATTTGTTCATAGCTCCACTTGTGAACAACTCTCAATCTTCCCACGACTTCTTCTTAGCTACTCAAGGACTTCATCCCACTATGGTCTTCCTGTGCTACAAAAATGAAGACCAACATAGGGCACAGAGGGTTTCCACCTATCACTACAATATTTTCATCTCTCATAATGAACACAGCCTAGGAGGATTTCCCATTATCTATTGTGGAAGTCTTTCTCTACACACAAGTCTTAGGCTCCACAATTCTTCTCCTCGTTGATCAGACCCTTGAGCTCCACAACTGTTATGATAGCAGTCACCTTCATCCATCAAGGTGTTTCACTTTGGCTCCAATATCTACAATATCACATTGTCATCTAGTAGACCATAAATACCTAATATCATCCACACTTGTTCCTCTCTCATGTTTCCCTCTAACAGTCCACGAGAGACCAATTCCATGTTGTAGCATTTGTTCCTAGTTAAGGAATCCCCACACCTGGGAGACCCTTACATATGGATGCCCACAAAATCCACCAATATTCCCTTTTCCCTACAATAGAGGATCTATTGCACGAATTTGGGCATCTCAATGTGTCCTTGCCTAGGAAACAATAAAGGGTCCATCTGCAACACACCTTGTTTCTTTCCTCTTTCCTCTCAATCTAATGTGCATGTTGTCACCTTGGTTGCTTGGTATGCCTCCCAAAAATCCACGTGGATTCCTCCAAACAACTCCTAAAGCCTCCTTAAGCTTCCCATCAATTGATCCTACCAAAAGTCAACACTTTGACCCAATGCATAACGACCTTCTGCTGCAAGTATGTTGCACAATCACTATGGAATTGGTCACTAGTGTAGGTCATATAATCATGATATCTTCCCTCTCCTCATTGACTTCCATAGGTTTTCCTTAACTGATCCAATCTGGTCACAAGTTGACCCAATACACCTCTCCAAATACTATTGTTTACCTCGCTCGTTGTTGTACTTTTTCATCACTGGTTAGGCATCATCTACAACCCTACTCCTCCATGAAAATCAACAACCAACCCTCTAAAAGTTGTGGTCCTCCAAGGAGACACTCCTACACCCACATGCTGCCCCTTTTATGCTTGTTCCACTCTAAACGTAGCACAAGAGATGGTCCAGTTGTTGGGTATGTCTTTCAGCCTAGAAAATAAGCTTTTGTAGGGTAACAAGCCCCTGAAAAAATCCACCAAATAGCCTCTAAAAAAACATTGTTCATCTCCTTTTATTTGTGGCTTTACTACCCTGCAAATGCACTCAAGAACAAGTTTCAAACATGCCTCAAATAGCCCTTTAATCACCCTCGATTTCACCTACATTAGTACCTCAGCCTCCTTTTGTTGTCCCTTGGCTCCTTTTTTTGTGGTTTAATTATCCTTCACGAAAATTTCAGAGCTCCTTTGGTGTGTATTGACCACTCTTGGATGCTCTAATGTTCTCACACTCACCCTCATTTTATACACAATTGTGGGGCTCATTCCAAATTTATCCTAGGGTTTTTCCAACTGTCACATGCCTAAAATAACCTTAGGTTGACCTTAAACATAAGCCACAACCCCAACATATAAATTCAAAAACTCATAATTCCTCAACTACAACTCGAAATCAGAATTTTCTCGTTGTTTTGGAATTGTATCTTTGAGCGCTATCAACCTCATCCATCACATGTCCTACCTTCATAGTGGTTTTTTCCCAAACATTGATGGGTGAAAAACCCCCAAGTTGGATCACAAACCCACAACCCCATTTGTGATGTTTTTACCTCCAACCCTCGAACACCAAGGCTTGGATTATCTCCCAAGCTACACAAAAATCAACACTCCCTCGTAGTGATGGAGGTACTTCCAAGACTAGGAAGTATGTATTATATGCCGACGACACTAGCCCATCTTTCATCCACCATTGCAGCATACCCTATAGATGAATCTGACAATATCGGTAATGCCTATAACTCGTCACATCCTAACCTGAAGATCCCAAACCTCCATAGGGATGCTCAGTCCTGCAAGCACTCAGTTGTCCAATGGCTCAGTCCTACAAGAACTCATCCTCCTGGATCAAATACCACTCATGAAAATCCCACCAATCTCAGATATGTAACACCACGATCCAATGAAGACTCTAGTATGCCAACTTGTAGTCAATCACATCAAGCCATCTTGATCAACCTGATCTCATCCATGCCAAAGAAACCCTTGAGTTGTCCCAATCATCCATGGAACATCACTGTAAGTCCACGGTCAGCAATATTCCCTACAACAAAATGTTGTTCACCAGGCTCACCACCAATCCACCAGAACTCCCAACCCATCTCGCCATGTAATATGTCAAGACCACATCTCCATGTCTTCAGCTGCATCCTCTCCTCCATGATCCTAACAACAAAAACTCCCTTTGAGTTTATTCGTTGTGCACACTCTGATTCATTGACTTCCAAAGTAGCTCAAATACGCTTTGATACCATGTTGAAGTTCCATAACCTTGGGTCTGGGTTAGAGTCTTAAATATATGATGCTACCAAACCAAGAATCTCAACCACTAAACTACTTTTCACAGTGGAAATATAAAGCAGTAAATTATATATGCACAAATATACACAACTTTTTAAAATTTTCAACCCAGCTTCATTATATTAACAACATATAATATAGTAGTCTAGGGCTCTCATACAAGGGATAATGGCCCTCATACATCCACTAGTACAAGACAATATACTCTGACCATCTAGTTGTAGCATGCTTTAAAATTTCCTCTTGGTGATACCCTATACCTGCCTGGTCCTTCGGCTCTCGATCTATGGCTCCTACCTCTATCAATGCTCCAAGTCCATCTAGCCATTGAATATCAGTTTTCCAATCTACTCTCTAGTTGATCGTTTGTCCACCAATGTATCAATACATCGATACTCCTATCTATTTTTTCACATCTCCACATGTGAACAACTCTCAATATGCCCACTATTTCTCCTCATCTACTCGGGGAATTCAGCCCAATATGGTCTTCCTGTGATGAAATGATGAATAATAACATATATAGGGCATGGAGGTATGCCATATATCACTACAAGATGTCCATCTCTCACAATGAACACGTGCTAGGAGGACTGCCCATCATCTATTGTAGAATTCCTTCTCCACACACAAGTCTCAAGCTCGAGAATTATTCTCTTGGTTGGTCAGATCCTTGAGCTCCACAACTGCCAGGCTAGCAGTCACCTTCATGCATCAAGTTGTTGCACTTCGGCTCCAACATGGACACTATCATGATGTCCCTCAGTAGACCATAAGTTCACAATATCATCCACACTTGGTCTTCTCTCATGTTTCCCTCCAATAGTCCACGAGATACCAAGTCCACATTGTAGCATATGCTGCAAGTTAGGGCATCCCCACACTTGGGAGACCCTTACACATGGTTTCCTATAGATTCCACCAATATTCCCTTTGCCCTAAAATAGAGGAGCTATTGCACAAATATTGGAATCTCAATGTGTCCTTGCCTATGATACCATAATTCCATCATACAAGGGTCCATATACAACACACCTTATTTTTTCCTCTTGACTCTCGATCTAATGTGTATGTTGTCACCTTGGATTCTTGGTAGGCCTCCCAAAATCCATGCAGGTTCCTCCAAAAAAATCCTAAAGCCTCCTCAAGCTTCCCATCCACTAATCCTCGCAATATTCAACACTTTGACCCAATGCATACCAACCTTATGTTGCAAGTTTTATATTCAATCACTATGGAATCGATCACTATTTTAGGGAATCTAATCATTATATCGACCCTCTCCTCATTGACTTCCACAGGTTTCCCTTAACCAATCCAATCCAGTCACAATTTGACCCAATACACCTCTCTAAATACTATTTTTTACCACGCTCGTTGTTGTACTCCTGCATCACTTCTTAGGGAATCATCTACAACCCTACTCATCCATGCAAATTAGCAACCAACCCTCTAAAATTTGTGGTCCTCCAAGGGTACGCTCCTCCACTCACACGTTGCTCCTTTTGTGCTTGTTCCACCCTAAACACAACACAAAAGATGGCCCAACTGATGGTTATGGAATGCGGCCTAGCACAACAGTTGATGTAGGGTAATTTCCCCCTCAAAAATCCACCAAATAGCCTCTAAAACAACATTGTTCAGCTCCTTTGATTTGTGGCCTTCCTACCCTGCAAACGCACCCAAGAACAACCCTAAAACCTGCCTCAAATATCCCTTTAATCACCTTCATTTTTACCTACATCAACTCAATCACCTACAGTTGTACCTAAACCTCCTTTTTTTGTCCCTTGGCTCCTTTTTTTGTGGTTTAGCCTTCACAAAAATTTTAGAGCTCCTTTGGTGTGTACTGACTACTCTTGGATGCTCTAATGTTCTCACAATCACCCTCCTTTCATACACAATTGAGGGGCTCCTTCCAATGTTATCTAAGGGTCTATCCAGTTGTCACATGCGTAAAATAACCTTAGACAGGCCTTAAACATAAGCCACAACCCCAGCATTTAACTTCAAAAATTCATAACTCCTCAACGAAAACTCAAAATCGAACAATTCTCATTGTGTTGGAATCGTATCGTCGAGCACTATCATCCTCATCCATCAATTTCGTACCTTCATCATGGTTTTGGCCCAAACATCAATGGGTGAAAAACCCCCAAGCTTGGATCTCAAGCGCACAAGCCCATTTGTGGCGCTTTGACCTCCAATCCTTGAACACCAGGGCTTAGAGTACCTCCCAAGCTACACAAAAATCAACATAAAATAGTTTCAGATTGATCGCAATGAATATTGTGTGTAATTCACTAGATTCCTATTATTCACATTTTCTACCATTTTCCATTGCTACATTGTCACTTTGCGCTTAAAATTTTTATTTCATATTTTTCATCATTCAAGTTATTAGAAGTCTCTCTCATCTCAACAAACTGAGGTAAATAAGAAAATTTAAAGTTAAATTGACCAAATTAATCTTAGACACATTTATCATATTTAAAATGATCAAAAAAATTATATGTTCAAAAAAATTTGTGATGCAGGTCCTCACCAAACCTACATATTCCCAAGGATAAACATAGTGTGATAGGTTATTGGCGCACTCTTCTAGGTTACGAAACCTCTACCAAAGTAAGAAGAAGACACTATTGACCTTCTCTAAACCTTACTCTTCCACCAATGTTGGATTGACTCTAAACTTATCCTTTCATGCACTTAACTCTCAGAACTCTCCAATATATGAAGATTTCCTTTCAAACCATGTTCTATCATTACTTCTTTCACTAAGGCTTAAAGCCTACCATAAACATGATAGTTCATAAGATTTTAGTTCTTCAGCGCTTTCTCATATAACACAGAACCTTGGCTTTAGACCAGGCTCTCATCACAACATCATATAAGGGTTTAAATCATGTCTTTCGATGCTCTTACACACAACATGAAACTTCGACATGCGATCAAGATCATATCGCAATATGGAAAATGGGCTTAACCCCATTCATATCGGTGCCTCCACACACCATGTGACTTCAACACATATCCCTCAGCTCTCAACTCTTGCATTCATCAGCCTTGACTTCCACAATTGATCGTCCCTCCATCTCTTTCTAACATTATTTCCACCATTCGATCAATTCAAGAACGCACAGGAATCATCCATTTCCTATTCCTAAATCCTTCATCTATCTCTGTGCATAAGTATTCAGATTCGATTTGCAATTGCATACGAAACTTCTATAAACCTATATCAATATCCTCATCTTCCTAAATGTTATGATTCTCTACGTGCAAGGTCGTAACATTGTGCCTGCCACTTCTCAAGACTCAGAGCTTGTGCTCTGTTCTCACCTTTGACCTACAAATTAATCCATCGCTCCTACATCATCACTGGTTCAAAACCTTCATCTCATCTATCTAAAGGTGACCATTGATTTACCACAGTCATTCAAATGAAATTATTTTTTGTTTTAGACACATTCACACAAAATAACCCTGAAATGTGCAAATACTGTATTCAAGGAGCATTATCTAGGTCATCATAAACTTCCTTCAAATATTGAAACCTCTCTAGTTTCTCAATCGACCTCCAGCATCGATTCCACACTAGAACTAAATACATAAGAATTCAGTTTCCTTTCATTGGATCCCTACATTTATCATTATTAAAACACCAGCGATTGTAATCTTGCAGTGAAATTCTACCCAATCAATCCTTCAATAGACTACAATGACTGTACATATCTTGTTCATAGTAAAATGACTGCAATCCTCATGTTTTCAATAAAGACAAGGAAGATAAAGAATTCTTAATTGCCAATGTTAATTATTACCATGCCCCTATCACAAAGAAGAGAACAGTACTGCATATATATCATATCACACATAATATCCCTAAAATTCCATAACAAATTCTTCCATTACTTTAAAACAATAAACCTTCTACATATAGTCCATTTACCCTATCATGGCCTTGATCTACCTTGTGTGGCCGTCTTTTTTTTCTTTTTTTTTCTTTTTTTTTATGCCCATAGGCTTGCAGTCTCATATACAATAGGAAGTCCATTCTTCCAATCCTCAAACCCTAACCAACTTCCTAAATTCCTGTCAACTAAATCCTAAAATAAACATTCAACTCTATCCATTTGATGACTCAATAAACAAGATGTATTAAGACTCTACTGAATTCTTCCACCTAGTGGAGATTCGGTTACAATGATTCCCTTTCTAACTATTAACTCACCTACTCACTAACATCTCATCACACTAGAACCTTCTAAAATACTTGTACTAATAACATTTAGATATTTGTACAATGATATTTCGATCAAACCCCTCCTTGGGCTAATAATAAGACCTAAAAGAATAACTAGACATTTTCACTTTGACCTTGGAAGCCAATGCTCCTGCATCAAAATCCCAAAGTAAGAAGAAGACATGATCACCTAATTATGTTCCTTTAGTTTTTGTCTTTCGTAGATCCCAAACTATGTTTTTCTGTTGTCCAAAAGTTGCATTGTCTTCATCATTCTTCAGTTGCAATCTTTCAGGCTTCCATACTTTGTATTGTAGTGCTCCACTGTCTCTACCTTCATTGTTCTTCACTTTCCAAACAATTCCACAGTGGATTTCTTTCTTCATTTTGCTACAGCTCATCTTAGGTATCTGCATTAGGTTCCATAGTTCATCTATGGCTTCTTGTAATTCAGTCTGCTGCTGCAAACTAATTTTTTTTTCCATACTTTGAAATTGTACTTTGTTGCACTTTATCCATTCATCACCAAACTGTTGATTTATTTCTCTGGCTCTTCTTGCTTCAATTTATGCTTTTTTTCTTGGAATTACTCCATTTACTATTGCAAATATTGTTCTGGACATTGCTACCTCCCAAACTTCCTGAATATCTCTTAAGATATCTCCCTCTGCAACATCCCTCTTCTACTTAGTACCTGGGAATTTACTTTCAAAAAATAAATTGTCTTATGATTCTTTGACTACAGTAATATACTCATTCACTCTTCTTTGTATACTAGCAAACGTAATGAAGTTTTGTAAACTAGTATCTTCTCCTACCTCTTTCACAACTTGAGACATTTTCACATCATTGGCCGCAATTCCTTTCTCTTGCTCAAATATTTCCAACAAGCATTTCAACCATTCCCTTTGTACTTGTCTCATCTCAAACACATCATCAATATGCTACATTTTAGTTTCATCATAACCCTCTTCTTCTTCCTTGACAACCTTCGTGATTTTCCTTCAACTCCTAGATTGATTATGACAGTCAATTCAGCGTCTTCAAACATTTTATCTTCATGCTTTACATCTTCCTCATCATTATGCCTTGCTTGGAAACTTCCGGTATTCTTCAGTTCTAAAGCTAACTCTCCTTCAACTTGAGACATGTCTGCCTCATATTCATCCAAATTCAATTGTACATTCAGTATATTCATTCTTTGGCTTGCTATTCTATCCTCCAAAAGACTTAACTTAATCCACAAATCAGTTATCTGACATGGAATTTCTCCTGAAAACTCTGTACAATCTTCACAATTTTCTTCTTCTTTGTCACAAGTCAAATCATTCTATGACACTATTTCTTCATCCTCTATCAGAAAAGAATTCTTATTCTCCACCACTGTGACAGTTCTAAAGGTATGTCCTATAGTCTTCTCTTGGCTAATCAGATAAGCTAATTCCTCCTTGTCCTTAACAATAATAGGTTCCTTCATATGAGACATGACTGTCTCACCTTCCTTGGAAATGTTGGCCTTATTAAGTAAGGAATCTATGAGTTCCTGCTGCTGCAACAACTCAACTTGGTCCTCATCAGAAAGACACTCTTCAACATACCTTGCTTGATAATTCTCAACTTCATTTAAGACAAATCCAAGAGATGGATTTCCTTCTGCAACACCTACAAACACAGTCAAATTATAAATCTCAAAATCACAAGACCAAATAGTCTCATTTGATGATACAATCACCAAATATTCCTTTTTTTGTTCTAAGTCTCTTTCAGGACTCAGAAAGTCTTCACTACCTTTCTTCCTAGCTTCGTCAAGCATATCAGTTAAAGGCTTGACATCCTCTTTTGCTTCTTTCTGTTCTTGGCCATCATCATAAGAGAAATCTTTTCTATTTTCATCCTTCATAGCATGCTGAAAAACATCACCTTCAATCAACTGTGCATGTGCATGTGCATGAGACTCAGATATCTCATCTTATTTCAAAACATGATCAAGATTATGCCCTTCTCCTTCATTATTTATGACAATATTAGCAAATTTTCCTTCTTCATTCATTGTACTTATTCTGAGTAATTATTCCTTCAGTCGAGCATTTATCATTTGATATTTCCTCTTTTGTAGCTTATACCATCTTCTCCTTCTTCTCATAAGAAAACCACACCTCTGGTCTTCCTTGTTCCTCTGTAACAACTCCATCAGTACTTCAAGATGGACTACTACCTCCGCCTTCTCCCTCTCATATCCTTCATTGCTCATTTGCCTCCATATGCCATTTTCTTTAGCATCTTCTTTCTTCACTTTGTGGATGCTTCCTGTACCCCTGTTATGACTATCATTAGTCATCTTCTTCTTCATCTTCTTGAGCTTCTCACACTCACTATCAGCTGCACTTAAACTCTACAGTAACAAGTTCTCCCTGCTACAACTTATCTCACTAAGCTCTCCTCTGTACTTGGTCTTTTGGTAAGCACCAGTCCCCTATCTGGAACCTTCTTTTGAGCACGCCTCTACTCCTTCTAGGCTTCAAATCATCCACACTTTTGCGAACACAACTCTCCTCTTGTATTTCAATCACAAATTAAATACTAGGTTCTGGCCACACTATTCTTTCACTCATAAATCCTTATTGGATTTCTTCATCACTACTCTTAAGTTTGTGATCTTCTTGCTGAGATGCCTCACTAATTTTTGTTACCTGCATATGAATTATATTTAAAACAAAGACAATTCCCAAGATTTCAAAAGCTTTTTGTTTCCAAATTTCTATGGCCACTTTAAAATTATTCTCCTCAACTTCCATCTCTGACTGATTTAAACTCTTTCCCTTGCATGTAACTAATTCTCCCAAAGTAACTTTCCTTACCCTCCTTAAGCTTTAAGCTCCTGCATATAAAAATTTTCAATTCAAAAAACCTCCTCTACAGACCTTTTGTCTGTCTCCAAAAGAGCATTCCTGCTCCAATACCAAATGATGTAGGTCCTCACCAAACCTGCATATTCCTTAGGATAAACTTAGTGTGCTAGATTATTGGCACACTCTTCCAGGTTACGAAACCTCTACCAAAGTAATAAGAAGACACTATTGACCTTCTTGAAACCTTACTCTTCCACCAATGTTGGCTTGACTCTAAACTTAGCCTTTCATGCTCTTAACTCTTAGCACACTCCAATATATGAATATTTCCTTTCAAACCATGCGCTATCATTACTTCTTTCCCTAAGGCTTAAAGCCTAACATAAAAATGATAGTTCATAAGCTTTTAGTTCTTCAACGCTTTCTCATACAACACAGAACCTTGGTTTTAGACCAGGCTCTCATCACAACATCATATAAGATTTTAAACTCATGTCTTTTGGTGCTCTTACACACAACACGAAACTTTGACCCATGATCAATATCATATCGCAATATGGAAAAGGGGATTATCCCCATTCATCTCGGTGCCTCCACACACCATGTGACTTCAACACATATCCCTTGGCTCTCAACTCCTGCTTTCATTAGCCTTGACTTCCACATCAACATTGACTGTCCCTCCATCGCTTTCTAACTTTCTTTCCACCATTCGATCAATTCAAGAACGCACTGGAAACATCAATTTCCTGTTCCTAAATCCTTCATTTATATTTGCGCATAGGTATTCAGATTCAATTTTAAATTGCATATGAAACTTCTGTAAACCTCTATAAATCTCCCCATATTCCTGAATATTACGATTCTCTACATGCAAGGCAGTAACATTGTGCCTGCCACTTCTCAAGACTTAGAGCCCATGTTATGTTCTCACCTTTGACTGCAAATTACAACATCTCTCCTACATCATCACTGGTTCAAAACCTTCATCTCGTCTATCTAAAGGTGACCATTGATTTACCACAGTCATTCAAACACAATTCTTTTGTGTTTTAGACACATTCACACACAACATCCATGAAATTTGCAAATACTTTGTTCAAGGAGCATTATATAGTTCATCATAAAAAAAATTCAAATATTGAAACCTCTCTGGTTTCTCAATCGACCTCCAAAAATTGATTCCATAATATAACTCAATACATAAGAATTCAATTTCCTTTCATTGGATCCCTGCATTTATCATTCTTAAAACACCAATGGTTGGAATATAGGAGTGAAATTATACCCAATCAATCCTTCAATAGACTACAATGACTGTACATAGCTTGTTCACAGTAAAATGATTGCAATTCTCAAGTTTTCAATAAAGACAAGGAAGATAAAGAATTCTTAATTGCCAATGTCAATTATTACCATGCCCCTATCACACAGAAGAGCACAATACTACATATAGATCATATCACACAGAAGATCCCTGAAATTCCATAACAAATGCTTCCATTACTTTCAAACAATAAACCTTCTACATACAGTTCATTTACTCTATCATGGCCCTGATCTACCTTGTGTGGCCATCTTTTTTTTTCTTTTTATTTTTTTCATGCCTGTAGGCTTGTAGTCTCATATAAAACAAGAAGTACATTCTTCCAATCCTCAAACCCTAACCAAATTCCTAAATTCCTGTCAACTAAATCCTAAAATAAACATTCGATTCTATCCATTTGATGACTCAATTATAAACAAGATGTATTAAGACTCTACCAAACTTTGCCACCTAGTGGAAATTTGGTTACAATGATTCCCTTTCTAACTATTGACTCACCTACTCACTAACATATCATCACACTAGAACCTTCTAAAATACTTGTACTAATAAAATTTAGATATATTTACAATTATCTTTCGATCAAACCCCTCCTTGGGCTAATAATAAGACCTAAAAGTCTAACTAGAAATTTGCACTTTGACCTTGGAAGCCAATGCTCCTGCATCAATTTGTATGACTTCAAATTACTGAAACTAACCTAGATCCATCTTAACCTCAGATCTATCAAGCACCGAGAGAGATCAAATATCTCAAGGTGAAAACCTTTCCTCAATTTTTTCACTCAAAAAATAGGTTTGAACCTCAAGAGATTTGATCCCTCTCGGTGCTTGATATATCCAGGGTTAAGATGGATCTAGGCTGGTGTAAAATAATCTAGAAGATTTTATATTTTAACTCTAGGTAAGAGTTGATGTATTCAAAATTAACCACTAGTAGGCTATCAGGTTGTGTTATAACTGGGCCACTAGGAGGAAGATATTTCCATTCTTTCGAGAGAATTTTGTTCCACAGCTGAGAAAATTTAGCCATGATAGATAGGAGGTAGAGCACATAGAGAGGATTTGTGCATTGTAGTATCCCATGGGCCACATGTATTACTTCTTTGTACCTACAATCATATTTCCAAACAGAGAAAGAGAGCAAAGCAGCCTCACCTTCCATCTGAGTTTTCTCCCGAAAGGGTTTCGCAGAGAGCATATTTTGTATCTTATGTGTGTTTGTGAGAGCTTATTTTATTATTATTTACTTTTATGCATAATTTCCATTCGCATGCATGCATTCATTACAATTAAATCTATAAATTTAGAATTTAATCGCCAAAATCGTGGGCCCTGTTGGGGTAAATTGGTACATCAACTTCCCGGGGTCACAACTTTGGCATACGATCTTTGTTTGATGTGCACGATGCCTAGTTAGAAATATATATCTGAGGACTATAAATTTATCTTACAAATTTCAATTAAAAACTCACATTTTCCCATTTTCCAAAAAAACGTCGTTTGGGGTATCGAAATGGCTTCAGAAGTTAAGGACACAAAAAAAAATACCAAAAATAGTAAACTATGCTACAATTAAGGAAATTGGAAAAATAAAAGAAATAATGGTGGGGGTGAAATTGTAATAGGTGGGTGGCCACCAATATCCAACTAGATCGGTCCTCGCCCCTTAGGAAGAAATGATCCCCATTGTGTTGACTACCTCCATGAGATGGGGAAACTTCTGTTGAACTTGGTCCCTGGTGAGCCACTTGCCTTGGTCCAGGATTTGGTCAGCTTTGACGACCCCATAGAGTTGGATATTCTGCTGGCAAGTGTTATTTATTTGTGTGCCCATGATCTGATTAGTTGTGGCTTGTTCCATGCAGTCTCGGTTCAATTCTGTTGGAGTGAGTTTTTCTGTAATGTCGAATGTGTTCAATAATGGTGGAAAGTATGGCCTAAGGCAGTCCAAAATGAACACTAGGTCTGGGACAGGGGAATGGTGGAATGTTGGGCTTGAAGGAATTGTCCCCGACAACCTTGATTATGGCGTATGACCCATAACAGAGTGGGTGAAGCTTGCAGTGTGGCACAGTGAGGCGCTCCTTCTGCAAATGTAGCCAAAATTTCTCACCCACCTGGAACTTGTGTGGAACCTGATGTTGATCATGTTGTTTCTTTTGCTTAGAATTGGATCTATATACACTAGTACAAAATATCTAGTTAGTTACTAAAAAAATGACTAAAATTTGCATATAAATGACTATTTTTCGGTCGATGACCAATAGTAGCTAATTTACAGTATCTTATAACATGACCAACTTTTAGTCGTTTTTAGCTTAGTCATTAATTCATTATCTCAATTTTGTTGTCTAGTAGTATATTTGATCATTAATTTAGTTATTGATTTGGTCATTTATTTAATCATTTATTTAATCATTGGTTTGGTAATTAATTGTCACAATTAATGACCAAATATATAACAAAATATATTACATATAATCACCCAATAAAACCAATTAATGACCAAAGAAATATGACCAAAATGTTGGTCGTGTTATAATATATTGTAAATTAGCTACTAATAGTCATATATATGCAAATTTTAGTCATCGTTTGAAACTAATTAATGACCAAAGAAATATGGCTAAATTTTTTGTCATGTTATAAGATACTGTAAATTGGCTACTAATAGCCGTATATATGCAAAATTTAATCATTATTTGTAATCACAAATTTATCATTTACAATAATCATTTAGCCTCTGAATCAGAACCTAACAAGGGGAATGACAAATGGAAGCATATTTTTGATGCGGAGCCCAACACCATTGTTGCCACTATGAAGACACAGAAGGAGGAACCAGAAGATCTAGAGGAGGTAGAGCATCTCTTCCACTCCCAGATGTGGGTAAAGGGTTCCCCACTACAGTTCATTGTCGATAATGGGAGCCAAAAGAACCTCATTTCAGCATATGTCGTGAAGCGGTTGGGCTTGCCAACCACAGCGCAGCCACAACCACACACTATCAGGGGGCTTCACCAAGGATGGGATCTCCGCGTTAGCCACAAGTGTCACCTTCCTTATAGCATCAAGCCCTTCACGGATGAGGTATTATGTGACATTGCTCCTATTGATGTTTCTGATGTATTATTAGGCCAACAATACTTGTGGAAGCGACATGCTGTGTATGAGTCCCGGCCTTGCTCTATTATTGTTACTTTGGGAAATAAGTTGTATAGGATACTAGAGGTACCACCGCCTCCCACTCTCTCTTTGGTTACTGCAAAACAATGCAGTAAGCTCATTTCCCAAACTAGGAAATTTTTTTTCCTGATGATTCGCCCCTAGGGAAAGAAGAAGATTGTGACCACATGATTCCTCTGCACAAAAAAAAAAAATGGACAATGTTGTGCAGGAGTACAGAGACAACTTCACTTCACCCACAGGGGTGCCTCTACACTATCAGGTCAAGAACCCCATTGACCTAACCCCAGGTGAACCGCTACCCAATGGGCCGATCTATAGGCACTCTGTTCCAGAGAATGATGAAATTAAGAGGCAGATTCAGGAGTTGTTGCAGAAAGGTCACATCCGACCAAGTTCATTGCCTTGTGGGAGCCCAATCGTGTTGGTACAGAAGAAGGATGGGACTTGGAGACTCTTTATTGACTATCGGGCACTAAACAATATCACCGTCCAGAATAGGTACCTGATCCCACGAATTGATGACCTTCTGGACCAACTCAAAGGGGAAAAATATTTCAGCAAGATCGACTTGAATTCTGGGTATCACCAGGTACCAATCGAAACCTCTGATGTGTGGAAGACTGCCTTCAAAGCCGAGGATGGTCTTTTTAAATGGCTCGTCATGCCTTTCGGGTTGACGAATGCTCCCGCAACCTTTATGAGGTTAATGGATGACATCTTGCATCCATTCACCAACTCATTTGTAGTGGTGTACTTGGATGACATTTTGATCTTCAGCCAAACTTTGGAAGAGCACCTCCACCACATCCGAGAAGTCCTCCAAAAACTACGGAAACACAAGTTGTGTGCCAATTTGGAGAAGTGAACTTTTGGCATGAGCCATGTTCAATGTCTGGGATAAATTATTGATGAAAAGGGGGTGCATGTGGATCCAACCAAGATCCAAGTCATTCAGGATTTTCCAGCCCCAACCACTCTAACAGACCTTCATAGCTTTCTAGGTCTTGCTAATTTATACCACAGGTTCGTGTTGGGATTCTCTCATATCACTTGGCCCTTGAGTCAATTCACCAAGGGAGGAGCGAAAGAAAATTTATTTTGGTCGAAATCTCAACAGAAGGCGTTCGTATAATTGAAACATCACGTATATTTTTCCCTAGTGCTCACATTACCAGACTTGCAACAACCATTTGAGATTGAGACAGATGCCTCTGACTATGCTATTGGGGCAGTTCTTACTCAATAGGGGCATCCAGTGGCATATCATAGTGAGACATTTTCTGACACAGTTTGCAAGTATCCCACTTATGACAAAGAAATGTATTCCATTATGCAAGCTTTTCGACAAGGGAAGCATCACATTTTGGGGAAGGAAACAATCATCCACACAGACCACCGACCCCTGCAATTCATACAGACACAAGGGAAGTTGCAGAACAATTTCCAGCAAAAGTGGTCCACATATTTGCAACAATTTCATTTGAACATCAAGTACAAGAAGGGTAACACCAATCATGTTGCCGACTGCCTCAGCTGACCACCTATCGTGGCCATAACCACAGTTCTCAACTCTTGTGGGCATGAGACTTCTGAATGGTCGCTTCTCTACAAGAGTGATCCAAAATTCAACCACACATACAAGGCACTCTTGGGGGGTACGCAAGTTCCAAATTTTCACCTCCAAGATGCACTATTATGTCACTTGGGACACATTTTTGTTCCTTGAAGCGAGCGTGCCAAGATGATATGGGAAGCGCACTACAGTCGAAACGTTGGGAATTTTCGGGTCGAGAAAATAGTGGCAGTACTGAAGAAGTATTTCTATTGGCCGAACCTTACATAGGATGTCGGGAAGTACATCAGATCATGCACTGCTTGCGCCATTGCCAAACCGACCATCAAGAAGCAAGGGCTCTATACTCCGCTACCTACCCCTAGTCGACCTTGGGAATCCATCTCCATGGATTACATGTCAGGCCTTCCTTCTACTAAGCATGGAAATGACTGTGTTATCATGGTCGTCGACATATTCTCAAAGATAACCATTATGGCGGCCTGCAAGAAGAATATCACAGTAGAAGCCACTACTAAACTCTTCTTTGAACGAGTTTGGGTTCACTTTGGGATCCCACAGTCTATCATATCAGATCGCGACAACAGGTTCCTCAGAACCTTTTGGTCCAACCTCTGGTCAATGTTGGACACCAAGCTCACAAATTCCACAGCTTTCCATCCCCAAACTGATGGCCAGAAAGAGGTCGTCAACAAGATGATTGTACACATTCTGCGCATGTACAATTTAAAGAATCCACGCAAATGGGATGAGAGCCTCCCCTATGTACAAAAAATTTATAATCAGGCTCTCCATAACTCAATTGACCACATCCCCTTTTAGGTGGGCTTGGGATTCCAACCACTATGTCCCATTGACATAGCCATGCCATTTGTGGCTACTCCGACCGATTCAGCTCATGTCCAGTCTGAAGCTGACAAAGTGAACAACTTCATCAAGTGCATTCAGCACATCCACCAATAGGTTCATGACATATTGGATAGAGCCAATGCTAAGTACAAGCAATGACATGATCAACATTAGGTGCCACACAACTTCCAGGTAGGTGACAAAGTGTGGCTACATTTACAGAAGGAGCGCCTCACTGGACCCCACTGCAAGCTTCGCCCGCTCTGATACGGGTCGTGCACCATCATTAATGTTGTAGGAAACAATTACTTCGAGCTCAGTATTCCACCATTCCTTGGTCTGCACCCAATATTCAATGTAGACTGCCTTCATCCCTACTTCCCACCTCTACTGGACACCTCTGACATTGCAAAAGAACTCACACAAAAATACTTAAACCCAGACTGCATGGAACAGGCCACCATAGATTGTATCATGGACATTCAAATCAAGAACACTCTCCAATGGAAGATCCAAATGTATCGGGTTGTCAAAGCTGGCCAACTCCTGCACCAAGGCAAGTGGTTCACCAGGGACCAAGTTTAGTAGAAGTTTCCTCATCTCATGGAGGAACTCAACACAATAAGTACCATTGCTTCCTAAGGGGGGAGGAATGATCTAGGTGGATATTGGTGGCCACCTGACTATTCCACTTGGATCCCCACCGTTGTCTCTTTCAGTTTTTTAGTTTCGGCACAACTTACTATTTTTAGCAGTTTTTCGGGTCCTGAACTTCCGGAGCCATTTTGAGGCCCTAAACAACGTTTTTTGGGCATTATTTGTCCAGCGAAAATGATTTTATTTCAGAATTGACATTCACATCAATAGTTGTAGTCTTCAAATATATCATTCTAACAATGTATCATACACGTCAAATGGAGATCGTATGCCGAAATTACGTCCCCGGGAAGTTGAAACACCAATTTACCCAAACGAGGCCCATAGTTTTGGCGCTTCATCTCCTAGGGTTAGGTTTTTGGACGTTTATAGTTCTCCGTTGTTTCTCAATAATAAAGAGGCCCTCGAGCCTCATTGTAACACAATTCAGAGGTCTGTAGCCGCCACATCTCTTCTCAAAGATTCGCTACCAGCACCCTAGCTAGTTTATTTCCACTCTGTCTGTAAGCAAATTTTAGTTCTTTGATATTAATGAAATGAAGTGTTATTTCCATTGCATCTTTGTATTTATGGTTATATGTGTATTATGTTGCATTCCTGCATAAATCCAGATCATAAATTGTGCAAAAGAGGGATTACAATCAGCAAATGCAGATTATGTTTCATCATTCACTCATCAAAATGGTGGCCATGCATCAAGTTCAGCAAAAAAACATTTCATGAGATGCATTCATTGCAAATGAGGTTTTCACTACCCCACCTAGCCATCATGACCAGGATATTACTTCATCATCTCATCCTCCCATATCCACTTCTATATCACATCCCGTTTTTCATACATCACCACCCACTCACATACATTCACCTCATGTTGACCCTACCTCATCACCTTTCTATACCCCTTCACCATCACATCATGATACTGGAGCATCAAGTAGTGAAAGGTACATTGAGGAAGCTTGCAATAAGATTATTAATATTGATCCATTTCCCTTGACATATTAGAGAGGAAAAAGGCATGTGTTTGCTTCACATGGTGTGAAAGGGGCCATGCCTTCTTCATCAGCAAAATAGGTAGAAGAGGGCAAGGAAAAGGCTACAGAGTCTATCATTGTTGGGACAGAGGACAAACATGAAACTGAGTAGGAGTTTTAGTTGACTGACCTTGATGATGAGGATGATTTTATAATCATCAATGCATTGATCAAAGGCAAGGAGACCAAGATTAGTGAGCTTCAAGCTAATCTTGGTAGAGCACAGTACGTGATTGATTTTCTTGAGTTAGAGAATCAGCAACTGAAAACTAAGCAAAGCATCAGTGATGTCAGAACCTTCAGAGCTCAGAGAGAGGTAGGAAAGGACAAGGCCTTGCTGGAGGAGACCTTGGGAAAACTTGATGATAGTGATGATGAGGAAGATCAGCTTCCAAGACAGAGACTGAGGAAAATTGGGCTAAAGAAGGCTTTAGATTAGGAAAGGCAGAAAGAGGGTGAGATGGTAGAGCAGCTCACTCCAAGTGAGTTGCTTGCCATAGAGATTAGCAGAGACAGAGAGTCTTGGCTTTAGAGAGCCAATTTCCATATGGAGAGCCTACTAGAGAAGGCAAAGAAGGAAATTGACATTCACTATGCCATGAGAAAGAGAATTGCAAGGGCCAAACTCAAACGAGCCCATGCAAAGTTTCGGGATTTGACCGAGTCAAAGGAGAAGGATAAGTTGAAAATTCTTGTTGAGGTGTCCCTCTAGGCCTCCAACGTTGATCAACAAGAAAATTTACAATTTTGGCACACTTTGTGCAAATTTTGATTTTTGACAGTTTAGCACACATAAAATTGGCTTAACATGCAGCGCCACTGGTGTTGCGCTCTTTTTTGGGGCATCCAATTGATGAATGTCCACCACCATCATGTTCATAATGATGAGGACATCAACTCTAGAAATTTTGATAATATTTGGAGGAGAACTGGTCCCTCAAAAGGGAAAAAAACCACCAAAAAATCATGTTTTTGCCCTCTTTTTGACCATGGCACTGCGTGTTTACGAGTCTTGGGAGAACAGGTTTTTGGCAGGGCATATGGACACCATATTTTAAATTGGAGGCATATTTGGAAACCAGACTCATAGATATTTTCAATGAGCTATCATGGGGTTCATTTGGACATTAGGAAGGCCTCCAAAAGTTGGCTGCAAAACAGGTCAATTTTTCTGTCATGACGCTCTGCATTTACCAAGGAATTGGAAATTTTCACTGTTTTCAACATTTTTTACTTTTTGACTTTTTACCTGAGAAAATGAGAAAATAACTGATGTAAATGGTCATGGTGAATGTAAATTTCATGTTTTGACTTTCATATAAGTTATATACATTAGGTAAGTCATCAGTTGAGGTCAAATGAATCAGTTTCCTCTCTTTTAGAGGCAAGTTGTTGGGTCTTCCTAGTTTTCAGTTTGTTGTTTGGGATTAGGTGAAACCAATCCTCATCTCATTTATTTGACTCCCTTGAGGCTAGGGAGAGTGGTTTTGAGGTATATATCATGTATTTTCTCAGTCATTTTTAGAGGTTGGACTCACTTGGAGCTTTGGCATCTCAAGAGACATTTTTTATATCAGTTTATCTTGGATATTAATAGAAATTTGCAGCTATTTCTTTAGGATCCCAGTGGTATGAGTTTTAGACATGTTTTCCTATCTATTATCAATTTGTTTGAATGAATTGTTAATTCATAAACCATTTCATGCCTATAATATATTATATTTCAAGTTTGAAAAGGCAGAATCCATATTTATTTATGCTCTGTTTTGGGAAATTTAGTATAATGTGTTCATTCTCCTAAATTTAGGGAAAATAAATTCTAGATTCTTTTCCTGACTCCTCACCAATCTATTCACCTCACCACAATAATATTTTAATGTCAAACTTTCTGCCTACCTTGCCCTTAGAACATCCTGCAAATTTTGACCTAATTTCCTTGCCCTAACTGTTTGACTCCTCTTGATCCAGCAAAACCAACACAAATAAAAAAATAAAAACCCTAAGCTACTATACTTAGCCTAAAATCTTATTTTCTCGGTCATTTTGACTATGATTTATATGGAGAGAGCCCTCTCCTAGCCTAGTAGGGCTAGCTACTTGGCTATGCATGGTTTGAGGTTACCTCGGGATTGCCTCTCTCAACCTCAAGTTCAATCTGAGTGATAACATTTTGGAAACTCCATTGGGGAAGAAAAACTAAAATCAGATCAACCCGAGTAATTAATTTTCATTGGAATTTTTAAACTCGTGGATGATAAGTTTATAATTTATTCAAAGGCTGAATTGAAAAAATTGTGAAGTGCATATTTGGTGTTGAAATTGGACATACTGGCTTCCCAAAGATATACCAGATCCAACCCCGATCCAAATCCTCCTACTATTGTTAGTGATCCTCAGAACATTGGAATAAAAGGTAAATTTTTTGTTGAGACTTCTAGTTAAGTCAGAAATCAATCAGAAGGAAGTTCCATCCCCAGAGCTCATTCATTTCCCAAAATGTTAGAAAACTTGTAAGATATTGAATTTGATATAAATTTTGAGCAAAGTTTATTCTGGAGTAAATCTTTAAGTTGGATTGACAAGATAGTTGTTGATTCCTCCATTTCCTTCCACAGTCCAATTGAAGATCAGTTTTCACACTCTCAATTAGGTTTTCAATCAAGGTCTCAATCAGAATTTTTACAATCTCTTAAAGTTTTACAGAACTACTCTTCGCAGGTAAGTACTTGGTTGGCAAGTAGACCTCAAATCTCAGCTTCTTCTTCCATCACTTCATCTACTGTTACTCAAAATATTCCTCTTCCCCTTCCTTCTTCTTCATCCGTTGTTCACACTATTCAATCGGGGACAAGTCTTCCTTTGATCACCTCAGGCATCCAAATCCTTGTGATTAATCTTGTTGTTAATCCTCCACCCCCACCTCCAATCATGGTTGTAAGATATGCCCCCCTTGGTCTCCCTCAGAATCCGGGTCAAATGCCCGTAGATTACCAAACCAAAATCCCTTTATTTGATGAAACTTAGTCTCTAACAGCTCAAAAGCACGTAATTAAGATTAATGACTTCTTTGACCTTCATGAAATTGATATAGAGGATGTGAAGATGAGACTATTTGCACAAATCCTAGGAGGGGAAGTAATAAAATGGTTCAGAGCTCTACTAGCAGCCACTATTGACACCCTAGCAGTTTTGCATAATCAGTTTGTCGAAAGATGGGAACAAAAGAAGAATCCTCTTCAAATCATGTCTAAATACGAGAATATGAAAAGGAATGTTGGTGAGTCTCTTTAAGATTATTGTGTGAGATTTTACAATGCTCTTCCTGCACATATGAAACCACCGGAGGGTATGGGTTTGGTCAAATTATTGGATGGATTTGATGTTGATATGGCATATCAGTTGCATGAACATGATCCTACAAATTTAGAAAACATGCAGAATAATTTTGTAAGTGTGGAATTGAATTTGCTGGCCAAGAGAGCAAGGATGAGATCAGAAAAGAGGGCGACTATAAAAGAGTATACCTCCAATTCCAATGCAAAAATGGATTCATTACTCCAAACTATGGAGAGAATGGTTGACAGAATATCCATCTCAGATGGACCTGAACCACAGATATAGAATCCAAGTTTCAGAGGGCAGCAGGAGGCTCAGTTTAGAATCAAGCAAAGAGAGCAGAAAGCACCTGACCAAACAGCACAACAAAAAAATTAGATTAGGACCCCGTTGTAGCAGAACTATGTCCAAGGAGTAGAAGAAGAGGAAGATGAAGATCTAGCGGTTGAAAAAAATCATTTCTTTATAGCATATGGCTTGCCCATGTTCCTCACTGAAGATGAGGAGTATACTGAAAATATGGATTCTTCAAAAGACGAAGTTTATATCTTGGCAAATAATGATGATTTGGAAACAGAATCATATGATTGCCAATGTGGATATATGAATGATTTGAGTGCACAACAGAAACTATATTCTTTAAGGAGCATAGATGTACCTGTCAATCCCATTCAGAAAAGGAAAGAGTAGTCAAAGAATGATCTTCCTAATAATCAGAGAAAGGGTAAAGAACATGTAGATCATAATAGTAACAGCAATCGGCCATCAACAAGTTTAGCTATTAAGGAGAAAGACACTCAGAAAAAGGAGACTGTGACCGGGAATCAAAATGATGAAAGAGATACTACTGTCAAAGAGTTAGATAAAGTCACAACTTTTAATTTAGAAAATGAAATAGCTAAATTGAAAGTTTCCATTCCTTTGACATAGTTAGTAAAGAATAGTCATTATAGAGATAAAATGTCTAAAATGTTGCTAGTTGATCCTTTTTCCGATATGGTTAATGTTGAAGATGACCACCCTAAACTCATTTTTAGTCCAGCTATAGATGGTAAATTAGGAGAAAGTGAAGTTCCTCCCTTTTATTTGAGCCTAAGACTGCATGAATACATACTTCACAATATTATGCTTGATTCTAGGGCCTCTTAAAATTTGATGCCTAACGCTATTATGGAAAATATGGGCATGGATATCACCCGACCTTATCATGATTTTTATTCATTTGATTCTGGTAGAGTTCACTGCATTGGTCTCGTTAAATATTTAGTGGTTTCTTTGGATCAAATCCCGACCAAGAATGTTTTGATGGATGTGGTGGTGGATGACATACCACCTCGTTTTGGCATGCTACTGTCAAGATCATGGGGATCCAAACTAAAAGGTACTTTACAATTGTACTTTTACTATGCTACTATTCCTATTTTCGGGCAATTGAGGAAATTGTACCGAGAAAATAAAATGAAATATATGATAACTAGTAAGGAGAAGCCTATCAATCATCCCATACAAGCTGTACATATAGATTTGGAATATTTTATTTTGTACAATGATGGTGATTTGAATGATGTAAATAATCAGTTAGTAATAGTAGAATATTTTCTAGAAGTTTCAGAAATTTTTAGAGCAAATCTGGATAAAGAGAAAGAAATGGTGCCTTCTTCATTGGTACCTTCCTCCGAGTAGCCTCCTGAAAAATATAAAAACAGTACATAACTGCAAAATGAGGTGACTGGCCCAAGTAAAATAGAACCAAAAGCTGAGTTTCAATATTTATAAGATGAAGCGGGCTTATGGAGCATGGATTTTTATGGTGCTTTGGGTAAGGAAGGTGCAGGTATTGGTATTTGGATCCGAAGTCTTGTTTGTAAATCTGGCAGAATACAAAGTAGTGTTAGAGAATGCTTGTATAAGTTGGCTTTTGACTGTTCTAATAACGAAGCGGAGTATGAAGCATTAATTATAGGTCTTAAAATTCTGAAGAAACTTGGTGCGAAAAGAATTTATGTTTATGGTGATTCTAAGCTTGTCATAAAGCAGGTAAAAGGAGAGTATCAAGCAAAACATCCATGGATGAAAGCCTATAGAAATGCAGTCTTGGATGTCTTGAAAATGTTCCCTGAGCATACATTAATAGTAGTGCCAAGAACTCAGAAAATCATTGTGAATTCTCTTGCTATGGTGGCAAGTAATCTGAAAATTCCAATGAATTCCCTTAATAAATTTGAAATTCATGTCAAACATAGACCTAGTGTTCCAGATAATCTAAGGTATTGGCAAGTTTTTTGGGATGAAAAAGAGATTAATATCTTTTTACAGAATGAAGGAAATTTTAAGGATGCTTTTATTGATGATGTATGTGATGTTGATGATCAAGACATAGAAACCAATATGATGAATATTTTGTAGCTGAAAGATAATGTTATTCCTAGAGGTCTGATACCTTTAGAAGATCTGTTCGATCAGGATGATGTGGCCAGGAAACCAACATTGACTCCTACAAAAAAAGGTGTGGAAGATGTGAACATTGGAACACCAGACAAACCCAATATGGTTAAGTTTTCTAAGACATTGTCCCTGAGGCAAAAGATAAGTACATTAAATTGTTGTCTGAATTTTCTGATATCTTTGCATGGGATTATGAAAATTTGAAAGTTTATGATAAGAATATTATTCAGCACACTATTCCCATCAAGCCAGATCAGAAACCCTTCAGGCAGAAGTTGAGGAGGGTAAACCCAAGATTGATGTCATCCATCGAGAAAGAGGTAAACTGACTGTACAAATCAAGTATCATTGTTCCAATTAGGTTTTCTAATTGGATTTCAAATTTGGCGGCGGTAAGGAAAAAGACCGGAGAGATAAGGTTATGCATAGATTTCCGAAATTTGAATAAGGTATATTTAAAGGATAATTTCCCCTTTCCTAAGATGGACCATGTTTTGCAAAGGGTAGTTGGAGCATCACAGATGTCACTACTTGACGGATATTCAGGTTATAATCAGATTTTGGTACATGAAGAAGACCAAGGTAAGATTTCTTTCACAACATCTTGGGGAATCTTTCAGTATGTTAAAATTCCATTCGGACTTAAGAATGCAGGGGCCACTTTTCAGCGAGTGATGGATATAGCCTTTGCTAATGAAAAGGGTGTTTTCTTAGTAGTGTATCTAGATGATTTGACAGTGTTTTCTGGTTTTGACAATCAACATTTGTATCATTTGAGGATTATTTTTCAGAAATGCAAAGAGTTCGGGATTTCTTTAAATTTGAAGAAGAGTCTTTTTTCCATGGATGGAGGCAAACTTCTTGGTCACATAATTTCCAAATATGGCATTCACATTTATCCTTCTAGAGTCGAAGCCATTCAGAAGATAGACTTTCCACAGAACAAAAAAGAGATTGAGGCTTTCAATGGTAAGATGAACTTTTTCCTCAATTTTGTTCTAAATTTAGCTGAGAATTTGAGAGTAATGACTAATATGTTGAAAAATGACAACAGTGTAAAATGTACCACTGATGCTATGAAGTCTTTCAACTTGGTAAAGCTTGCTTTAAGCACAACCCCTATTTTGGTTAGTCCAGATTATACAGTTGATTTCATAATATTTTTATTTACATCCGAGCATATGTTGGTTGCAATTTTAATGCAAAAGAGAGTCCAGGTTGAAAAACATATTTCTTTCTTTATTCAAGCCATTCGAGATGCTGCTCTTCACTATAACATTCTTGAGAAACAATATTTATCCCTAATCAAAGCTCTGAAAGATTTCTAGATCTATATTTTGCATTCACATACTATTTCCTATGTTCCAAATGCAGTGGTGAAAGAGATTCTCACACAGACTGATTCTAAAGGTCAGAGAGGTAGGTGGATATCAGCTATGCTTGAATATGATCTTGAGATTAAGCCTACCAAACTGATCAAGGGACAGGGTTTAGCAAAGCTGATGGCTGAATCCAACTTGCATGCTTTAGATATAAACCTTATTGCATCAATGTCAGAATATGTTGAATATGGTGCTTTAATACAGGCATCATAAATGTTTCTTACTTCCCCATGGTATTTTGATATAGTATATGTTCTTCAGCACTTCTATCCTCCACCTGGAATGTCAAAAAGTCAGGGTAGGTATTTAAAATTGAAATCTGCTAAATATTTTGTTCTAGGAAATTCCATTTATTGGAAAGATCCGGGAAGTGTTCTTTTGAATTGTCTGGTTGAAGATGAAGCTAAGCAGGTAATGGATGACTTTAATAGGGGAGATTGTGGAGGTCATTTGATTTGGAAAACAACAGCTAACAAAGTGGTGAGAGCAGGGTATTATTGGTAGACTTTATTTTCTAATTTGTACAAAATAGTCACAAATTGTCATGAATGTCAATTTTTTCAGGGAAAAATTAAGCTCCTTCCTCTTCCGCTGAAGCCTATTGTAGTAAATTCTCCTTTTCAACAGTGGGGACTTGATTTTATTGGGGAAATTCATCCCACATCATCGGCATAGCACAGATGGATCCTAACAGCCACCGACTACTTCACTAAGTGGATCAAGGCTATTCCTACAAGGCAAGCTACAGATACGGTAATCATTCAATTTTTAGAATCTAATATTCTGTCTCGTTTTGGTTGTCCTTGCAAGATTATTATAGATAATGTTGCAGCATTTAATTCAAAGAAGATGATTGAGTTTTGTCACAAGTCTAATATCAGATTGGGCCATTCCATCGCATATTATCCACAAGGCAATGCACTAGCTGCATCCTCTAATAAATCTTTGGTGAATATCATTAAGAAAATGTTCGAGGAGAACAAGAAAAATTGGCACCGGAAGCTTACCAATGCTTTGTGGGTAGACCAAGTGAGCACCAAGAATCACCTTGATGATGATGATGAGGTTAGAATCACCAATGCATTGATCAGAGGCAAGGGGGCCAAGATTAGTGAGCTTAAAGCTAATCTTGGTAGAGCACAGTATGTGATTGGCTTTCTTGAGTTAGAGAATCAGCAGCTGAAAACTAAGCAAACCATTAGTGAGGTCAGAACCATCAGAGCTCAGAGAGAGGCAGGAAAGGCCAAGGCCTTTCTGGAGGAGACCTTGGGCAAACTTGATGATATTGATGATGAGGAAGATCATCTTTCGAGACAGAGACCAAGGAAAATTGGGCTAAAGAAGGCTTTAGATTGGGAAAGGCAGAAAGAGGCTAAGATGGCAGAGCAACTCACTCCAAGTGAGTTGCTTGCCATATATATTAGCAGAGAGAAAGAATCTTGGATTGAGAGAGCCAATTTGCATCTAGAGGGCCTGATAGAGAAGGAAAATAAGGACATTGACATTCAGAGGAAGATGGCAAAACATTATGCCATGAGAAACAGAATTGCAAGGGCCAAACTCAAACGATCCCATGCAAAGATCCAAGCTTTGACTGAGTCAAAGGAGAAGGAGAAGTTGAAAATTATTGTTGATGTGTCCCTCTAGGCCTCCAACCCTTGATCAACAAGAAAATTAACAATTTTGGCACACTTTGTGCAAATTTTGATTTTTGACAGTTTAGCACACAGAAAATTGGATAAACACGCAGCGCCATTGGCGTTGCGCTCTTTTTTGGGGCATGCAATTGACGAATGGCCACCACTATCATGTTCAAAATGATGAGGACATCAACTCCAGTAATTTTCAGAATATTTGGAGGAGAAACAGTCCGTCAAAAGGGAAAAAAACCACCAAAAAATCATGTTTCTGCTCTCTTTTTTACCCTGGCACTGCACATTTACCAGTCTTGGGAGAATAGGTTTTTGGCAGGGCAGATGGACACCATTTTTGAAACTGGAGGCATAATTGGAAACTATACTTAAATATATTTCCAATGAGCTATCATGGAGCTCATTTTGACATCGAGAAGGCCTCCAAAATTTGGCTACAAAATAAGCCAATTTTTATGTCATGCCGCTGCGCGTTTACCAAGGAATTGTCAATTTTCACTGTTTTCAGCATTTTTTACTTTTTGACTTTTTACTTGGGAAAAATGATAAAATCACTAATTTAAATGGTCGTGGTGAATGTGAATTTCATGCTTTTATTTTTATCTAAGGTATACATTAGGTAAGTCATCAGTTGAGGTCAAATGAATCAGTTTCCTCTCTTTTAGAGGCAAGTTGTTGGGTCTTCCTAGTTTTCAGTTTCTTGTTTGGGATTAGGTGAAATTGATCCTTATCTCATGGATTCACTCCCTGAGGCTAGGGAGAGTGGTTTTGAGGTATATATCATGTATTTTCTCAGTCATTTGTATAGGTTGGACTCACTTGGAGCTTTGGCATCTCGAGAGACATTTTGTAGATCAGTTTGGCTTGGATATTAATAAAAATTTTCAGGTATTTATTTGGGATCCATGTGGTATGATTTTTAGACATATTTCCCTCTCTGTTATCAATTTTTTTGAATTTATTTTTAATTCATAAACCATTTCATGTCTATAATATACTATATTTCAAGTTTGAAAGGCAGAATCCATATTTATTTATGCTTTGTTTTGGGAAATTTAGTATAATGTGTTCATTCTCCTCAGTTTAGGGAAAATAAATTCTGGATAATTTTCCTAACTCCTCACCAGCCTATTCACCATGCCACAATAATCTTTTAATGTAAAACATTCTACCTACCTTGCCCCTTAGAACATCCTACAGATTTTTACCTAATTTCCTTGCCCTAGCTATTTGACTCCTCCTTCTCTAGCAAAACCAACATAAACAAAAAAATCAAAACCCTGAGCTACTATACCTAGCCTAAAATATTCTTTCCTCAGTCATTTTGACTGTGATTTATACGGAGAGAGTCCTATCCTGGCCTAGTAGGGCTAGCTACTTGGCTAAGTGTGGTTTGAGGTTACCTCGGGATTTCCTCTCTCAGCCTCAGGTTCAATCTGAGTGATAACAGCGAGAAAACATAATTAGGGTGTTGAATCTCTCGAGAAGCTATCAAACACAATTTAGTTGGGGTGAAATAAAAACATGGTTCTATATCATTTATATTTATATTAGCATTATTTATTTTAAATGTATTAAACTACTAAGATTTTGGATGAAGTGTATGTTTAACTTTTTTTTATTAAATGGATTTTTTCATGGTTACCAATAATTTATTTCATTATTATAATAATACATAAAATTCAATTATTATTAATAATTTATCAGAAGTAACATCATCTTTCCTCCAATTTCCTAGAAGAGGAGTGTCTATCGGTTTACAACTTTCCATGTGAAACTTACCCAGTATCTCTTTTTCATACTTGCCTTGAGACACAAAAAGTTCACCATCCCGATGCCATATTTCCAAACCAAGGAAATAATGAAGGAGTACCATGTCCTTCATTTAGAACTCCCTTGCAAGGTCCTCTTTGCAAGAAAGTATCAGCTTCTCATCACATGTCAAGATTAGATCATCTACATACACTACAATAATCAAAATCTTACCATCAACCACAATCTGGTATAGGTTTTCATTCGCTTCACTTTTGGTGAAGCCCAACTGTAATATTCCAAATGGGGAATATTCTACTCCATCGGGAATATCTTAAGATATTCCAATATTCCAGCTCCGGGAGTATTAACAATCAACACTGAACTATTTCATAGATTGACTATTAGGGGAATTTACTTGATACGTCACCTTCATAAATAAGGATGATATCCAAAGGCTACTTGGCCCACTAGCAGACTCTACCAATAGAACTTGCAAAAGCTAATATTTCCCTTCAAGGAATTTCTGCAACAGTTGTCCATGAGGACGTTGTATAAGGAAGCCCATGAAAAAATAAGGAAATCCAGTGTTGGGATGCCTTAGAATATATCTGATACAAACTCCCTGTAGAATATAAGCTCAAAGAAATAACCCTAAGGGGGTTATTCAGATCTCCTACCAACAAGTATATTGAAATAATGCTCAATGAGAGAATCTTCAGTAGCATGAAAACTTCAACAAGTAGCAGCAGTGAAATAATGTCTCACATAATGTAAGAAGAGTACAAATATGATATATAATGTGTAGCAGCAAATATTATACAAAATCCTTGAGGAAAATACCTCTCAAGGTGAGTGCAAATCAGCCTCAAAGGAAAGTGTACATGCAATGAAGAAAACATACTACTACATGATCTAGCTACTCTGTAACTGCGCAGTCTATAGGGGAAAATGACTGAAAACTAGTATAAAAATGATGATATAGCAGTAAGAGATAAATAAATATGGGGGAGAAATATCTCAACCCCAGAAAACATTATTACATCAATCCTCTAAGGGATTGGCTAAAATACATTAAACAGAAAAATGTCGGAGTTGCAGTGTAGCTGCTGCAACTCAAATATAATACAACATAGGATAAGGAAGTAGATTCTACAATAAACCATGATACCTCCTCCAATGATCTCCAAGTGAAGGGGCTGATCCACTTACTGAAGATTTCACCCTCTAGTGCACAAAATGAACCCTTTGTGTAAGCCACCTCTGAAGATAATGCTGTAAGGGAAGGAGACTGCACTATGCATTAGAGAAAAA
Source organism: Pinus albicaulis (assembly GCA_034641835.2). Lineage (NCBI taxonomy): Eukaryota > Viridiplantae > Streptophyta > Pinopsida > Pinales > Pinaceae > Pinus > Pinus albicaulis. Next base: position 1,526,653,519 of record CM076578.1, read on the forward strand.
ATATGGCCCAATGCTAAAAACTGCAATAGAAGCTCCTGGATCTCCTTTGTTGATCTCCTAGAGAAAGAGATGGCCCCTCCTCTGCAGAACAACTCTGGAAGTGTGATGATGAAGGTCCCTCACTGCAACACCAACAACTCCAACGTTCTCTTGCTGCAAGAATAATGCAGTAGCTGCAAATGACTGCTTTGGCCTCAAGCCAATATGTGAGGAAGATGAAGAAAAATCTCTCCATGGCCTCCCATGGAAGAGAAGGGCATTCTTAAACAGGAATCCCTCTTGTGCTAAGCAGCACAAAGTTGAAGAGGGCTTCAACCTCCAAATTCTTTCTCCAAAGATGATTCCCAACAATGGCTCTCCTTCATCTTTTATGCAAGGCATGCATGGACCCCACTCACATTAGGGTTTCCCTCATTTAAAATTTCCCTCCATCCAACTACGCAATCTTCTTGTGCAAGCTTCCCCTCTTGGGTACGTTGTTGACTTTGGTCAACCATGGTCTAGCTCACTTGATTTTGGCCCTTTTCACACTTGGGGCTGCTAAGTTAAGCCACTTAAGTGACTTTTTGCAACTTAGGAGTGTTTATTAAGTTGCTACATGGGCTCCCTCACCCATTTTATTAAAATAAAATCAAAATTAATGTTCCAAATACTTTATTGCAAAATTTGGAACATTACAATCCTCCCCTCCCAAAACTTTCTTTTCCTCAAGCAAGAGCAAGGATGAACTGCAAAAATTCCTCCACTCAAGGCATGGAGTCTGAAATATCCTCGTGTATATCCTCCATCCGTAAGCAATCAACCAAGCAAATTGAGTCACCCTCCAACTAGGAAACTCCTGAAAGTACTCCTCCACCTTGTGCTCATGAGCAATAGGTGGGCCGAATTTCTGAACTTGGTAAGCTTCATAGCCTACCCCACGCTATCCTCTTCTCCACTTATGATGAATGTGGAGTGAAAGCTGAACTTGGGCTGCAATAGTGCTGCCTTCAAGAGGCAAGATGAATTCTAGATCCCCAAGGACCTCTCCTCCAACGCTGCAAATCAAGATGGCCCAGATCATCTCATATGTGATGAGTTGGAATTCATCAACATATGGCATCCAAACAATCATATGGTTCACCTCATGGAAAAACACATGGTTGCACATGGTGACCATATCATCTTCCATACTCCCCTTGGAGCATGTGCTGCAAAAATAATGGAGGTCCTCTCTCCCAAAGGGCACATCCACCCAATGAGTCTCTCCCTCCTCATGATACATAGGGGCTACTGCTGATATATGGCTGAAATGAAATGGTCTTCAAAAGAGAACCAAGCCACCCCATCAAACATAAAAACCATGAAGTGCCTCCTCCAAAAATTCAAACTCTCCAAATAGCTCCTCCCTCATGAATGAAAGAGATGAATTTTGGAAAACATGGGCTGGCTATTGCTTCTCCTAAAACATACAACATGAAAAGTATGGAGAATCACACTCCCAATGGACATCTTCAATTTATTTCCCTCCTTCAAAACAGTGCTTCCTCTGAATAGCATTCCACCAGAAACATATGGAAGCATAAACTTATGAGAGCAAGGAGGTGAAATATGGTCCCATGCATGGAACCAGCGCAGGTCATTATTTTCCTACCTCAATATATGATGCAACAAGTGTCTTTGCAGCCACTTGTTTTTTTCCACATCCATCCTGCAAGGCGTGATCATGAAAACACATTTTGGTGCCAAAGGAGCTCACCAAAATCCATGTGGCTTTCCCCCACAACCCACTGCTGAATTAGCCATCATTTTGCTGTAATGAACCATAAGTACAACAAAATACAATGTGCAAGAAGGAAGGATCCCTCTTGACCTAATATGCTGCTCATAAAGATAAGAGAGTGCAAAGCATGTCACAAATAGTTACCTCCCTCATCATGTACTTTGGCCTTTGAGCTGAAATGGCTCAAGTGAAGAGTCCCCCTTACCGCAACATAGTAGGGGAGTGGTTGTGCCAACCATCTCATCATCCTTGGGCTATGCATATATGCATATTATGATATGCAACCATTAATTTTCCCTCCCAAGTGGACTCCTCCATCAATGAAGAATATGCATGGAAATGCATGAAAGAAGAACCCATAAATACTGCATGTAGATCCCTCTTCTTGTTCTTGTACAACCAAGCCAAGAAATTAAAAATGTAGTAAGGAGTGCTCTCCTCCATTACTCCTTCATGCTCCTCACCTACATGCCTCCAAAGTACATCGCTTGTGAAGTGGCTTGGAAGACACTCCAACAAGTAACTCAAGCTCTCAAGTGACAGCGTTGCTGGCCTTTGGAGTAGGACCATTGTCATCTCAAAGCTCCCCTATTTGACATGAATCTTTCCAAAGACTCCTCCCATCATGCTGTTGCAAATGTAGAGCTCCTCCCATGAAGAAGGTGTTGCTTGGGAATCCAAGATCAAGGAGAAATCCTCTTGCACTATGCTAGTGCCTCCTCTTGCTCCCGCAACATTCAAACAAAATATGAGCAACAAGAATGTTTGTTGCTCCTCCATACTTCCACCATTCCTAATATGAAATGGGAACATAATGAGTGGTAAGAGAAATTCCATCCCATCATGATGCACCCACGCTCTCCTCTTTGTCCATCAAGAGCAACAATTGTGAAATGATCCTGGGACCTGTGGGTTATGGATCCACCAAATTTCCACTGGGAACACTCCATCCATAAGGCACCACTCTTTGGTGTAAGTATCCTGCCACTTGGTACCTCTTTCACAAGAGCTACCATTGTCCCAAAACAAATTTCTCCTCTTGCATTTCATGGGACATTGAAATGCAATCTCCTCCATGGTCCATGTCTCAAACCCCAACCTCATGTGTGGTGCATGACTTATCAAGGGTGTCTGAGAATAATGGCACAATGCAGTGAAATTCCCTCCTCAAGACAATCAGCATGCAATAATGTACAATCCTCCATGATAAATGCAAACTCATGCATACCTTGGAGAGATTTGGAAGAATATTATGTTGTTGCAAGAGTCTCTTCCTCAAGTGTGTTGGCTGCCTCAATAGCTGAAGGTGGAGGCTGCTCCTCCATGAATGTGACTACGCTGGAATGTGCCTCTAGTGGTGAGGGATCCTCCATCCTTTGGCCAAATCTTCTGATCAAGATCTGAGAAAAATCAGCAAGAGTATAAACCCTTGCATGCCTCCCATGGCTGAACCACCAAGTTCTTTCCTCTTCCTGCTGAACAAGTGTGAAAAAGATAAAGTCTCTTGGAAGACTCTAGGGTTTGCTCCATATTCAGCAATATACTCACTTATAATTCGAATTCCAAGTGTTATCCATGCTTCTGCTCTGCTTCTCTATGAGAATAGGAAGTGCATGGTCCTTCCTCTTCTCCTTTTTCTGTCTCCTCAACCTCCTTGGAGAGGTTACTGCTGGATCTGAAAATTGATGAGACCAATCTCATCCTCTACATCACTCTGGCCTCTTCTTCTTTGAAATTCGAAATTCACAAGCTAAGCCAAGTTTGAAGCTCTAGTACAACTGTAATTTTCCAAATGGGGAATATTCTGCTCCATTGGGAATATCTTAAGATATTCCAATATTCCAGCCCCTTTAGTATTAAAAATCAACACCAAACTATTTCAAAAGATTGACTGTTAGGGGCATTTATTGGATACATCACCTTCACAAGGAAGGATGATATCTAGAGGCTACCTGGCCCACTAGCAGACTCTGGCAATAGAACTTGTCAAAAGCTAATATTTCCCTTCAAAGAATTTCTGCAACAGCTGTCCATGAGGACACTGTATAAGGAAGCCCATGTGAAAATAAGGCAATCCAGTGTTGGGATGCCTTAGAATATATCTGATACAAACTCCCTGCAGAATATAAGCTCAAATAAATAACCCTAAGGGGTTATTCAGATCTCCTACCAACAAGTATATTGAAATAATGCTCAATGAGAGAATCTTCAGCAGCATGAAAAATTCAACAAGTAGCAGTAGTGAAATAATGTCTCACATAATTTAAGAAGAGTAAAAATATGATACATAATGTGTAGTAGCAAATACTATACAAAATATTTGAGGAAAATACCTCTCAAGGTGAGTGCAAATCAGCCTCAAAGGAAAGTGTACATGCAATGAAGAAAACATACTGGTACATGATCCAGCTACTCTGTAACTGCGTAGTCTATAGGGGAAAATGACTGCAAACTTATATACATATGATGATATAGCAGTAAGAGCTCAAATAAAGATGGGGGAGCAAGATCTCAACCCCAGAAAACATTATTACATCAATCCTCCAAGGGATTGGCTAAAATACATTAAACATAAAAATGTCGGAGTTGCAGTGTAGTTGCTGCAACTCAAATATAATACAACATAGGAGAAGGAAGTAGATGTTGCAATAAACCATAATACCTCCTCCAATGATCTCCAAGTGAAGGGGTTTATCCCCTTACTGAAGATTGCACCCTCTAGTGCACAAAATGAACCCTTTGTGCAAGCCACCTCTAAAGATAATGCTGTAAGGGAAGGAGACTGCGCTGGGCATGAGGGAAAACATATGGCCCAATGCCAAAATATACAATAGAAGCTCCGGGATCTCCTTTTCTGATCTCCTAGAGAAAGATATCACCCCTCCTTTATAGAAAAACTCTAGAAGTGTGATGATGAACGTCCCTCACTGCAACACGAGCAACTCCAGCGTTCTCTTGCTGCAAGAATAACGCAAGTAGCTGCAAATGACTGCTTTGGCCTCAAGCCAAGATGTGAGGAAGATGAAGAATAATCTCTCCATGGCCTCCCATGGAAGAGAAGGGAATTCCTAAACAGGAATCCCTATTTTACTAAGCAACACAAAGTTGAAGAGAGCTTCAGCCTCCAAATTCTTTCTCCAAAGATGATCCCCAACAATGGCTCTCCTTCATCTTTTATGCAAGGCATGCATGGACCCCACTCACATTAGGGTTTCCCTCAATTCAAATTTCCCTCCATCCAACTACGCAATCTTCTTGTGCAATCTTCCCCTCTTGGGTACTTTGTTGACTTTGGTCAATCATGGTCTAGCTCACTTTCTTTTGGCCCTTTTCACACTTGGGGTTGATAACTTAAGCCACTTAAGTGACTTTTTGCAACTTAGGAGTGTTTATTAAGTTTCTACATGGGCTCCCTCACCCATTTTATTCCTTTTATTAAAATAAAAGCAAAATTAATTTTCCAAATACTTTATTGCAAAATTTGGAACATTCCACCAACCCGGTGAAATAGTTGTCAATCTGAGTGTACCAAGCACAAGGTGCTTAATTCAGCCCATACAGTGCTCTCTCGAGTCAGCACACATGTGAATCACTTTCAAATATCTTGAAACCTTCTCACTACTCTATGTACACTTATTCCTCAATAAATCCATTGAGGAACACAGTTTTCACATCCATCTAATGAATGCACCACCCCATCTACACTGAGAGTGAAAGGATAGATCTAATGGAAGAGTACCTTGTGACTGGTGAAAAGGTCTCATCATAGTCGATCCCCTCAATCTGTGAGAATCCCTGGGCCAAAAATTTGGCCTTGTACTTCTCCACACTCCCATCAACAACTTTCTTTACCTGGTAGATCCATATAGATCCAACCACTGATTTGTCGACCAGTATTGGGACTACATCCCATGCACTATTCTTAATGATGGAGTCATACTCTTCTATCATAGCATCAACCCAAGTTGGTTGCTACACTTCTTCCTGAAAGGAAGATGGTTTTTTAATAATACACTTTCTCATAAGAGCCATGTATCCAGTAAAACTCTCAGGGGGCTGTCTCCATCTGCATAGTGAAGTAGGGGCTCCTACATTCTCTGTTGCATCAAGTCTCAATCTATCAGCTTTCATGGTGCGGCTTCTACCATTTCTAGTGGATGGCTCTGCAGAGTGTTTTCTAGCACTCCATGATCCTCCACATGTGGCTGCCCCACATCTTGAGGCTCATCCTTGGGAATCAACAGTTCCTCCTTTGCATGAAAATCTAGCTCCCTCTCAAGGGAAAATCACCTAGATTTATCCTCATCAAATTTTATATCTCGTCGCAACAATTATTCTGTTGTTTGGAAAATACACCCGATATTTGTGGGTAGTTTCAATGTAACCCACAAATATCCCAGTCTGAGTTGTTGGTTCTAGCTTCTTCCTGGCATATTTGGACACATGCACATAAACATATGAGCCAAAAATCTTAAAATGTGAAACATCAGGTTTATTACCAGTAAAAGCCTCTTCTGGTGTACTCATGCCAAGTATTCTATGAGGACAACAGTTTTGCACATATACCGTTGTGTTGCATGCCTCCACCCACAGATGCAACAGTAAGCCCTAATCATGCAACATTTCTCGTTTTGCACCCACAATCATTCTGTTATTTCTCTCAGCAACCCCATTCTGCTATGGGTTATGAGGTGCTATCAGTTCTCCTCGAATTCCTTCTTTTTTGTAGAATTTCTTGAATTCGTTAGAGATGTAATCCCCACCATTTTCAATCCTAAGAGTCTTCACTTTCTTCCTCGTGTCTTTCACCACCAGTGCCTTAAACTCAAGAAACTTTGAGAATATCTTATCTTTCTTCTGCATGAATTAGAGCCATCACTTACAATAAAAGTGATCAACAAATATCACATAGTACTTATGTTTTTCGGTCGAAGAAGTAGAGGATGTTCCACACACGTTTGAGTGGATTCTCTCAAGGATTTCCAAAGCTCAGTTCTCTTTCTCATGACAGGTGGCCTTTGCATAATTCCACATGGCACACCCCTTTCAGGTGTCTAACTGAGCAAGTGTTCCCATTGGAAGTCTTGTAGAAATCTGTTGCATGACCTTCAAGGATCCGTGGTGTAGATGGCCCAATATCTTATGCGATAACTCACCCTCATCCCAGCTCACCATTTTTTCTGCCTTTCTCATAAATGTTGTACAACCATATACATCAATTTTATAGATATTCTTAATTTGAATCCCTATATTCTTGGCTTGTCATGTTGTTTTATGTTGCAGGAAAGCTTTACCTTCACTAAAAAAAACATCATAGCATCTATCCTCCAGCATTGCATCTGAGACCAAATTTTTCTTCAAGCCTGATACATGCATTACATCTTTTAATTGAAAGGGTTTACCTAACCGTCTCTATAAGGTAATGGAATCAATCACGGTAACACTGTACCGCTCGTCATCGCCCATTTCGATATGTATCTAGAGGTCCTTCTCCTCAAAGTTATTTAAAATTTCCTTGTCTATCGTCATGTGAAAGGAAGCACCATTATCCAAATACCACACCGATCCCATTACACTTGACACCATGCATGCAATGAGTGAGAATTCAATCTCAAATTGCGAGGCCAAATCCTCGCCAACTGCAGATCCTCAAGCCTTCTTTTTCTTCTTCTTTTGTGGACAATTAGTGGCATAATTCCCATGCTCGTGAAATTGAAAACACTTCACTCTAGACATGTTGCACTTCTTGCCATCTTTACCAGACTCAGATTTGGAATGAAATTTATTTCCTTTCCATTTATTCTCCTTCATAGCCAAATCACAATCTTATTCATCATCATTTTTATATCAAGATCCATCTCTGATATTCCTTCTGAAATATTCTTGCACCAAATCCAACCAAATTCGTTGCCAATCTAGAAGCTTTTCCCTTCCATTGACAGAGTCCTAATAACTATGCCAACTCTTGGGAAGTCCTAGAAGATATAGGCTCACCAAATCATCATCAGCGATAGTAATTCCAATGCTCCCAAGCTCATCCTAACATTGGACAAGCCTTGTTAGATATTTTGGCATGAAGTCGCCTTTCTCCATTTTGACCTTCCTGAGTTTATCTTTCAGTGCCAAATTCCTATGGTCATTGCTACTCTAAAATAGATATTTCAAATCTTTCCACATCGCATATGGTGTCACTTTCTCATGGATACTTGAGACAATTTGGTCTCGTACTCCCTCCAGCAATATCCTCCTCACCTTTGCAACTTTATTTTTCCATGCATCAATATTTGCAGCATCTGTCACAATGGGTTTGGGAACATCATTGTCAATTAATTCCTTCAAGCCATTGTCTTTGACTATTGCCTCCATCATTTCTTTCCAATAAATATAGTTATATTTTCCCTCAAGTTCATACTCCAATCTCAAGCCATTGAAAGCCATTTCGATCTTGAATCACTTATAGCGCCAAGAAAGTCTTCTGCGAATTCGAATTCTATTCAGTCACAAACTCAGCTTCTTCTTTACTGCAGCAATTTCCTGTGCTCTGATACCATATAGAATTTACACAACATATATGTATGTCATGGATTTAAACTAATATAACAATATACTAAAGCTAGATACTGAAGCGCTTCTAAAAATCACTTGCATAAATTAAACACAATCCCCAATCACATGAAGCAAAGAAAGAATCAAATCAAACCACAACACAGATAATTTCTCAAGGAAATATTGATGCTCAAAACCACACTACCTTCTATTGTATTCAACATAAATACATGAAACAAATACAATTCCCTCTCCTCACAAGAGTCTCCAACACTCATCTATATGTCTCTCAGTGTCCTTGACAAAAACTGACCAATACTTAGCCAATTTCAGCCCTCTCAACAACCTTCCTTTATCACACAATTCATGAGGAATTCAATCCCTAAAGAATAGGAATTTTTGCCTTCCTTAACTACGCAAGTATCATGGGAAATACAATGGGTGTTTGGTTGCATGGGTGCAACCCAATAATCCTACAACTGATAGTTAACATCCCTTTCATCTAGATCTCAACTGCGTCTCCACTGGAACTGACATGCATGCAGCTAATAATAGTAAATAATTATTTGCACGTTAGATCACTGATCGTGAATTAAATAATATTTAATTCACTTAATCTCTCACTAGTGCAAGAAACAGTTACAACTAGCACAACTGACTTTAACTCACTTAACTGAGTTAATTGATTACAACATGCATTAAACTAATGCATTACTGCACTTCGAACTTTGTTACAACTAGAATTACTCTACACACCTCACCAACTACCCTGAACTCAAAATTCATGAGCTAACTGAGCTTATCACACTCAGTTAAATATTACAAGTTATTTTGAGATAATATTACATTTTATTGTCCATTCTATTTAAGGGAAAATTAAAATAGACACTGCACCAAATTTAGCCCACACCAATGTAGGTGCTACTAAGAGCTCCTGGCCCCACACTAATGTAGGTGCTGCATGGACCTCCTGATCCCACACTAGTGTAGGTGCTACAATTTCTTGTTGGACTTCAACAGTATACACACTATTAGGCACATAAGTATTCATTGAATCTTGAAGCAAAGCAGAGGGAATTTTTAGAGCATAAAATTTTAGATTTCTATAAAAAGGTATATGGTCTTAGTGACTTTGCAAAAAAAATAACAAGTGCACTTGGAAGGATATTTAGATAAAGACTTTATAGTACCTTTCTTAGCCAACCATAGTGAGGGACACCTAATTCTTTGTTTTAAAAATCTAAATTATTCTTCTATAATAATCTCTTGTGAATCCTTATGAACTTTCCATCTGGAGTAATAATGAGTGTACCTTTTCAAATCATGTGTTTCCTTCTCAATATCCTTCTCTTGGTCCCACAAGTCTATGAGGGATATTTATTTCAGTTGAAAAGGAAAAAAAGGAAGGATTATTTTTGATCCATCTAAACCAAACCTCTTTACTACAGGAGAAGATTTTAGGTGAGACAAACTGAAAACAAAAATTCTAAAAATACATATTCTAAAAATTACAATGCACCATAAATTAAAAATGGGAGCAAAAATTTTGTGATACATGTTTTTTTAGAAAGTGTATTAATTAACAAATAATGATTATTAAATTAAATTGAGTAAATGTTTTTTCATTAAAAAATCGTTTATTATATTTGCCAAAAATTGTTTATAATTTTCTTTTTTCAACAAATATTGTAAAAATAAAATAATTTTTCTATATCTAATATTTTAGAAAGGTTTATTGATTTGTAAATTGTCATGTATATTTCAATTAAAATTAAAATTATGCAGAAAATAGTTAACACTGACATAAAAACTCACAAACCACGATTCTTCACTTTATTTATCACATTACTTCAATCCTCCTCATCATCCCTAGCTAAATCCTCTTTTACTCATTATTTATTGATATGTAAGAGGTTATCTATTTCCTATGAAGCAAGAGAAATAAAAATGTTAATACTATAAGTGGACAATGAGAAAAAAAATGATTAGATACAATCTTAAATGGTCACTTTTATCCAATTTATAGTCACCAACCTAGATTCATCTTAACTTTGGATCTATGAGTATCCAGAGGGATCAAATATCTTGAGATACAAACCTATTTTACAATGAAAATAGATTTCATGAAACATTTCTTTTTTCCGTTATTTTAATGAACATTATATGTTACAAAATTCATCTAAGATAGATGCTTTGTTTCATTCCTTTCAGATAATGTCAGTGTTTTTCTTCTAAAGTTAAGAATATAATTCATCTCTGTTAGATGATTTATGTTTAATGGAATATGACCCTTAATTCCTCTACCATATGCTACAACAGATTCAAAGATCCAGAATTTTGACTACCTTTCCCTTGTCATAAAATTTCTCCATAACCAATGATTGTTCACTTTCATCAATCAGAATCCATGCCCAATATATCTCTTTCTTACTCTGTCATTAAAATTTTAATATATATTCCTCTCAAATCTCAATACCTAGCCTAAAACCTAAGACAATAATTGAAAATTCATATAGAGATAGAGCCCTCTCCAAGCCAGAAGGGCTAGAGTCTGGTCTAAAATAGGTTTGTGGTTACCTCTGCATTTTTCCTCCTCATCCTAGGAAAACTACGGATTTCTAACATGTAACATACCACATATCCCTCCTACATCAGGAATCCACCAAGTCCTTTCTTGGAAGCATCTGTACACACCAATAAACCTTTATCTAGATCTTCAATATTTAGAACTAGAGAATTTGTAAGCAACTTCTTCAACTACTCAAAACTAGCTACACATTCCTTTTTCCATTAAAATTTATTTCCTTTCCTCTAAAATTAATTTAATAAGATATGAAATACGTAATAATTTCCCGATGAACCTCCTGTAGTAACCTGCTAACCCTATGAATGATCTGACCTCATCCACATTCGTAGGAGCTTCCCATTCCGTGATAGTTTTGATCTTTTATGGATCTACTTTTATTCCTTCCTTGGAAACAACATGTCCCAAGTAATGAGCTTATGTCTGAAAGAAACTACACTTACTAATCTTGGCATACAATTGACGCTCTCTTAGCAATATCAATACTTCTATTGAAAATACATCTTGAAACTGTTACAAAATCATATACCACTTCAAGACTTCTGCATCCTCGATAACCTTACCATTGTCATTGTAAACATGCATTGCAAACAATACACACCCTTTCCTACAATTTTTCTTTTCCTGCATAGTTTTAACCATTATCACTGATGTAGGCTTCTTCTTACCCTTCAATATTCTTCTCTCTCCATCATCATTCAAGCACCCAATAGCCTTTTCGAAATAATCCACCTTTGTCCTGTGAATATACAACCAATCCATACCAGAATCATATTGTATTATCCAAATCAAATAACATTTAGATGTGATAAGGTAGACGTTTCATTCAACTCAAATGCACAAGATCTTACCCAAAAATGAGCTCTTTTCTTATTACCTGTATCCAACTTCGCCAATGAATACTCTACATGCACTTATTTTCTCAAACCATACTTATCCACCAGGTCAGGATTAAAATAACTATAATTAGATCTAGGATAATAAAAAAATGGAAACAAATCAATCATTGATCTTACCTTCAACCTCAATAATGGATGCTTGGTGATCTTCCTGCCTGTTATCAAATGTTGCATAGATCCGAGTAATGCTCTGGACCACATCCCTGCATGTCTATGCCTCCTAAGAATTGTAGATCTAAGGCCTACCACCCTGATACAACAAAAAATCCTTATTTCAATGATCATTTCCACATACCCAACAATGCAAAGGCCCACTAACTTTGTTTTTTTTCTTCTCTAGGTTGATACACATGTCCCTTCTCAACTGCATTAAATTTATTGTAAGGAGAAACATTTTCCTTCTCACGTGCATCCTAAGGTCTTCCCTAATTTTGTGGCCACTTTCCTCTAGTATTATCATTCCCTTTCCAACCCTAATTAGACTCAGTCTTATGCTTTGATTTCTCATAACATTTCTTCAAATTTCCAATTACTTATTCTAGCGACCAATATCATCATACTCAATCTGATTCTTAAATGCTAATGGCAGTCCATTGATAAATCTCTTAACTTTTGACTTCCCGTCCTTAATGAAATGTGACCCTTAATTCCTCTATCATATGCTACTACAGATTCAAAGATCCAGAATTTTGACTACCTTTCCCTTGTCATAAAATTTCTCCATAACCAATGATTATTCACTTTCATCAATCAGAATCCATGACCAATATATCTCTTTCTTACTCTGCCATTAAAATTTTAATATATATTCCTCTCAAATGTCAATACCTAGCCTAAAAAATAAGACAATAATTGAAAATTCATATAGAGAGAGAGCCATATCCAAGCCAGAAGGGCTAGATTCTGGTCTAAAATAGGTTTGTGGTTACCTCTGCATTTTTCCTCCTCAGCCTAGGAAAACTGCGGAGTTCTAACACGTAACATACCACATATCCCTCCCACATCATGACTCCGCCAAATCCTCTCTTGGAAGAATTTGTACACACCAATAACCCTTTATCTAGATATTCAATATTTAGAACTAGAGAATTTGTAAGCAACTTCTTCAACTGCTAAAAACTAGCTACACATTCCTCTGTCCATTAAAATTTCTTCCCTTACCTCTACAATGATGTGATAAGATAGGAAATACGTAAGAAGTTCTTGATGAACCTCCTATAGTAACCTTCTAACCCTATGAATGATCTGACCTCATCCACATTCATAGGAGCTTCCCATTCCGTGATAGTTTTGATCTTTTATGGATCTACTTTTATTCCTTCCTTGGAAAAAACATGTCCCAAGTAATGAGCTTATGTCTGAAAGAAACTACACTTACTAAGCTTGGCATAAAATTGACGCTCTCTTAGCAATATCAATATTTCTATTGAAAATACATCTTGAAATTGCTACAAAATCATATACCACTTCAAGACTTCTGCATCCTCGATAACCTTACCATTGTCACTAGAAACATGCATTGCAAAAAATACACACCCTTTCCTACAATTTTTCTTTTCCTGCATAGTTTTAACCATTATCACTGATGTAGTCTTATTCTTGCCCTACAATATTCTCATCTCTCCATCATCATTGAAGCACTCAATAGCCTTTTCGAAACAATCCACCTTAGTCCTGTGAAGATACAACCAATCCATACCATAATCCTAGTGTATTATCCAAATCGAAGAACATTTAGATGTGATAAGGTAGACGTTTCATTCAACTCAAATGCACAAGATCTTACCTAAAAAGGAACTCTTTTCTTATTACCTGTATCCAAATTTTCCAATGAAGACTCTACATGACTTATTTTCTCAAACCATACTTATCCACCAGGTTAGGATTAAAATAACTATAATTAGATTCATGATAATAAAAAAATGGAAACAAATCGATCATTGATCTTACCTTCAACCTCAATAATGGATGCTTGGTGATCTTCCTACTTGTTATCAAATGTTGCATAGATCCGAGGAATGCTCTGTCCCACATCGCCACATGTCTATGCCTCCTAAGAATTTTAGATCTAAGGCCTACCACCCTCATACAACAAACAATCCTTGTTGCAATGATCATTTCCACATACCCAACACTGCAAAGGCCCACTACCTTTGTTTTTTTTCCTCCAGGTTGAGACACATGTCCCTTCTCAACTGCATTAAATTTATTGTAAGGAGAAACATTTTCCTTCTCACCTGCATCCTAAGGTATTCCTTGCTTTGGTGGCCACTTTCCTTTAGTATTATCATTCCCTTTCCAACCCTAATTATACTCACTCTTACGCTTTGATTTCTCATAACATTTCTTCAAATTACCAATTACTTCTTCTAGCAACTAATATCACCATACTCAATCTGATTCTTAAATTCTAATGGTAGTCCACTGATAAATCTCTTAACTTTGGACTTCTCATCCTTAATATAAGGCACATACCTCAAAAAATCTAGGAACTTAGTCATGTACTCTTCATCTATTATAGGTCCCATCTTCAACTCATAGACCTCCTTGGAATTTCCATCATAGTAGCTTTCTAACAAGTATTTCTTCCTAAAGAGTCTCTTTAATTCATGCCAACTAAACTCCTCTTCCCTGATATCTCTGACACGCTCCACATCTTACCACTAGATGTATTCTTTCCCTTTGAGGCTGAAAATAGCTATCATGGCCTTTAGGTTATTTGTATAGTCATGCAACTCAAAGAACTTCCTCATCCTAAGTAACCATACCTCTCCATCCTCTGGTTTCTTCAACTCTCCATCAAATTTAGGTAACTTATATTTCTTGAACTCATCCAAAAAACACCCCATATCAGTCCTTTTGTAAGGATTATAGTGATGATGACCGTGATACTTTCCTGAACCAAAACTAAAATAGAACCCATATCAACCTCCTCTCCTATCAGGTGTATCCAAGAACCTACCATCTCTGACTGTGCCATATATGTCTGACTTGTGCCCACCATGAGACATGCTACCATATTCCCCATTATTCTTGTCCTCTTATCCATAACTGATTTGTGGTTGTCCTTGATTCTGCAAGTATGAAAAACCCTAAAGTAACTGCATTGACCTCTTATTGTTTCTCTTATGCCCTGGCAAGCCTTTTCTGTGACTGAATGATCATGTCATTATCTTCCTTGCAACTTTATATTTATTCCTTTAAACTTATCAAGGTGTCTGCTATGTCAGGAGAGTACTCATCTCTCTGTTGCTCATCTAATTTATAAGGGGAGTCTTGTGAACTGTAATCCACCATTTTTTTAGTCATCTTTGATCCTCTTCTTCCTACAAACATACCATGTCAAATAAACCAAATACAAACATAATCCAATATACCTTAGTGAACTTCATATGAGGCTAACTAATCTTCAAAACCAGTCCAGATTAGCATGATACATGTATATACATAGTCATATAAATATATCAACATCATGCATGATAACACCAACTGCATACAACAGACTCATGCACGAAAACCATAACCATGAAAATGCATGGATAACAACCATATAGACAATAACATGCATGCATAACAAACAAATTCCACCCATCAAGTCCAAGTGTTGATTCTGGGAGCTCTAATACCAATTCAAGTATTCCTACTGATGCAGCAGAAAGAAAGAAGTATGAAATCAATGCCAAAGCAGTAAATGTCTTATTAGGAAGCATGTTTGAACCAGAATTTGCTAAAGTAATGCAGCTACATTCAGCAAAAGAAATATGGGACAAAATCATTCTAAGCTATGAAGGAGACACAAAGGTAAAAAGTGCAAAACTCCAAACTCTTAGAATTGAATATGAAAATTTGAAGATGCATAGTGATGAGAAAATTTCCCATTTCTTCTTACATCTGGATGATATTGTAAATTGAATGAGAAATTTGGGTGAAACCATAACTGATACTACTTTGGTGGAAAAAGTCTTAAGATCCTTGACTTCAAAATTTGACTCTAAAGTTTCAGCTATTGAAGAAAGGCATCTTTATCAAAACATTAGAAATAGAATTATGAGAACTGGAACACCACCAGAGATACCAAACAGTATCAGAGATACCAAACAGCACTGCAGCTGTGCTGAAGAGAGCTAATTCCAAACAGAAAATTGCCAGCAATCAGACATACGCGGTTTTCTGTGCATGAAATCGCATATATATGTGACTTTGTTTCAGGAAATCCGCGTAGCCAATGC
>CM076578.1:1526669638-1526947088 GCA_034641835.2 Pinus albicaulis
CCTTTTTATATTTTATTTCGAAATTTAAAAGAGAAAAAGAAAAAATAATATAAATTCGAAAATATGCTATAGTATGAAGTTATTTATACTTTAGCATAAAAAACAAAAGCAATGTATTTTGAATTTTTGATGTACATAAAGTAGTCATAAGCTCTATTTCGATATATATGATTTCAAAATTAAGTCCTTAGCAAAAATTTCCGAGCTGTGTGGTAATCACAGAAAAGGGCTTATGGATAAGCTATTGCGGGGGGAGAATTAGCTCGTCGTTTATCAAATCCCGACCCCCCGTAGTTGACTAGTCAGATCTTGGATCTGCCGTGATCGACGGTTGTGAATAACTGCGGGGGGTGCCGGTCGAGATTTGCTACCGTACTCCAGGACCCCCCGCAGTGACGTCATCAGGCGAAGTGGAGAACAGTTTTCATCCGCCCTCAACGGTTTTTCCACGTCATTCCAGCATTTATTACGGATTCCCGTAGCCTATTAAAGAGTTCTTCAGTCCCGTTTTTGTTTATGTGTGACTGTTTTCCCTTTTAAACCGTGTCCCGCCACCTTTGCATTATCCGTTACCCCGCGAATTGCTTTCAAGTTCCTGTCAGTCATGGCTAAACGAACATCTTTGTCTGGTTCATCAAACCTCAGTCCCCTCCTCGATAGTGAAAAGGATGTTCATGATACCGCGTCGTCCGTCAATCATCCCCTGCTGCATTACCAAGTAACCCTAAACACGGAAAAATCCCCTGTGTTATCTGCTATGAAAAGCTCTGGTGTGTTGTCCGCCTGTGTTCCGAAAACTCATTTCTTCCCCGAATTCATCTCATGGTTAGTCTCATCTATGTACCCTGGCAAATGCTTCGTCGTGAATTCTCAGGGGGAAAATGTCCTGCAGGTATCAACATAATTAATTCGCCAAGCTCTGTGCTTTCCAGAAGATGAGTCTCCGTTACAGTTCTCCGAAGATTCATTGGTTCAGTATTTTGAAGATCTTTCAAACGAAGAGTTCAGTCGTTGTATGTCATTTTTGAAATCAAATCCAGAAAAAAAACTCAATTTGAAGGAGGAAAGTTCAATTTGGAGGCGTTCAGTGTTCAGTATAGGCCAGTTCTTAGCTGCATTACGGAGATTTTGGGAAAGGACGATGACCACGAAATTGATAAATCAATCTTGGGGATGTTCGCACTGATGATGAAGCCAGGAGTGGTCCTTGACATTCCATCTTTTTGGCAGGAAGTAGTAAATTCCCAATTGATAGCTTTTCCTCTAACAGGTTTCTTCAGATTTCCATCATTGGTTGTTTATTTATTTTTGTATCAAAACGTTGAAGAGTTCATGAATTTGGGTTTAAATATAGTTGATAGTAATAAAAATAAGCAATCAGTTTTATTCTGGACCGATATGGTTAGAAAAGAAGAGAACGAAGCAGGGCTGTTTGAATTTGCTGACCATTTCATGTCTACTGCTTATAAAATTTTGAATGGAACTCTTCCTCCATGCTTTCTACCAAAAGCCCGGGAGTTCCTACAGTTAGGACCCAATTGCAAATTTGGAGATTGGTTTGTATTTGAAGAATACTCAGAGATAAGGCTGTATGGAGTTAGCATTGAGCCCTATAGGCTCCCAACCTTTGTTCCCATGAGACTTTTCGCCCTAGAATTCATAAGGCAAAGTCTTAATGTAGACCAAGTTCACTTTCTTCCCATGAAGAAAGGTTTGATGTACAAATTACCTATGAGTGTGGGACCTTTTGTGGTCAACACGAGACAAGCTTTTGATGAAGTCTCAAAAATGTTGGAAGGGACACAGTTGTTGTTGGGAGAAAAATGGCCTTATGATCCGCATGGAATAATTTCTCAGAAAAGGGTTGAGAATGGGTATGCTGCATTTTCCCATGTAAGTAAACCTGATCTGGAGAAACTGGCTAATCCAGGTGAGTCAAGTTCATCAAAGACCAGCATTCAAACACCTACAATTTTGGAAAGGGCGAGCAAAAGAGGTAGAGAAGATGTTATTGAAATAGATGATGAGGAGCCCCGAGAGGAAAAAAGAACCAAACTAGAAGAAGACCATTCTTCCAAATCACCTGGTTTTACTCTCCAGGTCAATGAAGAACAAGATCTCCCCTCATCTCCTAGAAGACAGGAACTTTATTTGGAAAAGGCTCCTTCAGTAAAGCAAATGTTCACACAGATTGAGGAAAGAAACCAGAGGATAAAAGCCAATATAGAAGCACAATCAGAGCACCACATAGCTGCTGACCAGACCAAATTATTGACTGTGATGGATCTTGAAAAATATCAGTTTAAGATGGCTCTGTCACATTCGACAGGAATGTCCCTTGGATCTTCGAGCAGCTTTAAGGAGGTAAACATAATCATGGATGTTAAAAAGATCCCATTGTGGGACAAAATGAATCTTCATATGCAGACCGGGCAGTTGATTGTAAATGATTTGAGCAAGACCAATGCCACAGCAGTCAAGACTGAAAACATGCTTGCAAAGGTCATCAGACAATGCAAAATGGAGAAAGCTAATTCAAGGGCATTAAAAACTCAAAATGAAGAGTTGAAGAAGATCATTATGAAAATCGGTGTGGATCCAAATGATAAAGTTGCAATTCAAAAACTTATGAAAAGTGCTGAAGTGGAAATATCCTCACTAAGGAAAAAGTTAAAATTACCAGCTACAGAGCACTCAATGGTTGCAGAAGTAGCTGAGGTTGAAAAGGAGAAAGAGGAATTGCGACAGCAGTTGTTGAAGAAAGACGAGGAACTCACTAAAGTGAAGCAGACTGCTATATCTTTACAGAACCATATTGAGAACCATACTTGTACCTTTGATTTTTCTGCAGGTGATGCTGATCCTCAAGCCCAGATTATTCAGCTAAGCACAGAATTAAAGATGGAGGAGAGAGATTGTAAAAAATCCCAGTCAGAATTGGAAACGGTTACCAAGATGATGCAAGGATGGGAAGAAAAAGCACATGAGAACAAGCAGAAACTACAGAAAGTTGAAGATGAAATCAAAGAGCTCAAGGAGAGATTAAAAGGTAATATTTCTCTTATTAAAGCTAAGGATATCATCTGGAATGAGATTATTTCAGAAATGCAGTCAAAATGGGATTCCATGAATATAATTGCTAGAGAGAAAAGCATTGTTTCAGAGCATGAAAAGGAGCTATTATCTGAGAAGCAGGCCGCTATTAAAAGAGCGAATTGGGCCAGAAAATTCATAAACTTTATTAATGCCAAAACAGATGAAGAGTTAGGAGATATGGGGATACAGGATAGGTACTTTTATGCTGAGGAGGTGAATAAAATGATAATAAAAAATGACCTTCGAAAGGCCGCAGAGAAGCAGTTACTAGGAATTAAGGAGACAATTAAAAAATTTGATATATCATTCGACAAGTTGACGAGAATAGGTTTTCCCTCATGCTGGACGGAGAAAGGGGAGATCATGTCATGGAAGTTCTATGAAGATCAGTTGATATTTGCAAAAAGCAGAGCAGATGGCAGGCATGAAAAGACACAGGTTTTAAAGGGAGAAACGGTATTTAACTTCTTACAAAGGCATTTCCTCCTGCTATGGATGGTGAAGACATTATTCATAGGTAATCTTACTCACAGTCAGGTTGTTGCATTTAGACTGGAATATCATCGTTATAAGAATGCTTCGACGACTCAGGATAAGCTCTGGAAAGAATGCAAGAGATTTTCTATGGACACAGAAAAGGGAACTCCAGCCACTCAGCCACAAGTAGTCGTTCAGCCACAAATAGTCATTGAGACAACCACTATTTCAGGAGAACCACTATTTCAGGAGCATCAGCTCACTCAGATTAGGAATTATCACATTTTATCATGTTTTAAATGAAGTCATGTAAATGTAATAGAACTTTTCCAAGGCATGTACCTCCACTACAGTGAGTAGTTAAGCAGTTAGAGTTAGTTAGAATCAGTTTCGTTACTGGAAACCATTTTGGTCATATTGTATTTAAAGACAATTGGAAGAAGAAAGAAGGTTCCGAGTTTTGGGACCTTGAAGCCTAATTTTGTACTGAAAAATATTGAATCAATGAAAAGTTTTGCAAGTTTCCATCATTCTATCTGTGTTGAACAGTTTTCCAGTTTTCATTTTGTTTCCATTTCTATGAATAAAGTAGAGTGATTTGAGCCGCAGGTCTCTTGATATCTGTGTATCTAAGAGTTAAATATCCTTAATGAGCGCTCCTCTATTTTAACGTTATTGTTCCTCACTTCTTCAGGGTTTATAATGGTAGATTCTGTTTAAAGCAGCATATCAAATTAAAGTCCTTTTTCTTTCTTCTTCTTCCATTTCATTCACTTCAGCATAAAGAGAACATGGCATTGCAGAACTTGTAATGATTTGATATTTGGAGATTATATTATTAATATTTGAAGGTTTGATAAACAGAGACAGATATATACTTGTTTGTGACATAATCTTTAATGTCTTGAGCACGAATTCCTCTACACAGCAAGGAATTTCTCAAGGAACAACACAACCAATGCCTTTCTTTCGAAAAGGTTTCAAAACCTTCATAAGGCACTTCAAAGGGTTATTGATTTTTTTCAAATATAAGGGGTATATTAACCGTTGCAAAAGCTATTTTGCAAATTCAAATCATGGGCAATACTCCCCTATGCTGCTCTCTGACCGAAACAAGGAATTTTTGTGCAAGTTTGCAGAAGTTTGAAGCTTTGAGACTGTGCGGCGCGCCTGGAAAAGCGCGTGGCGCGTTTAAGAGTCAGTTTAAAAATAGTTTGTATTGCTACGTGGCGCGCCTGTAGCGGCGCGCGGCGCACCTGTAGGCGCAAATCACGACCGCCCATCATCGACCCGACACCTTTTCTATTGCACGATGCCGTCCCATTTCAACGTGCCGCACATGTTTTAATAGTCCAAATGCCTTCAACAAGTCTTGAAGCTGCTCAACGCTTCAAGCAACGGCCACCATCGATCTTTGAGGTATTTTGTTTTCCTCCTTGGTATATTCAACTTTCTAAAAGGGTGATCAATGCTGTGTTTTTTCAAGACTAAATGGTGGCGAAAAAGTGGAGGTCTTGGTAGGATAAATCAATGTGTTTTGGTAAATATTGACAAAGTTTGTTACAATGGGAGGCTAGTAGAGTATTCATATTAGTTTCAACAGGCCTAAAGCCACCACCAAGACAGTGATAAACCATAACCTTTGTCAGCCAAGTGTAAGGTAAAAACAATGTTATAAGGTGGAGGCAGTTGTTGAAAGGTAAAAATAGTGTTAGAGGTTTTGTCAATCATTAAAGGTGCCCTAACTATGATAGGGCAAAGCTAACCTCTGTCAGCCAAGTGTATGGTGAAAACATTTTTAGAAGGTAAAGTAGTGGTTTTAAGGAAAGCACAGTGATGGTGAGGTGACATCAATGAGCCTATGTTGAAAGCAGTAGTCTTAGTTCGAATGCCTTATCACCTTCAAAGAATGTCTCCTTTTGAATAAGTGAAATAGTGAGACTATTTCTGCCTTATTTTGGTCCCATAAAACAAATTGTGGTGAAAAATATTTTAACTCAGTCTAAAGGTGTTTTGTCTACCTGTGTATGTGAAACAGTGAAGTACAAGAGAAGTGTTTTTGATTGGGAGGCGTTTTTGTTTTCTGCAAGACTGTCTTGCTTATACCAAAAGCACAGAAATGATTTGTGACCTTACCCAACACAGTGATAATTTGACTGTGTGTACCCTTTTGTTTGTCTATGTGCTTGTTATTATAACTATTTGTTGATTGGCATATAAAGGAAGACAAGCAGTGATTTGGAAGGAGCAGAGAATTGATATTAAAGAAACATTTCACACAGCCTTTGGGGCAAATTTGCCTTGGTCAAAGAGTGACTAACAAAGAGGATAAAGTTGTGTTTGAGAAAGCATTTCAAAAGCCATTTGAGGCAGCCTGGTGTTGCAGAGAACATTTAAAACAAGATGCCTCCCAAGCAGGATAGTAGGAGTGGCTTGCATAAGAGATTTGAACCTGTTTCCACTGAAGAAGTGAATGCCCACACATCAGTCTTGTTCAATTTCCATGAGGTTGGGTGTTTATATTTTTGTCAAAGAGTGCAAGAGGTGAAGAGATTTTCTCCTTTGACACATCTTTGCGCTTTGAGGTTTCAAGACAAGCATTTCCAATTGGCAGGCCTAGACTTCAAATTCTCTCCAAGGTCCATCTCCAAGGCCACTAAAATCGCTTATATTGGGGAGAAGTGGTTTAAACAAAGCCGCCTGGACTCAGAATATTAAAATCCCTTTCTAAATCCTGAGCACAGAGATTCATGTCTTGCCATTTTCCCCTTCTCATATCTTTTAACTAGCTACGCCCCCCTCATGAAGATCATCATGAAATACTTCACTTGTGAGGGAAGATTATCCCGAGTCTATGCCTATCACATTCAACTGCTCAGGCATTTCACTAGGGCCAAATTGCTAAATATTCCCTTCTTCTTACATAGGATCATCGAGAAAATGGCCTCCACTATTCAGAAAAAGCCTCCTTCACAGCAAACAGCCTGCCTCTTCCATCACTCTCTCATCAAAGTCATCATTCTTCATCAGCTTGAAAAGAGGGAGGTATCTGGGGATATTTTCATCACCCATCCATATTTATCCACTATCCCTCCAGTTCATACATCCCCTACACCTCCTACTCACCATCCTTTGCCTTCTTCTAGTAGAACTATTCCCAAAAAGCTCAAGTTTACCACAGAACAAACAAAGGAGCCTGAAGAAGGAGAAGAGCATGACCTTGATGAGGAAGAAGGACATGAGCAGGAAGAGGAAAGTGATGATGAGCAGCAGCAAGGGGATGAAAAAGAAAGTGCTGATGAGCAGCATCACAGTGAGAAAAAATAGCAAGGGCATGAAGGTGCTGAATAGGAGTAGCCTGAAGGTGATGCACAGGGGCAGCCACAAAATGATACATAGAAGCTACAACAATATGAGCAGAGGCAGCCTCAGGGTGATGAACAACAGCCTCCTAAAGAGGAACATCAACCTCAAGAAGAAGAGGGGTAGCAGGATAAAAATTTGGAGCACAGTGAGGAGGACAACCCTCAAAGGGAAGTGCAAAAGGACAGCTAAGGCATCCATAAAGAAATCCAAGATAGTGGCAAAAATGAAGGGCAAAGTGACAAGGGTAAAGAGCCCATGGAGCATGTGCTAGCTACCTCTCCTAGGCAAGGGGCCATGCTCTCTTCTCCGAAAGTCGCCAAGCCTCGGACAACAAAGAAAAGGGTGCCTAGAGTTGTAACTCCAAATGTGACTAGGGCCCTCCAAAGCAAGGGAAAATTTCCCAAGAAACCCATGATCGAATTTCCCAAGAGGAAGAGTACTAGAAGAGCCATCCAAAGCAAAGGGAAGGACAAGGAAGAAAGCAGTCATGAACAGGAAAGGGAATTCGACATCATCCAAATCCAAAGTGATGATAGTGATAATGAAACCCGGATCCTAGAAAATCTCTTGATCCATAGAGAAAGCCAAATTGGTCCATAGAGAAAGCCAAATTGATGCCTTGAGGGCTGATCTTCATAGAGCTAGGAACTTCAATAACTTTTTGCAAGCCCAAAACAAGCAAATGAGTGTCCATATGGCTGTATATGAGACACGGGCCATCCGATACAAAAAGGAGGCCTCCAAAGCACAGGCGAGATTGGAAGAAATCATGGGTGAGTTCGAGGAAAGTGAAGGTGAAGATCAACCTAGGCGAAAGAGGCCAAGAACCATGGGGCTAAAAAAGGCCCTTGAGAAACAAAAAGAAGAAGAAGATGCCCTTCTCCAATCTACCCCTCTCACTACATTGTTCGAACAAGAGATAGAGAACAATCGGGAAGCATGGCTTGAGAGAGTTAATGATCACTTGGAGAAAAAATTGGAGAAGGCAAACAGGGACTTGGACCTTCAATGGAGGATGACCAGGCATTATAAAAAGCTCAATCAGTTTGCCCGACGGAAGTTGAAGGCTGCTCAAGAAAAACTCAAGGAGGTTAAAGGGAAGCGCCCGGCACAAAAATTGAGGAAAGACACCTCAAGGCTCCAAATTTTGGCCTCTGCTTCACAACATGTTGCTAAAAACCCTTGAGGGGCATGCTCGCCAATTTTGGGTGAAATTCGACATATTTTGGTTTTTTGTCATTTTTGGGTTTTTGGCCAAAACTCATGGGCATCGCCATTTTAGTTTGGGACATCATCAAAGGATGAAAATGGTATCATTGGATGCCATAATTTCAGGGGCACATACTCAGAAATTTTTAGAACAATTGAAGATCTTTTAATCCCCCAAAATGGCAAAAAAACACTCGCTTTTTCTACACTCTGCCCCATTTATCAGCAATGCTTATTTTTTGGGTTTTTACACACAGGCCTGTTTTTGGAGGACTTCTAGTGGTCATTTGGGAGAAAACTAAACATTTTCAGAAATTAGACACTCAGAGATTTCCAACGAGGTATCATGAGCATCGTTTCGACATCGTTAAGGCCTCCAAAGGTTGCCGGCAAGTCAGGGGACCTTTTGCTGATGTATTTTTTGAGTATTTTTGTAAAAATTGAACCTTTCAAAACTGACTTTTTCTCATGTGCGTTTAGCTATTTTTGTACATGATAATTTATGAAAAGTCAATATATTTCCCTTTTTTAGCATTTATTAGATATTTTGTGCCTTGGGCTTTGCAAAGCCTCAAGGACAAAATGAGATATTTTGAATAGGCCAATGAGATTGCAAGTTGAACTAAGAGGTTTTCCTCACTTTGGCCTATATATTCCAAAGGCTTTCATTGTAAACCAGGCTAAAATTGATGAATAGAAGAAATATATGGTCATATAAGCTTTGGAAGAAATACTTGTCTCATGCTTTTGGATAGTCTCTTGGATGTTCTTGGATGATGAAAGAGGATTGTTGTTGGATTCCATGACTTGGTAGAATGGTATAGTGTTTCTCTCTCTGTTTTGTTTCCTAGTATTCATTCATAAATCCATGTTCTTGCTTGCTATAGGACAGTAGAGAATAAATTTGAGACATGCCCTTGGAGGCACCTCAAATTTCTTGTTTCTTCATAGCTTCCATGTTTTCTTCGTTCTTAGTCACATTAAAGAATTCTTGATTGCTCTTTAGTAACTTAAGAATATTGTTTTCTTGTTTCATTCATGGTTTTATGCATGCTAAGTATGATTTACGGTATGCCCTGCTTACTCATGGCTAGCCATAGCTCCATCTATGAAACTTATCTTTGACTGATTAGATTGTCATTTGTTGAACCAAGGAGGTCGTGTTCTGATCTTGCCCTCTGCCTAAGACTATGCAATCTTGTTCTCAAAGTGCCCAATAGCTTGAAGTATTGTGTTTAGGCATTTCAGCATAGTAATTTGAGTTGTTTGTTTGTCTTAAGTGTATTTCCCCAAATTCTGAGAGCCATCTCCTAAAGTTAGAGAGTTTTATATCTCTATGCATGGCTTGAATGTTTATTTCTATGCATTGACTAGCTTAAAGTTACATTTCTCATGATCAATGGTTTTCCCTACCATGTTTATGTCAACTATTAAACTATTTGTGCTTGAAATCCTTTGTCATTCACAAACTTGATGTCCATCTTACTCCATTTTTCCCAAAGATCCATTTTACCTCGAATCAAATCGACCCTTCAACAACCTTGTATCACCATCTGAAAGCTTTCTTGACCTTTTCTACCCCATAGCCCAGTTGATCTGACATATTTTTACCTATCCTATATCTTTGATCAGTTCATCCCTCACAACCTAAAAACCAAAACCAAAAACCTACTTCATAACTAGCCTAAAATCATAACACAATAAGAAAACACACAAATATCCCTTACACAAATAGAGAGAGCCCTCTCTGAGTCCAAGAAGGCTAGGTCCTTGGGCTCCAAAGACTGGTTTAATGTTACACTGTCATTTGGCTTGCGAATCAGCCAAATCACGGGACCCTAACATGTGGGAGGCCTCGAGGTACGGAGAACTCATTTGGCTTATACCCCCAAAAAATCTCGACCGTTCATCTGGATTACTCTCGTAGTCAACAATGTCAACTACAGAGGCATCCTCCGTGTTAACTCACGTGCTGAAAGTGCTTGTGGGTTGAGCCTTTTTCTCATTGTTTGATAAATCATCGAATCTCACTTTATAAGGTGCTCAATATTTAATCTTTGAACTGGGACCCGCTTCCATAAAGCTTTAAATTATTTAAACGTTAAACTTTAATATTATGAGCAGATATATTTTTATGCTAAAGTATATGAAATTTGATACTCTATCATATCTTTTATTAGTTTTCTATTTTGTTTTGAATTTTTGAAAATTAAATAAAGGATATAAAGGATATTGCAAATGGGCCACAACATCTGGCTCCACCTGGGGATAGTGTTTTTTGCCACGAAACACTAAGAACCACATATTAGTGCCTTCACCTCGGGCATGGTGTCAAATACTGCTTGATGAAAATTTTACAATGAAGGAAACCAAATATGTACAATGGTGAACCATCAAATTTCAATGCTAGAAATAATGTTTTAGATACTTCCCATTCACAGGAAGCTATATTATTTCTCCATCAAGGTTCTCCAGCATAAAAGTGTTATTTGATCTGGCTTCAATAATCCTGTATGGGCCATACCAGAGAGGATCAAACTTACCATGCTTTCCTTTTTCTTCTCTTTTGGTATCCCATCTTAATACCAAATCTCCGATTTTGAAAAGTATTTATTTTTCCTTCCTATAAAAAATGGACTTCATTTGTTATGTAACCAGATTTTCCCTGACTTTAGTCCCGCACTCACTCAATTCTATCACCTTATTTAGTCTTCTTATCAATGCATTAGGTTCTTCTTATGCTTCTTGAAGAAAATAAATTACTAGTATAGCTAGCTGAGTGGGAAACAAAGCTTGAGTACCATATACTAATTCATAAGGAGACTTACCAGTATATCTTCTAGTAGTCATTCTCACTGCCCAAAGAGAAAATGTCAACTTTGAATCCCAGTTCTTCTGATTCTCATTAATTGGTTTCTTCAAAATATTAACCAATGTCTTATTGGAAGATTCAGCTAGCCCATTCCCTTGAGGATGATATGCTATAGAATGAGACAAAATGACATTATATGTTTGACAAAAATTTATAAATTTGACTAAATTGAATACCTGAGCATTGTCTATTACAATCTTCACTGGACATCCAAATCTACTAAAAATTTTCTCTTCCAGGAATTCATTACTATCAAATCATTTTCTTTTCTAGTAGGTATTTCCTGCACCCACTTTGTAAAATAATCAGTGGCAGTCACAATACACTTGAACTTCCCACTAGATGGTGGATTAATTTCTCCAATGAAATCCAATCCCCATTTTCTAAAGGGTTCTTCAACAAATACATGGAGAAGAGGTAGAGGGGCTAACTTCTTCTTTTCTGCAAACAATTGACATTTCTGGCAACTTCTAACCACTATATATACATTAGCAAATAAGGAAGGCCAGTAAAAACCTGATTTGAGGATTTTATGAGCAGTAAAATTCCAGCTATAATGGCCCCCACATAGACATTCATGGTACTATTTGATAACTTCCATTGCCTCTCCTTCTGTCAAACACAACAAAAAAACACCAGCAGGATCCTTCCAATATAATTTAGCATCAACTATAACATAAGGTTGAGCTTTGAGTTTAAGAGCTCTGTACTTTGTTGTGTTTATTGAGGGAGGACAAGAGAAAAGGCACAAATAATGAATAATATCCTTATACCAATTAGAGCAGAGAAATTTGTATTTGATTGCTGATTTTGTGCTACCTTGACTTATTTCATCAATAAATTCATCCAAGGGTGCAAGCAAATTAATTCCCACAGCTTGAAAATTAGACTCTATGAGGAATTTTTGCAGGCCTGGCCCTTTTACCAACTTAGTAGGCTTAGTATCCAAATCATATTCTTGGATTTTAGCAATCAATTTTCCTCTTTTTCCCTCCACATAACTTTGAACTAGCACATCTTTTACAACCGAATTGGGCACATATGCTACTATTTGAGAATGAAGTACATAAACCCTGAAAGCTTTCAATGATTTAACTAAAGCATACACCTGTTTCTCCAAAATATTTTATCTGAGTTCTGCATCTCTGAGAACTTTGCTAAAAAATGCTACAGGTTGCTCTTTTCCTTCTTCATTCTTTTGCAACAACACAATAGCAATGGTAGATGGTGATGCAAACGAAAAGATTTGGAAAGGCTTTTGATAATATGGGCTGATCAAAACTGGAGCTTCTTGAAGAACCTCTTTAATCCTGGCAAAGGATTCTCTTGCATCTTTGTCCCATTTCACTTCAGCATATCTGTTATGCTTATGACAATCTCAGCATAATTTGGGACAAATCTCCTTAAAAAATTAATTTTCCCTAGAAATATTTGGATATCTTTCTTACTTCTAGGAAATGGGATTGTTTGTATAGCCTCAACTCTTGTTGGATCAATTTTCACCCCCTAATTTGAAACTATATCTCCCAACAACTTACCTTCCTCCAAAGCAAACAAATATTTCTTATGATTCAATGATAACCCAAACTTCCTGCATTTCAGGAAAGCCTTCTGCAGATGCTCCAAGTGCTCGTCATCAGAGCCTGAAAAAATAGTCACATCATCCAAATATATGACTACAAATTTGTCACCCACAAATTCTATATCCATTTCTCTCTGGAAACTAGCCCCTACGTTCATGAGACCGAATGGCATCCTGGCATACATGAACATTCCCCAAGGTGTGGTAAAAGTTGTTTTCTTCTGATCTTCCTCTTCAACAGCTACTTGGTTGTACCCAGAGAAACCATCAACCATGGATAATATATGAGCTCCAATTACTTTTTGTAGAACATGATCCATCTTTGTCAAAGGATAATTATCTTTTAGGGAAGCTCTGTTCAAGTTCCTGTAATCAACACATAATCTTATCTCTCTATTCTTCTTTCTGACAGGAATCAGATTAGAAACCTAGTTTGAGTATCTAAGTGGGAATATAATTTTTTCTTGCAAAAGCTTCTTCACTTCTCTTTCAATTGGGGCAAGTAACAGTGGATTAATCTGCCTGAGCTTCTGCCTGTGTGGCTTAACCCCATCTTTTAATGGTATTTTATGCTGAATAATGTCTAAATCATATGTCTTTAAATCTTCATAGGACCATGCAAACACATCCATATATTTCTTGAAAAGATCAACATACCTTTCTTTATAACCCTTAAAAACTCCTTTGAACAACTTAGCCATCTTGGGCTCCTGCTAAGTTCCTAAATTACAGTCTTCCATTTCACCATCCTGAGATACTTTTTTCTGGTTTACTGCAACATCATTTGCATCAAACAATCTTTCAAGAGGAACCAAACCTCTGGGAAATATATTATCTTTCAACTGAATTATCTTTTGATCACCTATTGACTGCTTCAAGTTTTTCAAGACATCATTCTGATCATTTTTTTCACTTTCTTGATCTATTTCACTATCTTAAAAATTTCCAATCATTGTTAAAAAATGATTGATCTACTCATCATCCTAAAAAACCTACCAATCCTTTTCATTATCAGGAATTGAAGGTCTATGCCTCAACTCAATCTCATATCTCAGTCTTGGATAAATTGTTGGCTTAAATGTACTGGCTGCAACTATCAGGGAATCTGCCATTCTGTTTTCTTCTCTTGGAATAAACTGAAGATTCAAGGCTTCAAAATAATTTTCAATCTGGTCCCACACTTCATTTCTATAAGACCTCAATCTAGGATGTTTGGTTTGACACAAATTCTTGATCTGTCTTATAATTAACTCAGAATCACCAAAAATGGAAATACATTTAATTCCGATTCGTTTTTATGTTTGTAGACTCAAAATAAATGCTTCATACTCAACTACATTATTGGTTGATTCAAATTCAAGCTTAAAAGAAAAAGGTAAAAGATTACCTTCTGGAGATATGAATAAAAACCCAGCTCCTGTGCCATCCTTTGAGTAGGCACCATCGAAATAACACTTCCAAATTTTATTTGAATCCAACTCCTTATGTACAATTGCTAAAGAGAGCTGCTTCTGTGAGCCTTCAGCAAATTCTACATCTTCATGCAGCATGAAATAAGAGACATCCTCCTTCTCTTGACCATAGATAGGGGAATTTCCTACATCTTTCTTTGTGGTAGTCTTAACAAATCTGGCTTCTCTGTATAACCTTGTTTCTTCCCCATTGAATACAAGAATGATTGCATATGTAAAGTCCATTTTTAAGACACCTCCAAGCTTTGTCCCCCAAGATCTAGACAACAACATACCAAATCTGGCTGGAATATCTACAACTACTACATCCATCATGATACTCTTGGTTGGAATTTGAGCCAGGGATAGCACCATGTCTTTGATAAGCCCAAAACACTTCACCCTTTTTGAATCAAATGAATATAGGTCTCTATAGGGCTTAGTGATTTGTAAATTTAATTCTTTCATCACAGATAATGACATAAGATTATGTGATGCACTAGAATCTAACATACAGTTATGCAAAGTGAAATCATGAAGCAATACCGATATATAACATGGAGGAACAAAAGAATCTACCTCTTCAACATGTGGTCCAAAAGTGACTACTGGCTTTTCTTCTTGCAAATTCACAGTATCCCCAATATCATCAAATTGAGAAAGATTAATAAAATATGCAATTTCCGTCATATAATCTGGTGTCTTAGCTATTTCAAGCAAAGGTACTTGAATTTTGATCTTTTTTAATTCTTTGGAAAGACTGAAAGCTTGATTATGTTTAATAATATTTTCAGGTTCTTCTTGATTCTTGTTAGAATTAGTATTTTTCTCAGGTAAAGTAACAATCTTCTCCAAAATATTTGAATCAATTGACTTATTTTGGGAAGCCTCGACTTGTTTTTCATTTGTACTCGCTGAATTTATAGGTTGTTTCCCCTTATCTGATTGTTTTGTTGAGTTCTTTGGTTCTCGAGTTGCCATCGGAGAAGGAAATTACTTTGGTTATTTTTCCTCATCATCTTGAGTTCTCAATCTCTTTTTTAATCTTAAGTCGTACTTCTTATGAAACTTTGCTTGCATAAAATCAGTGAATTGTTTACAATAGTCATCCATCTCTCCCTAATCAAATGACACACTAGCTTCTGTGGATTCTTCTTCACATTTCTCTTCTTCCTCATCATCATCTTCCATATAAAAAGCAGATATTTGATCTTCAACCTCTTTCTGATCATCCTCCGCAGACTGTGAAGGTGTTGCTTCTATATATAAGGGTGCTTGAACTTGATCTTGGTCTCTTATTTCCCTCTACAAAATCTGCAAGGGTTGCTTTCTGAACTGTGGATTAAAAACACCTTTGTTTTTTTGTGTAGGTTTCTTACTATCCAATTCCATATTTACCAATTTATTTGACAAATTCTTGATGACCTTAGTCATGTCATCAATCCTATGATCATTACATGAATCTTCTTTAGCCATACCTTTATCTTGAACTGTTTTCTTTTCCTGTGATTTTCCAGCAGTAGTCGTGTTTGCTTCAATCTCTAAAGCATCCGATTGGATTTGGTCAAGAGTAGCAGACCTTCTCTCTCTCAAAGTGAAACTAAAATCTGATACAAATGCTCTAGAAAAAATAACTCTTGCTCCAATAGGAGGGGGTTTCATTTATGAGGGCAAAATATTATACAATTTGTTAAATATTTTAATGAAATCATTCATGCTTTCAATAGACTTTTTCTTAATAGCATTAAAATCTGTCAATGAATAACCATGATATCTCTTTTCACCCCATCTTTGGATGAATTGTATTTCTAATTTGTCCCAATCATTAATTGACCCATTTGGTAATCCTTTCAACCATTTTCTTGTCTCTCCATTCAATGACTCTACAAAAATTCTCATTGCTACATCAAGATGTTCAACATTTAATTTTTCAGCAAAAGTGCAAAACAAAGACAAGTGTTGTTCTGCAGTTATTTCATCTTCACCAGTAAATCTAGGAAGCAATTTTAGGTATTCCTGAGGCATTGCATTCATTGGTTGTGGGACATTTAATGGTGCATATCTATTCATCAAGAAAGCAGGAACAAGGGTTTCCATGTTTATGCCTTGATTAATTGCTCCTTGAGTAGGTAGGGTTCTTATACCAGTTGTAGATGTGGATGGGTGAGGTGAAACAACTGATATGGGCAGAGGTTGATGAACATTAGCAGAAGAATTGGAAACTGTATTAGGCTAAGTTTCTGTGAATGTAAATGAAACAGACTCAAAAGATTGTTCTTCTAACTTTGGTTCTTGGAAATGAATATATGGGGAGAAGGATTCTTGTTCTGAAAAAATGAGTTTCCAGGAAATATCCTTGGATGAAAGGGTATGGGAACTGCTGCCTCGTGTAGGCAGTGTAGCATCAATTGTAGAAAGTATTCTTGATTTCTGGCTTTTTTTAGAAACCAGCTTTTCAGGATCTAAAAGAATGGGAGCTTTCTGCTGAGAGGTATCTGACCTCGTATGTGGCCTTTTATACGCCAGAATTTATGAAATAAAAAATAGCCTGATATTGCCTCCTCTCTGAACAACAAGAGGAAATATGAACAAAACCTAGGGAAAGAACTTCGCTTCTTCGTTCCCGGCAACGACGCCAAAAAAATTTGTACCTTAAGAGACAATCCCTTAGCTGTGATAAGGAATCCGTGCTTAAGACATTTATATAGTTATGTCACAGAAATATTGGTCTTTGTTTAATCACCTTCAAATATTTATCATTAAACCCTCAAAGATCAAATATAATGAATATCCCACAATGCTATTATCTGCTGATATAGAATGGAATGATTAGAAGAACATGTCAGAAGGAAGCGCAAACTGATATGTTGTTGTACAGAATATATCACCTCAAACTCCAGAAGAATTATAAGAAAAGAAACAGTTAAAATGAAGGAGCGCCTATTAAGGATTTTAACTCTTATTCACACAAGTAAAAAGAGACCTGCAACTTCATTACTTCATTTAATTCAAAGATGGAAAGTACACAATGTAAACTAGAAGGCACATCAATATCAACAAATGCCAGAAA
Organism: Pinus albicaulis; assembly: GCA_034641835.2. NCBI lineage: Eukaryota > Viridiplantae > Streptophyta > Pinopsida > Pinales > Pinaceae > Pinus > Pinus albicaulis. The sequence continues at coordinate 1,526,686,762 of CM076578.1, forward strand.
CTTGTTTTTCATTCATTAATCATTTGAAATATGAGTACCAAAATTGCATTCTGAAGGTCCAAAACTTGAAACCCTTCTCTTTCTTGTCCATCTCACTAAATACAATAGAAAGTAGTTTGTAACTGTTGTAACTGATCCTAACTACTTCAACTACTTAGGACTTCGTCAACTATCTATTACATGTCCTCAAAATGTCTTATTACAATTACATTCTCTTTTAAAGAGGAAAATAACATGAAATTAAAATCCTAATCTATATGCTGAATGTGAATTGATGACGATGTTGTTGTGTTTCCTTGACTGGCTAGTTTATTTTTCTTTGAACCCAAGGGGTCCTTTGGTAAATCTATCATCCAGGCTCTCAATTTCTTCCATATCTCAATGTTTTTCTTGGGTGAATGAACCATCTTTTGATACTCCAATATGAAAGCATTAATTTTGTTGAAATATGGCTTCTCTGCAAACAAAGTTTTCACTAACCACAACAGCTGAAAATGTCTTTGAAGTAAATTGATCATTGTTTCTCCTTTAAGAATCTGAGTACTTTCATGAGTACTGTCTACCTTACTTTTTTCCAACACTAGTATGGGTTCATAAGAATTCCATGATAACAAACCACCTCCAAGACCCCAACATGATGGTAAACCTGCTCTTGCTATTTTATCAAATAATCTATCAAACTGGTTCACTTCTTCCTTAACCTCAATCAATTTCTTTTCTATAGACTTCCTGCAATAATTTTTGATAGTCATTTTATTAATTTCCACAACATATAAAATCATGTCTTTGATTTCATTTTCTTCCAATTCCTGATCTATTTTGGAATCAAGGAAATTAATAAACTTTCTTGCCCAAATGGCCCTATTAATTATTTTCTGCTTGTTTGCCATGACTTGTTCTTCAAATTCCTTGATAATACTTTTTTCTTCTGCAACCACAGTCAGAAAATCCCAAATTGTCTTCATTTTTGCAATAATATCATTCCAGATGATATCCTTAGCCTGTATTAAGGATATATTTCCCTTCAATTTTTCTTTGAGACATTTAATCTCAGCATCAGCAGTTTGGTAGTCTGTTTTTTATTTACTGACTTCTCCCTCAGTGGATTTTATAGTCTTTGTTACTATTTCTAAACCCGTTTGTGCTCTTTTCGATCTCTCTCTGCCATCTGCAATTCAGTGGTTAATTGAGATATTTGTGCTGATGGATCTTCACTGCTTGATGGAAAAACAAAAGTGCAATTATGAGATTCAATATGGTTCTGCAATGACAGTGCAATTTTCTTTAATTTAGTGACTTCTTCTTCCTTTTGCATGAGCTGTTGAAGAAGTTTTAATTTCTCATTTTCTACCTCTGCAACCTCTGCTGCAATGGAATGTTCTCCTGTAGGCAATTTCAATTTTTTCTTCAATACAAATATTTCTGATTTAGCACTTTGTAGAAGCTTTTGTACAACAGACCTGTCATTAGGATCTACTCCAATCTTCACTATAATCTTTTTGAGCTCCTCATTCTGGATTGTCAAAGCCCTAAAATTGGCTTTCTCTAACTTCAACTACTTGATTACTTTTCCAAGCACATTTTCAGCCTTCAGTGCTACACCATTTGCTTTAGTTAGGTCATTCACAATCAATTGAACTGTTTGCATGTGTAGATTCACTTTTACTAGCAATGGAATTTTCTTCACATCTATAGTCAAATGCACAGTGTTAAAATTATTATATGAAACAATATACATATCAGAGGGATGTGAAAGAGCAACCTTGAATGGATCCTTTTCAAGATCCATTGTAGTTAGAATTCTTGTTTGATATGGGGCTATCTGGTACTTAGCTTGAGCCTCCATGCTTGCCTTCATCTTCTGGCTTCTCTCTGCAATCTGGGAAAACATTTGTTTAATAAGGGGCACTTGTTCATGAGTGATTTCATGTCTCCTGGGTGAAGCAGGGGCACTTGTTCATCTCCCAATTGTAATGAAAAACCAGGATGATCATCTAGAGAATCTTCATTGAACTTTGCTCTCTTCTCAGCCCAATGTTATTCTTCCTCTGAATCAACAACTGTCTCTTTACCTCTCTTATTTTATTTCTATGATATGACAGGAGTCTGAACATTTGATTTTACTTAACCCACAACACCTTCGCTTGCCACTTTTTCTAGGTCCGGTCTGCTCTCATGAATGAAGGTTGAATATCCATTTTCAACTCTTCTACTAGAAATGACACTGTGAGGGTCATAATCCCACTTCTCTCCTAATATTAGGTGCATTTCATCTAACATCTTAGTGGCTTCATCAATTTCTTGTCTCATATTAACTATAAAGGGACCCACAGTCATTGGCAATTTGAACATATGACCTTTCCTCATAGGCACAAAGTGTATTTGGTCAATGTTTAAACTTTTCCTAATGAACTCCAGAGTGAATACTATCATAGGCTCAAATACAGGAAGTCTATAAGGTTCTACACTAGCCCCATAAAGTCTAATTTCAGCATAATCTTCAAAAACAAACCAATCACCAAACTTACAATTTGTCCTCAAATGCAAAAACTTTAGAGATTTGGGAAAAAATCAAGGGGGATAGCTTCCATTCAAAACTTTATATGAAGTAGAATAAAATGACTAGCAAAATCAAATAAACCACCCTCATTCTGTTCTTTTCTCACTATATCTGTCCAAAATATCACTAATTGTCTTCTCTTATTCATATCCATAATGTTTAACCCTAGATGCATGAATTATTCTACATTTTGATATAAAAATAGGTAAACAATAGGTGAGGGAAACCTGAATGAACCCGTTAATGATAATCTCATGAGCTGAGAGTTAACAGATTCTTGCCAATAAGATGGAATATCCAGCACCACTCCTAGCTTCATCATCATGGCGAACATTCCCAGAACTGACTTATCCACTGTACTGTCATCATCCTTTCCCAAAATCTTTGCAATGTAGCCTAGCACTAGTTTGAATTCAATATCAAAAATATCCATAGGGAACTCTTTACTATCAGGTACAAAATTCTGTGTATTTGGCTTCAGAAAATGAATGAACTGATTAAAATCCTAACCTGCAAGACTGCCATAATGCGCTATCAAGGAATCATCAGAGAATTGGACATACGACTCCGACTCAGGGTAACATAGATCTTGGTGAATTAATTGGGCTGACACTTGTAGAACATTTTCCCCTTGATAATTCATTACGAAACATTTCCGAGGGTACATAAAAAACACTAGCCAATACATAAATTCTGGAAAAAGATGAGTTTTCAGGATACATGCAGACAACACACCAGATTTTGCCATGGCGGTGTAAATTGGGGAAGCTTTGTCATTTAGGAGGACTTGCTGATAAAAATAAAGGTGGTCAAGGGAACAATATGTGTCCTGTATATACCTCTCGGTGTCCATGAGAGGGATGTGACTGGAAGAACCTGATAGGAATGAACATTTTAGCCATAATTCAACTTTAGGATAGCAGATAATTGACTGGGTAACTAAAAATTGACAGGGTAACAAAAAACTGAAAAATACGCAGCACAAAGAAACTTCAAACAAAAACTAATCAATAATAACTTTAGAAAGAATGAGAATCCTCCTTAAATAGGTGGTGTGGGCTTTGAAATTAAATGATGATAAGACACACCAAAAGACCGTTAAGAAATTCTGACGTGGAATACAACTATCACCAACTTGGCAACATACATCACCGCGGGAGGCCTTGAGGTACGGAGAACTCATTTGGCTTATGCCCCCGCAGTAAATCTTGACCGTTCATCTGGATTACTCTCGCAGTCAATAAGGTCAACTGCGGAGGTACCCTCCATGTTAACCCATGCGTTGAAAGTGCCCGCGGGTTGAGCCTTTTTCTCATTGTTTGATAATTCATCGAATCCCACTTCATAAGGTGCTCGATACTTAATCTTTGAACTGGGACCTACTTCCATAAAGCTTTAAAGTATTTAAACTTTAAACTTTAATATAACGAGCATATATATTTTTATGCTAAAGTACATGAACTTTGATACTCTAACATATCTTTTAGTATTTTTCTATTTTTTTTTTTGAGTTTTTGAAAATTAAATAAAGGATATAAATGATATTGCAAATGAGCCAAAACACTCATCATCTAAATTAACAAGGTCAAAATCAATCTCTGTCTCATGCAGGTCATCCTCATCATGAATGGCTGCCTCATGTACATCTTCTTCTTCCATCTTTTGTTTGTCCTTATGATCATGCCTCTTTGGAATTTGTGCCTCCATACCACTGTCTTCGCCCTTAAACATTTTAAACCTTATTTTGGAAACCCTAGGGCTAGTGTGAAATGAGATGAAGGAAGGCATGAAATGGTAGTTTTGGCAAATGAATGTAATGAGTGAGAATGAAGGTAATGGATGTTGTGACAAGCAAGATGAATGGCAGCCATCAAGCAATGTAACTTCCCCTATTATGACTGATTTTTCTTCAAGGAGGATGAAGTGAGCATCAAATAGTGATCTCTAGCCAAATCTTAGGGTTTCTCTTAGGGTTTAATTTATATTGACTTATAAGTGATAAAATGGCTTCAAAATAGGGTTCAGGTGATGTACTTACCCCCATTAGTGTTTGGAGGACCTTTGGCAAAGAATTAGAAGAAATTTGGAGTGTTTTGAGTGGTTGGAGGACTTAGAAACCTTTTTTGTCCAGCAGCACAGTGCTAGTGCTGAGGGCACAGCGCCAAGGGCTGAGGGCGCAGTGCCAGTTTCTAAGTGCACAATGCCAGTTTCTAAGGGTGCAACTCCTTTTTACAAAGGGAATTTGGAGGCCTTCCTAGTGTTGAAATTGGGCCCATAATAGCACGTTTGAATGCTTATCCTGTCTACATTCCAAATCTACCTTTTTTTTGTTGATTGGAGTTTATTTGACTTGTCAAAAGTTTATTTCTCCCAAGATTGGTAAAAAAGTGTTGAATGATGGTGCAGAAATGCATAGTGCTAGTGTAGGAAACTTTTGGAGGCATTCCTCAACTCCAAATTGAGCTCATGATAGTTAATTGGAAATCTCTTCGAGTCTATTTGTCATTTGGCTCATCAAGAAAGTCAATTGGACACTCCAACTATGAGAAAACTTGATTTTCCGAAGGTCACTGCAGAAGTGTAGAAAACCTCTTGTAGCACTTGTAAATTTGACATTTCTCCCAAACCATGATGCCTGTCTAAAAAATGAAGGTTTTTATCTTCCTTGACCTATGAGGGACAAAAACCCTTCTCACTTTTTTTAATTTCATCTCTGTTTGGTCATAAACATAGTTTGAAGCAAAAACAGCTCTATGAGTGACAAATGGATTGACTCTTGGGATGAATCCTTAGAAAATGATGGAGCCATGATGCTTATGAGTTGGTATGGCTTCATAATTGCTGATATGACCTACCATATGGATCCTCTGTTCCTATGCCTCTTTTTCATAGCAAACCCTAGGTGTCTGCAGTTCTTTACAGCAATCATCAGTGTTGTCTTCTAAGTTCTCTATAGCCCTTTAAAGTTCATTCATTTCTGTCTAGTTCACCTCACCTTTTCCATATTCCATCAACCAAATATGATAGAGTTTCTTCATGTTTGGCCTTGTGTGCTTCCTCCATGTCATTTATGCAAATGGTAACGATTTTGGCTCTCAACTGGACCATCAAGTGTAGATACCCTAAGTCTTCACAGGACCAAGTTGTTTCCCCTTCCTTTGCTATAAGTTGTTTTCATTCAGGAATAGACAATCTACCTCATAAGTACCTTATGCTGACACAACATTCAACACTCCTACGGAAGTGCCAACCTTTGTCTGTTTTTCTCATTTGTAGACTTTGAACTGATGAGGTAATCTTCTTTGGAAATATTTTAGGTCCTTCTTGAATAACCATTTCTTTACATTCTATTACATCTGATCCAGATTCTAGCAAAGGAAAAGCAGTGCCTAAAACATCCAATGATGACCTTAAAACATGTGAAACCCTAATGACCTAGTGGGGGTGTTCTTTGACCTAATTTTGACTGAAATTTGGCTTGGAAACCTTCAAGTGAAAATAGAGTATGGTAGAAAGTGTTGTATTGAAGATCAAAAATCCAATGTACTTGATTTATATAAAGAGCGTACAGAGATAGTTTTGATACCATCAATGCTTGAGGAGCCTAAGGAACATGGGAATGAGTAGGCTATAGGAAACCCTAGAGGGAAAATAGAGTTTATGGACAAGGGAAAAATAGGCCAATGAGGTTATAGGCAGGGAAGGAGGGTAAAAATGATAGATATAAGCCAATAAGGATTTTTTAAGGAACAACAAGGTGACCATGGAATGGCAGGCTGATAGAATAGTGGAAAAGTTTCTATAAGGTTAATGAAGGCAGTGAGATTTCTGAAACTCACAATATTCAAGGAATGTTGTTTTCAGAAATCTATAAACACCTTTTAGTCATCCAAAGATAGTGAAAAATATTGATGACTAACAATGGCTCCACTTGGGGAGGGCAGCTCCTTTTAGGAGGTGTCAAGAACTTCAAAGTTCAGATCTCTTGTTTTGTAGATTAGTACCTTACTTGTACTTGGCAGATCCTTCTTTCTTCACTTGTTGATTGGCTACTGTCCTTTGAAGCTGTGATCCTACAATCTGAAAAACATGATTTCTTCAATATCAACACTACCTACCCATCATACTTTCCTGAAATTTTTTCTTCTTCTAGGTGCACTTGGAGTTGCAAACCCTTGACATCATTTTCTTTTGAAAGCATAAAAACTATCTATGTCTACCCTTATAACTTCTAAGAACTCAGATTAGGCTAATGAGATATTTTATTCTCTACCTACTCTACTTATCTGTCAAGGTTAAACAGTTTGACAGATCTTCATTCCCTAAGCAATCAACATAAAATTCAAAACATGATCAAATCAAGGTTATGCAGTTTGATTTGTCATGAGTTGTGGCATCTTGGACAAGTCGCACATAGATTTTATTTTTTTACAAGTAAAACTAGAAACTTAAGGGCTCATAATTTGGAGTTTTTTTACCTATCCCTCTCATTCCTCTTTGGTCCAGATTTAAGCTTTGGGAACTAGCATCTTTTCCTAACCTAATCTACTTGATAAGCCAAGTTTAGATGGTTTGGAAAATATTCATTTTCTAACTTATCAGCAGAAATTTAAAACATGTTCAATCATGGTTAGGTTGTATGACTGAACAAGACTTTCATTTATCAAAGGTAGTGGCACTTGGACTTGCACACTTTCAAAAAACCTTCTTTTTTGGTATTGGGCTTTACCTTTTATTTTTTTGTATCTACCCTCTTTTCTCTTTTTGTTCTTTTTCTCTCTTTTTGTCAAAACAATCTAAAACTAAAAAGAGGCTCATAGTTCTGAGCTTATTTGCATACCTATCTATTCTAATCTAACTTTTATGTGATATCTACATTAGGTGAACTCATTTTTCCAATACAACCAATAAAGTAAGTGACTAGATGATTTATTTTTATTCAGCCTTTTAGGTATGCTGAAAGGCCACTCCCATTTTGTCTTCTTCTGAATAGTAGTGCTCCAAATTTTCTTTAAACTTTGCAACAAGATTTTCCTGGCATATTGTACTCCCTCTTTAAATGTTTCTAAGTAACCAGCAAAAGGATCTCTGAATAATACCTGGCTATGAGGATTTAAACCATGGGCTTCATCCAGGACTACTTCTCGTTCCATTTGGTTGTGCTTTGGATGCTTTTGAGAAACACACTCCACCTCTTCTTCGGTTAAAAGAGGAGGCACTTTCTGCTTTCTTTGGACAGAAACCCAGTTTCCATATTTCTCTTGTGAAGACTGGTCATAAATTTTAAGGCCTTCTTGAGGGGGTAGCATAGCATCAGTGTCAATCTGTTCTTTTGTTTCTTCATGAGGCAAGGCTGCAATACACAAATCAGCAGTAGAACAAATAGAAGCACTTTCAGAGGTTGGTTGTATGTTTAGGATCTGATTGATTTCTTCTTCAGTTAAAAGAGGAGGAATTATCTATTTTCTTGGATAGAACCACATCTGTTCTCCTCTTCTTGTGAATGATCATGAGGCTGAATGTTTTCTTGAGCCTCACCCAAAGGAGATGAAGAATCATCACTTGTCTTTTTAGATAAATATTGTGGATTTTCTTCCATTACCTAATTTATTTCATCCTCAACTAAACCCTCTTGATTTTCATGACAGTTAAATTGCGTATGAAATGCATGAATTTCCTCTAATAGATCCTCAGGATGCCAATTTCCCAAATCTTCATCAATGTTTACAAAGAATTATATGATATCCTTAGACTGATCACAAAATTTATTAGCTAATTATGAATATGGAAAGTTTTCTTTATAATGCTCATAGAATACTTTTTGGAAATATTTTAAAGAAAACAAACTACCAGGGTCTAGGCCTTCATACCATTCCCTTACTTTCCCTTCTAATGTCCCCATGAACATTTTCATGAGGCAGTCCTCATGCCATTAAAACTTCAACCTCCATGTATGTATATGAAATTTGATAAGATGTAACAAGGGGTCATCAAACTTTTCATCTTGAAAAATAGGCAGGTTTTTGCCCCAATTTATCTGAGGTATTTTGTGTGGGAATCCAGGGATGTGATCTCTGTTCATTGGAGCATATCTCTGTTGTATCCTTGAATCCATATTTGTTAATAAAAAAGGGTCACTGCATCTTTTAAACCAGTCTAGGGTCTTCTACCAATGGAGTCTTTAGGTCTATTGAGAGTTGTGGAGTCACCAGGTGGAAGATTTCAACTTTGTTGTCCACCATCAACAACCAGATATTCAGCAAGTCTGTAAGGTTTTTCAGGTAGGGAACTTGCTTCATGGGTAGGTCTGCTAACAGTTAAATTTTTAGATCTAGGAGACTTCCTAAGGATGCTTTTAGGGTTGTCAACTATTGCAGGAGTATTTGGGTCAGGGTGAGATCTGGTGCAGATTCTTTGTGAAGCCATATTTCAGACCCACAACACAGAGAGGCTGAAATTTTGCAAGGGTTTTGAAAACAAACCAATCCATAAGAAGACTAAATTCACATAGTATGTGACTGGGCTTCATACTATTAGGATTGATTAATGCATTCCCAGGGGAGTCTGTGAGAAACAGTGGAGTCACTAGGTCTACTAGAAAGACAGTGGAGTCACCAAGTGGATGATGCTTACTGTTTGGAGGATGTACTTGTTGTCCACCATCAACAACTACATACCAATCTAAATATGTTTTTGGATTTTCTGAGCTCTTTATGTAACACTAAGCTTTTCAATAAGCGTTCTCTAGTATGGTTACCATGGTTCTAGTATGATGAATCAACCATATATCACTCTTGGCTGACACTTGATTTATCTATGTTTTGATAGGGGATTTGTGAGTTCTTAAGGAGTATTTAAGTTGTTACTTACTCAGATCCCTAGCGGAGTCGCCATTATGTTAGGTCCCTGTAATTTGTCAGATTGGCAAGACCAAATTGAAAAAGGGTAACATCAAACCAATATTTGGAGTCCTAGGACCTATCCTTCCTGGAATCAGAGAGTTCTCTCTCTATATTTGTGTAAAATATGTAAACTTGATTGATTTTAGGGTTTTTATTTTAGCCTAGTTATAGTGATTAGGGTTCGTTTGTTTGTTTTGTTTGGTTAGGTTGCTTGTCAAGAAGAATAGATAGAGTAAGAGAAGTTTAAACCATTGGTCTATGGAGTGTGCAAAAGGTCTTGAAAAGTACAACAATAGGTCAAGGGTGTTTTGGAGGGCAAGTTTAACAAAGCCAAATGGATCTTAAAAGCTTATGTGAGTGAAGTGAACATTAAATTGTGAGATTAGAAGGTTTAAAGGGCAGTTAAGAATCCGTTATCATGTACTATAACAAGAGAAGTCTTTAAGAACAATATGCATAAAGAAATAAGCAAAGACAGGGCATACCATATGCTTCTTTGACCAAACCCTAGCAAGTAAACATTAAGACAACAATCCAATGAACCCTAGATAGCAAGAAACTTGTAAATTCTCTAGTGATTTCACCTTCAGGCAAAGAAAAAATTTAAGATAACATATAGTAATGATCAAAGAGTAGGGAACTCCTAATTTCCTTAATAAAACTACAAATACCTTCAAAGAAACCATTTAAGATGAACAAAAGGGCGGGGAAAACCATAAACCTCTTCAGCTAAACCCTAATTAGCAATACTTCAAAGAAAAGACCTCAAAAACAATGTTTTAAGTTACACCAAAGGGCAGGGCTAACCATAAACTACTTTGGAATTGGCTCCATTAAATCATTCTTAAGATAAACAAGTTGAGTGGTCCTAGAGAGCAATTAAGAATTCTCTAGTCTAACTTGGCAGAGGAAAACATTAGAGCAATAGAAGCAGACATACCTAAGGTGCCTCTAACAGCATATCTTAGCCTAAAATTTATGTTCTAATGCAAGAGAAAGATGAAGAAAAATGAAAACATAAGAATATAAGTACTAAATAAAAAATACATCACCTTTAACCATGCTCATGAATCCTGCAAATGTGCTTTCTCCATTTCCATTCAAATCAAAGCATTCACAAAAGTCAAAAGGAAATTTCTCCTCAACTCCAAGTCTATGATATTGAGTTTAACAATAAACCAACAATAAACATGAAGCCTCCATGAAGGATTTAACTTGAAAATGAGGAGGTGGAAACCCTAGCTAGGGTTTTAGAAGTCATTTATTACATATTTAAGGCATTTTGACCTTTGAGACCATGCAAGGCCCAAGGAAAAATATCAGAGCCTCATTCATTACAAAAATAACTTCTAACATAAATTCGAAGCTAAATTTGTAGATATTTTTACTTCAATCCTTCAAAAATATCTTTTTAATAACTTTTTGTGTCTTTTGTTGACTTTCAAGCAAGGACGCAGTGCCAGTCCAAGGGCACAGTGCCAAATCTGGAAAAATTTCCTCTTTTGCGTTTGAGATTTGGAGGCCTTCCTGGTGTCAAAATGAGCTCCATGATAGCTCATTGGAAAGTATGCCCTGTCTAGTTTCAAAATATTCCTTTAGTTTCTAATTTGGTTCCCATTTTCCTAGTCAAAAACCCATTCTCCTGAGACTGCTCGGGGTGTAGTGCCAGTGCTGAAAATAGGGCAGAAAGGTGATTTTAAGGTGGTTTTTGGCACTTTTGGGGAACCATTTTTGCTCCAAATGAGCTGAAATGTTCTGTGGGTGATGTCCTTTCCACGAGGAGCATGAAAATGTAATCCTTCCCTCAATTGAGTGCCCCAAAAAAGAGCGCAGCACCAGTGGCGCTACCTGTTTGACCCTTTTTTTTGCTGGCCAAACAGTCAAAAACTCAAAATTGAAAAAAGATGCCAAAAATGGATTTTGTCTTGCTCACCATGTTTGGGAGGATTAGAGAGATACATTAGAAAGTATGTTAAGCTTTTCCTTCTCCTTTTTCTTGGCTAGGGATTCAAGTCTTGAGGAAAATTGTTCATTCAATGTAAGCTCATTAGTAAGCTCAACCTCCTTTTTCCTCTCTAGTTCTAGAGCTCTTTTTCTTGGCACTTTTTCTTCTGCCTCATTGGTTCCACAATACCTTCGTAGGCCTCATCAAGCAATTCCTTTGCCTTTTGAGAAGTTGAATCTCCATGATGGCTTGCTTGGTCTTGAGTTTTTTATTTTCTTGCTCATAGTATGAAATGATAAACTTATCTCTCTCTAATTTGGTCTGAAGCTCACTGATTTGGGCATCCTTCTACTTGAAAATAATTTTGAAGGCCTCATCATCATTCTCATCATCTAAATTAACAAGGTCAAAATCAATCTCTGTTTCATGGAGGTCATCCTCATCATGAATCGCTGCCTCATGTACATCTTCTTGTGCCATCTTTTGTTTGCCCTTATGATCATGCCTCTTTGGCATTTGTGCCTCCATACCACTATCTTCACCCATATAAATTTTAAACCCTATTTTTGAAACCTTAGGGCTAGTGTGAAATGAGATGAAGGAAGGCTATGAAATGACAATTTTGGCAAATGAATGGAATGAGTGAGAATGAAGGTAATGGATGTTGTGACAAGCAAGATGAATGGAAGCCCTAAAGCAATGTAACTTCCCCTGTTATGACTGATTTTTATTCAAGGAGGATGAATTAAGCATGAAATAGTGATCTCTAGCCAAAGCTTAGGGTTTCTCTTAGGGTTTCATTTATATTGACTTAGAAGTGATCAAATGGCATCAAAATAGGGTTCATGTGGTGTAATTACCCCCATTAGTGTTTGGAGGACATTTGGTAAAGACTTAGAAGAAAATTGGAGTGATTTGAGTGGTTCGAGGACTTAGAAACCTTTCCTATCCAAGGGCGCAGCGCCAGTGCTGAGGGCACAACGCCAAGGACTAAGGACGCAACTCCAGTTTCTGAGCGCACAATGCCAGTTTCTTAGGGCACAATGCATTTTTGAAAAGGGAATTTGGAGGCCTTACCGATGTCCAAATTGGGCCCATAATAGCGCGTTGGAAATCTTATCCTGTCTACTTTCCAAATATACCTTTTCTTTTCTGATTGGAGTTGATTTGACCTGTCAAAAGTTGATTCTCCCAAGAGTGGTCAAAAAATGTTGAATGATGGTGTAGAAATGCAAAGTGTTGGTGCAGGAAACTTTTGGAGGCCTTCCTCAACTCCAAATTGAGCTCATGATAGCTCATTGGAAATCTCTTCTAGTATAGTTTTCATTTGAATCATCAAGAAAGTCATTTGGACACTCTAGTTATGAGAAGACTTGATTTTCCCAAGGTCACTACAGAAGTGCATCAAACCTCTTGTAGCACCTGTAAATTTGACATTTCTCCCAAACCATGATACCTGTGTAAAACCTAATAGATTTTTTTCTTCCTTGACCTATGAGGGACAAAAACCTCTCTCGCGTTTGTTAATTTCATCTTTGTTTGGTCAGAAACATAGTTTGAAGCAAAAGCAGCTCTATGAGTGACAAATGGCTTGACTCTTGGGATGAATCCTTGGAAAATTATGGAGGCATGATGTTTATGAGTTTGTATGGCTTCATACTTGCTGATATGACCTACCATATGGATCCTCTGTTCTTATGCCTCTTTTTCATAGCAAACCATAGGTATCTGCATTTCTTTACAACAATCATCAGTGTTGTCTTCTAAGTTCTCTATAGCCCTTTCAAGTTCATTTATTTCTATCTAGTTCACCTCACCTTTTCCATATTCCATCAATCAAATCTGATAGGATTTCTTCATGTTTGGCCTTGTGTGCTTCCTCCATGTCATTTCTGCAAGTGGTCATTGTTTTGGCACTCAACTGGACCATCAAGTGTAGAAACCCTAATTCTTCACAGGACCAAGTTGTTTCACCTTCCTTTGTTGTAAGTTGTTTTCATTCAGGAGTAAACAATCTACCTGATAAGTAAATTTTGCTGAAACAACTTTCAACACTCCTACAGAAGTGCCAAACTTTGTCCATTTTTCTCATTTGCAGACTTTGAATTGATGAGGTAATCTTCTTTGGAAATATTTTAGGTCCTTGTTGAATAACCATTACTTGACATTATATTACATCTAAGCCAGATTCTAGTAAAGAAAAAGTAGTGCCTAAAACATCCAATGATGACCTTAAAACATGTGAAACCCTAATGACCTAGTGGGGGTGTTCTTTGACCTGATTTTGACTCAAATTTGGCTTGGAAACCTTTAAGTGAAAACAGAGTATCTTAGAAAGTGTTGTATTGAAGATCCAAAATCCAATGTACGTGATTTATCTAAAGAGCCTACCGAGATAGTTTTCAAACCATCAATGATTGAGGAATCTGGGGAATGTGGGAATGAGTAGGCTATAAGAAACCCTAGAGGGAAAATGGAGTTTATGGATAGGGGAAAAATAGGCCAATGAGGTTATAGGCGGTGAAGGAGGGTAAAAATGATAGATATAAGCCAATAAGGAGTTTTTAAGGAACAATAGGGTGACAATGGAATGGCAAGCTGATAGAATAGTGGAAAATTTTTCCGTTAGGTCCCTATATTACTAGTATAGTCCCTTATTATTGTTAGTGTAACCCCCTTATTGTTATTATTGTACCCTTGTAACCCCCATATTGTTGTTATTGTGCCCTAAAATTATTATTGTTAGGTCAGCTAGGATTACATTGTGGCCCCATGGACTCCTATATATAGAAAGGAGGTTTTTTAATTTGAATCATCCAAGAATTATTCATTCATGTAATGTATTGGAGGTTTCCCCCTAAAAGTGGCTTATTTCTAAGGCATTCATATCTCTTTTCTTCTCTTTTTGGAGCTGGTTTCACAACATTTGGTATAAGAGCTTTGAGATTCTAGGGTTTCGCTGTTCCAAACAGGTCATCGTGGCATTTTCACTATAAAGTTTTTTTACCAAGGTTCAGAATCTGAAATTTTTAGAGTTCGAAGCCAAGATCCTGAGGAACATCATCGCAAAATTTCAGAGCTTGGTTTGCAATATTTTCAGAGATATGATCTGTGCAAGTTAGGTCATTTTGTAGGCTTCTGAATTTAACCTAAATAGGTCATCGTGGTATTTTAGTAATAACTTTTTTTTCTAAAAACATTCAGAAACTAAAATTTTTAGATTATGAAACTGCAATCCTGAGGAACATCGTCGAAGAATTTCAGATATTGGTTCGCAATATTTTTGGAGATATGATCTACGGAAGTTAGGGCTTTTTGAGGCTTCTGAATTTCATCTCAAAGAGGTGATCGTGGGAAAATCTTCATAGATCTCTCTCCGAGCATCGGATTGGAATGCTGTAAAAAGTGGCTTCAAGTACACGAACTGTAGTTTTTTTTCTATCAATTACAGGTCCAAAGGAGGAAACAGTGACACGTGGAAGTTCATACAAGTTCGCTCTACTGAACCAATCCAAAATTGGGTCATTGTGGGAGATTGGACATAACTTTGCCTTGAAGAATCCAAATCAGATCAGACCTGTGTTGGGAATCACGATTGCCGTTAGACCAAAACTTGCAGGTGTTAGTCAACGATCGCATCGCCAGAGATAAGGATCCACGAAAGGCGGTTAGTCCATGTCGCGAAACACACGGGGAGTGTTGGTTTATCCAATGTCCAACAATCTCCCCCCCAACGCGAGCCGGGTGTGTATCGAACTCGTGACCTATGCTCTGATACCACTTGTTGGGAATCACGATTGCCGTTAGACCAAAACCCGCAGGTGTTAATCAACGATCGCATCGCTAGAGATAAGGATCCACGAAAGGCGGTTAGTCCATGTCGCGAAACACACGGGGAGTGTTGGTTTATCCAACGTCCAACAACCTGTGGCATTTGAAAGAAGCTTTAGAGGACTAATACAGGGCTGAATTTTAGATATTGTGGATCCACAATTATAGATGTAATTCAATTTCAATATCGAGCTCCTCAAAAGAAAGTAAAAGGTGTGTATTTTTTTTTCCGAATTGCATAAGTCTTGTTTGAAGAATCAAGTTGAATTGATTCCAAGGGCATATTGTAGAATAGATATCGGTATTGGATTCTAAAATGGCCCCTAAAAAGAATTCAACACCCATTAAGCCTTTAGAAAGCTCTACTATGACTCATGAAGACGAAGAATGGCAACATGACATATCAAAATTACAAGAGCAAGTGCAACAAATTTCGCTCTTGCAAATAGCAACAAAAAATGACATGGAAGTTTTGAAGAAAGGCATGGAAACTAAGATGAATGTTTTGAAGAAAGGCGTGGAATCTAAGATGGATGGTTTGAAAATTGGCATGGAATCTAAGATAGATGGCATGGAAGCTGGCATGGAATCTAAGATGGATGACATGGAAGCTAAGATCGATGAGAAAATGGAAAACATGAAGAATGATCTAAAAGCAGACATGGAAGGTTTGACAAAGTTGATACAAGAAATGTTTCCTAATGGTTAAAAGATAGTAGAGGAAACTCATGATGAGAACAAAATAAATGTTAATCATGATTTCATAAAATCTAATGTTGGCGGGAAGAACCACCATATTCCAAAAATGGATATGAGGAAGTTTGATGGAAAGGATCCTGTAACATGGATACTACAGATGGAGCAATATTTTGATCTCCATAATGTGCAAAACACACGAAAGGTACGCATTGCAACTTTACATTTAGAACAAAATACATTTGTATGGTATCGATGGCTTTGCTCCCGTAAAAAAATTGTCACTTGGTCAATTTTTACGGAGGAAATGATAGCACATTATGAGGATACAAAGAGCAACACCTTCTTTAGCCAATTGATAAATCTCAAACAAAAGGGTTTAGTGGGGGAGTACATTGAGGACTTCCAAAAATTGAATATAAGGGTAACTGATATTCCAGAGGAACACAGGATTGATCTCTTCATAGGTACTTTAAAGGATAACATCCAACATGAAGTTCGTGTTTTGGAACTTGATTCATTGGATAAGGCATTCAGGTTGGCAAGAAAAATTGAATGTAAAATTATGGCGACAAGGAAGCCTACCACTCACTTCTATAAAGAGGGAAGTGTTGCTACTCCTAGATCTCCACAACCTACAAGGTTGACACCACAACAATTGGAAGAAAAAAGAGCAAAAGGGCTTTGCTACAGTTGTGATAGCAAATACACTAAAGGTCATAAGTGTGCTGAGAAGAAATTATTTTACATAGATTGTGAAGAGGAAGAAGAAAATGAACAATAAGAGGATATACACCAGGAACCAGCCCCAGAAGAGGAAGAAATGAATCCAACCATATCGTGTAATGCACTGGCAGGAATTACCACTCCTCAAACTCTCAAGATAAAAGGACAAATCAAGAAGAGAAAGGTAATAGTGTTGATTGATTCAGGTAGCACCCATAATTTTATACATTGTAAGGTAGCCAAGGAATTAAATTGTTTCCTATACCCAGCACCAGAATGTCAAGTGATGGTTGCAAATGGAGGAACTATAAATTGCTCTGGAAAATGCCATAATATCAAGCTAACCATGGGGGAATATGTATTGACTAGTCCAATGCTTTCCATTCATATGGGAGGTGTTGATGTTGTACTAGGAGTACAATGGTTACAATCTTTGGGGACGGTAGCTTTTAATTTTCAAGAACTTTTCTTGAAATTTTTTTCAGAAGGAAAGGAAGTCGAATTATGGGGTATTGCAGGGAAGCCGAGAAATATAATAAGCTCTAATGTCATGACAAAGCTTCTAAATAAAGAACAACGAGGTGTAATTGCACAATTATGCTCACTAGAAGTTCCAACATCAAAATCATCTATTTTTGCATATCTCCAACAAGTCTTGGACAATCATTCCAAGGTGTTTGAAACTCCCAAAGGACTCCCACCTATTCGTGATCATGATCATGCTATTCATTTGATTCCAGGAAGTGTTCCTCCAAACATCAGGCCTTATAGATATACTTACTTCCAAAAGAGCGAAATTGAACGTATGATTGCAGAAATGTTAGAGGCGGGTATAATTCAACCTAGTCAAAGTTCTTTCTCTGGTCCCATAGTATTGGTACACAAGAAGGATGGATCATGGCGAATGTGTCCAGATTATAGGGAGCTCAATAAGCTCACCATTAAAGACAAATTTCCCATTCCTGTGATTGATGAATTATTGGATGAATTACATGGAGCAATTTATTTTACCAAGTTGGATCTTCGTTCAGGATATCATCAAATTAGAATGAAGATCGAAGATATTCCAAAAACAACATTTCGAACTCATGAGGGTCATTATGAATTTTTGGTCATGCCTTTTGGCCTTACCAATGCACCTTCTACATTTCAAGGGTTGATGAATTCCATTTTCAAACCCTTCCTTAGAAAATTTGTGCTAGTAATTTTTGATGATATACTAATCTATAGCAGGTCTTGGAAGGATCATGTTGAACATGTTGACAGGGTGCTCAAACTATTGCAGGAGAAACAATTATATACAAAAACATCCAAATGTTTCTTTGGAGTACAAGAGGTGGAATATCTGGGTCATATTGTATCTCACGAGGGTGTTAAGGTAGACCCTAACAAAATTAAAGCCATTAAGGAATGGAAAGTCCCCACAACCATAACACAATTGCGAGGATTTCTCAAGTTAACAAGGTATTATCGAAAGTTTGTTAAGAATTATGGGAGAATAGCAGCACCTCTAACAACATTATTGAAGAAAGATGCATTTTCATGGACTCCTGAAGCAACTAAGGCCTTTGAACGTCTTAAAGAGGCAATGTGCCTAGCACCGGTCTTAGCTACACCAGACTTCACAAAAACCTTTATTGTGTAATGTGATGCCTCAGGAAATGGAATTGGTGTTGTTTTAATGCAAGAAGGAAGACCCATTGCTTTTGAAAGTCATCCAATCAAAGGAAAGTATTTACAGAAACCTATTTATGAGAAGGAAATGTTAGCAATACTGCATGTACTAAAGAAATGGAGAACTTACCTAATGGGAAGACACTTCAAGGTAAAAACTGATCATGATAGTCTTAAACACTTTTTGGAACAAAGACTATCTTCAGAAGAGCATAAAAAATGGGTCACAAAGATGTTGGGTTATGACTTTGAAATAATCTACAAAAAAGGGAAGCTAAATGTTGTTGCAGATGCACTCTCAAGAAAGAATGAAGAGGTGGAAGCATTGCTTTGTGCCATTTCTATTATCCAACCAGATTGGATAACCAAAGCAAGAGATGAATGGAAGAAGGACGAAGACGTGTGGACACTCATTCAAAAGTTGCAACAAGATCCTAGTACATCTGATACATTTAGTTGGAAAAATGATTCCTTATGGTACAAAGATCGCTTATATCTTTGTAAGAATTCCCAACTAAAACAAAAGATTCTTCTGGAATTGCACACTTCTCCTTTAGGAGGACACTCAGGATTTTTAAAAACTTGCCACAAGGTGAAGAAAGAATTTTTTTCGGATGGCCTTAAATCTGATATTCAAAAGTTTGTGGCAGAATGTTTGGTTTGCCAGTAGAATAAAGTGGAAACAATTAAGACCCCAGGACTTCTACAACCTTTATCCATTCCAAGTCAATGTTGGGAGGAGATTTCAATGAATTTTATCACAGGTTTACCTAAGTCCAAAGGAAAGAGTGTCATCATGGTGGTAGTTGATAGACTTACCAAGTATGCACACTTTTGTGCATTATCTCATCCATTTAAAGCAAGTACAGTTGCTACTACATTTATGGACACAATTCAAAAGTTACATGGAAACCCAAGGGTTATTGTGAGCGACAGAGATCCCATTTTTACTGGAAATTTTTGGACGGAGTTATTTTCTTGTTTGGGTACTCAATTAGCTCATAGCTCATCTTATCATCCCCAATCCGATGGTCAAATTGAGAAAGTAAATAAATGTTTGGAAGGATATCTTCGTTTTTTTGTATATGATAAACAAACACAATGGGTCAAGTGGTTACCTCTAGCTGAATGGTGGTATAACACTTCCTTCCATACTGAAGCAAAAATGACCCCATTTATGGCACTTTATGGATATCATCCACCATCCATCACATCATCTTTAAGGGAAAATTCGAAGGTTCAAGCAGTGGAAGATCACATCGAGCATCAGCAAGAAGTTCTCCAACTCTTAAAGGATAACCTGAATTTGGCACAAAATCGAATGAAACAACAAGTAGATCAACATCGCAGCGAGAGAAGTTTTGATGTAGGAGATTGGGTATTTTTACGGCTATAACCATACAAACAAATGTCCCTCAAGCAAGCTAAGAAGGATAATAAATTATCGCCAAAGTAATATGGTCCTTACAAGGTGTTGCAAAAGATTGGTACTAAGGCATACAAATTGGAGCTTCCTGCTTCTTCACGAGTGCATCCAATTTTCCATGTTTCATGCTTAAAGAAGGTTATAGGTGAAAATCTTCCAGTTCAAACAATATTTCCAGAACTTGATGAGGAAGGAAAAATCATATTGGAACCTGAAGCGGTCACGGAAACAAGAACTCTATAGCTACGAAATCGATCAATTTTAGAGTATCTCATCAAGTGGAAGAACTTACCCACCGAAGATTCTACATGGGAGGATGAGAATTTTATACAGAAGCACCCAGAGCTACTCAAGCATTGAGGACAACACTTTTTTGAAGGAGAGGGGCATGTTAGGTCCCTATATTACTAGTATAGTCCCTTATTGTTGGTAGTGTAACCCCTTTATTGTTATTATTGTACCCTTGTAACCCCCATATTGTTATTATTGTGCCCTTAAATTATTATTGTTAGATTGGCTAGGATTACATTGTGGCCCCACTAGGATTACATTATGGCCCCATGGACTCCTATATATAGAAAGGAGGTTTTGTAATTTGAATCATCCAAGAATTTTTCATTCATGTAATGTATTAGAGGTTTACCCCTCAAAGTGGCTTATTTCTAAGGCATTGATATCTCTTTTCCTCTCTTTTTGGAGCTGGTTTCACAACAATTTCTATAAGGGTAATGAAGGCAGTGAGATTTCTAAAACTCACAATATTCAAGGAATGTTGTTTTCAGAAATCTATAAACACCTTATAGTCATCCAAAGATAGTGAAAAATACTGATGACTAACAGAGTCCACTCACGCAGAGCCAAATATCAGAATAGGTAGAAGGCATATCATAGAAGCTAATAGGCTAAGACTTGATGTTGCACAGAATGTAGGAGCCCCTACTTCACATTGAAAACAAAGACAAATATCCTAACTGATTTACTGGATACATGGCTCTCATGAGAAAATGTATTATGACTGAGCCATCTTCCTTTCAGGAAGAAGTGAAGGAGCCCACATGGGTAGATGCAATGGTGGAGGAGTATGACTCCATTGTCAAAAACAGTGCTTGGGAAAATGTTCCAAGGTCAGTTGATAAATCAGTGGTAGGTTCGAGTTGGATCTACAAGGTACAGCAAGATGCTGATGGGAGTGTTGAGAAATACAAGGATAGATTTGTGGCCTGGGGCTTCTCATAAATTGAGGGGATATAGTATGAAGAAACCTTTGCACTTGTCATAATGTACTCTTCCATAAGGATCGTCCTTGCTCTCTCAGTGTAGATGGGTTGGCGCATTCATCAGATTGATGTGAAGACTGTGTTTCTCAATGGGATCATTGAGAAAAAGGTGTACATAGAGGAGCCTGAAGGATTTGAGATCTTCAGCAGCGAGTCGCATGTGTGCCGACTCAAAAGAGCATTGTATGGGCTGAAGCAAGCACCTTGTGCTTGGTACACTCAGATAGACAATTATTTCACCAAACTGGGCTTCACCAAAAGTGAAGTGGATGTAAACCTATACCAAATTGTGGTGAAGGGTAAGCTTTTAATCATTATTCTTTATGTTGATGATTTAATATGACTGGTGATGAGCAGCTAATACACTCATGCAAGGAGGACCTTTCAAAGGAGTTTGAGATGAAGGATATGGGTCTCCTTCATTTTTTCCTTGGATTGGAAATATAGCAATGAGATGGTGAAATTTTTGTGTCTCAAGGCAATTATGCAAGGGAGATACTGGGTAATTTTCACATGGAGGACTGCAAACCCATGGATACTCATCTTCCAAGAAACTGGAGAAAAGAGGATGCTACTTCTAGAGAGGTAGTGGATGCTACTGTCTATCGATAGTTAGTGGGTTCACTAATGTATCTATTGAACACAAGACCAGACATTTTCTATGCGGTTAACCAACAAATTCAAGCGATGGTTAAGCCTACCAAGCTCTTTTGGAAGGTGGGAAAGCATGTCCTAAGATACCTAAGGGGTACATCTAAGTATGGTTTATGGTATAGAAAAACGGATGAGGTGAATTTGCATGGCTTCACGGATGTAGATTGGGCAGGCAACCCATTGGACAGAAAGAGCACATTAGGGGGGATATTTAGCATTGTATCTATAGTTGTTTCTTGGTACAACAAGAAGAAGAGATCTGTGGCACTCAGTTCAATGGAAGCGAAATACATGGCAGCGAGTCAAGTTTCATATGAGGCTATCTGGATGAGAAAGATCTTGGTTGTTTTGTTTGGTTCTCATTTAGATCCGATAGTGATTCATTGCGATAATCAGAATTGGATTAAACTCTCGATTAATCCTATGTTTCATGATATATCTAAGCATATAGATATCTGGTATCATATCAGATATTTTGTGCAGAGGAAGATCATGTTTCTTCATTACATTCCTATGGAATATCAGGATGCAGATATTCTGACGAAGGCGTTCACTAGGAGCAAATTCGAATTCCATAGAGATAGGATCGAGGTGAAGGATAATCCCTTTCTTGTTAAGAGGGAGTGTTGAGATTCAAAAATAAGATCCTAGTGAAAATAATGCACCTAGACTAGGATGGAGCCTCAGACTATTTTTAGGTGGATGTCTGTTTATAGATGCATGAGAAAAGTCTATTTATAGATGAGGTCTATTTATAGATTTATGTGCAAGTTATATTTATAGATTGCATGTCTATTTATAGATGCATGTCGACTATTATTATCCATTAATATTAGTTGGACAATAAGCAATATTCTATTCTGAATATGAACTTGGAAATAGGTAACTGAAGTGGGAAATTAGTTAGCTATAGGAATTTCGAGTTGAGTGGTTGGTTGGTGGGACATGCATGTGGACTTAGTTGTGACTAAGTGATTCGAAGTTGTAACAGAGTTGGAAGTGTAGTTATGAAAGTTGTAAAGTAGTTTAACTCAGTTAATTGAGTTAAACTCAGTTGTGCTAGTTGTAACTGAAGATTCACTAGTGAGAGATAAAGTGAATTAATTATTAATTAATTCACAATCAGTGGCCTCACATGCAACTAAATATTTACTACTATTAACTACATGCATGTCAGATACAGTGGAGACCCAATTGAGATGTAGGTGAAAGGGACAGATTGACTATCATTTGTGACATTAGTGGGTGCACACATGAAACCACACACACATTGGATGTGCCCATGAGGATTGCGCAGTTAAAGCAAGCAGGATTCCATTCATTCAGGGATTGCTAGCAACTGGGATTGTGCAGTAGAGGCAGGTTGTCTCGAGGTAGTAAATTGGCTAAGGAACTTGCCAATTTTTGTATGACAGTGTGAGACAATTGTATGATGTACTGAGAGCTCTTGGATTGGAGCTTTTTATGAGATTGTTTCATGATCCATGATATATACATAATATATGATAGTGGGGGTTTTAGTTTTATGCTTTCTCGGTAAAATTATCTGTGTTATGTGTGATTGATCTTTCTTCATGATATTGCTATTGGCGATTGTGTTTTTAATTTCGCAAAGATTTTGTAGAAGTGATTATGTATTTAACAGTGGCATATAATTGTTAGATTAGGAGAATCCAGGGGATACATATTTTGTATTAAATTTCTACATGAAGTTCATATCAATGTAACATCCATCTATTAATAATTTCAACTCTATATAGAATATTTATTGCATCCCTTTTATTGTCCTCTTTGTTTACTATTATTGTAATAATAAGTTTCATATATTGTTCACGTGAATTCATTCATCATATTCATAGGAATATTTAATAAAGTTGCTTACATCATTTTTAATGTTTTTCAATTTAGTTGTTTTTCTGAAGTGCACATTGTGATTTTGGTTAGAACAAACCATTAAAATTCAAAACTCAATCTATTGTTAACATAGAGCATGCCATAATCACATGTTAAATGTTGTTAGTAATACATGTATGTTCAAATGCAAGTAAAATGCTACCAATCAATCTTATTCTGGTACTATTTGCATACTTTTAGATATTAGAAAAAAAATAGAGAGTGAGAGAACTTATGATTTTTATACTTCCAACATAATTTAAAAGGGAGGAAGAAACTATGTTGTATTCATAGTTGAATTATAATGATATTTCTGCTCATAATTTGTGTGCATTAATGTTTCTTCTTTTAAAATTCATATTTATATTTTTACCATACTAACTAATTTTCTTTATTTTGTTTTCATTGAGATAAAATTTTGGAAAATCATTTCAGAATTTATGTCAATTATCCATGCAATCATTACAAATGGAAAAAAAATTAAGTACATACAAAATAAAATTTATATAAGAAATGGATCTCCTACCCACCTTTTTTTTATGATCACTTACAACTTTTACTTGAGATGAATTCAATACTTTGATATTTAATACATGTTTGTGATAGCGACACAAATAGAAAATTGAGAAGAAAATGGCTACAAATACAAAAATTCCATGCATATAATGTTGATGTTAATTGGTGTCACTGGTGTCATCAATCTAGTTGCACTTGAAGATATTTTATGTAACATTTTGCATGGAAATGAGCATTACAACTTTTATTTTTGGAATTGTTGAATGGTGTTGTCATTGATGCCAATATTGGTCAACGAATACTCTTGATAAATGTCATGAATTGCACTAATTGGAAGCTCCAAATAAAAAGAAGCCCTAGAAGAGACCCTACAATCCATGTACTTGTTGAATATTTGGGGATGAATATCAATATAATTCATCCTGATTCCAACGATATATGTCATCCCTCGTGGTTCATCTCGGTTTGGGAGATATTCTTGATCAAATATTGATGCCTCTTTATTATGGTTAAAGTCCCCAAAATGAGATGATATGCCATCTCATCATTGGCTAGAAAATTTCTCAAATCATGAGGCCAATAAGGGATTCCATTGAATTATTAAACTAACTATTTTTTGGTCAAATTTGGGAGTCTTTTCAAGATTAATTTGGTCGCATTGTTCATAGGGTTTTTGGATCCAAGTCAAATTCAAATTCAATTTGAAATTTATTCTAAATATGGCTCCCTCAAAATGCGTAAGTCAACCTAAATGATTTGGCTCCAAAAAATAATAAAATTTCAATTTGAAGGTCTGCCAACCCTCCTAGATGCCTTTTTGGTCATTATAAATTGAAACTTACTCTCTCCTCAAATTGTAGTACAAAAAAGTTGATCTTATGAAAATTATTTTTGTGATGGCCTATGGCCTTGAGTACTTAAGCATATCTGAGCAGAAGGTCAAAATTTTAAGAATGTTTTTGGGTTTAATCTTTTATTTTGGATTAATTTTTTCTCATTGGGTTTTATTATGGTTTCTCTACACCAATTTTGACCCTTTTTCTTTGCAATATTTCAACACTCTAATGCATACCTCATGAGGCAGCGAGATAAGGACCATTCGAAACTCTTTTGGCAGATATCAGTGGTTATTTTGGTTCTGAATCTAAATATATACTTGCACTAGATATGAAATAAATTCAAAGTTCACATGATGAAATATTTCATGGTTTTATGAGGCTAAAATCTGTGATTACGTTAGCCCTATCCCTCAACTAGAGGCAATAAAGTGATATGAGGAATTGTTTATTTCTTTATTTATGTTCTGGGATTTGGGAATTAATTTGTATATATTTAATGCAAGGGAAATATTATGAGTACAGAGAGAAAATGAAATAAATAAAATTATGAGTAAAAGTGTGCATAATTAAAGGGATTTTCCATGCATTAGCACAAAAATATATCTGTAGTGATCTTAGTTGTATTCTTGTTTGGTTGACGTATGGCCTAGGGCTAGGATCCCTTGTGATTCAACTAGAAGACATAGGTGAAAATTGGAAAATGAGGGCCCTCATAATTTGAGTTCAACCCCCACACAAGATATATATCAATCTTGTGATTCAATATGTAGTTTCCAATTCAACAAATGTACGCAATTTTGATTTCACATTCGTGATCTACATCATATAAGCGAATGAATTGGAAAAACAACAAGTTGGAATGTGTCTGGTTCAATAACAATTAACATTCTTATGAGCCCTCTGGTTGAACATTGCTATAGATTGGGTTGAATTGAAAAAAAATTATATGATTCTACTTTCATTCTTTAGCAACACTCTGTGATAAGGGTACTACTCGATTTGTGTTGCATACGTATATCATATCTCGAGGCTGCGACTATTCAAACATAACCGAAGTTGGAAACAAAGGGCAGCGGAGTCCTACTATGTAACAAATGATAAAGTTTGATAGAAATAACAGAATTCCACTAAACATAGCAGAGGCCTAACAATTACGTCAATTGAGAACTGTGCACAAAATAATTCCATTGAAAGATTTATAATCTAAAATGTTGAAGAGTTCTGTCTTAGATACAATTGCATGTATGATGTGGCTTGTATGTAGTGGAGAATTGGATTAGTCGGATTATCATGGTATGAAGTAGGACGTGGAAATTCATGTTGCCATTTGGTTCTTGAATTTTGAATGAAAAAAGGGGAAGAAGCATAATGGATCATTTTATATTTTTGTTAGGTAAACTTGACTCGGGATAGAGTCAATGTTGACTAGGGTAAATAGTAGTGGTATTGAGACACATGGTATTGTGCACTCATGGTTTTCAGCCCATGGTATTGCATGTAATGGAGCCTATAAAAGGTTGGAAAGATTTCATTGTAATGTAAGCCTAGAGGTGAGCAGTGAATGCTCACTTGGCTGAATTGGCTAGGGTTTTGGCCAATGCTTAATGAAACTTCATTGGATGGGTTTTGCCCCAGATTTGGGGTTTTCCCACATAAACATATGTGTTTATGTTAATGATTTGTTTCTAACTCTTTATGTTTATTCCTCTTGATAAATTCTTTATTATTTTTTCTGGTAAATTCTAACAATTGGTATCAGAGCCAAATATTGGCTTCATAGGGACGTTTATGTTGCCAAGGGTTTTATTGGCCCGGTGAATGGAGAAATCAATGCAGATTTTGTTTGCAGATCTCAAGTAACATGATTATGAGGTTTTATTGCATGTGAGATTATTATGTGTCTAGTGGTCAAGTTATGGTGGAAGTGTTCACAAACGCGTTGGAGAGATCGCTGCATAACATTCTGTTGAAAATGCAGCAAGATGATGGAGCTTAGTGAAATGAAGTCGCCTTCACTAAGTGGGCCCGCAGGCAAATTCTGGCGCAAAATCTATTTTTAGACTATGTCTATTTTTAGACATATGGAGCATGGTCTAGGGATTGCAGTATGTTATTCTTGGAGTATTGGTCATGTTGGTAAAAATAGATGGGACTCTATTTTTTGGACCTATAGGTCGAAGTCTATTTTTAGACTGCCTCTCCTTAAAATAGGGACGTCAAATATTATTTACCCTTAATAATATTTGGACTATAAACTTCAGTTTACTCTCTTGGAGCACTTCAGTTCGAGCCTTGGAAGTGGCTCATGCATCTGACAGAGGAATTACGTTATTCCTAAGGGTTTGGTGAGCTCATGCATGGTTGACTTCAGTTAGGACTTCAGTGGCAGAAGTTTGGTGGAGTTAATGAGACAGTTGGTGGAGTTGTGTTCGGTTTAACTTAGTTGAACTAGTTGAGATTAGTTTAACTAGCTAATCAACTAGTAATGAGTGGAGTGAATTAAATATTATTTAATTCATTAATTAGCAACTCATTATTCAACTCAAGAACACATCAGTTCACTACAGTGCATGGACAGTTCAGTGGAGACCAGTGAAAGAGGTAGATGAAAGGGTGGAGTTAGCTATCAGTGGCGACATCAGTTGTGCATGAGATTTTCACCACACTTGGAGGAATTGTCCATGATGATTGCGCTGTCAAGCCAAGGAGATTCGAACCTTGGATCTCTATTTAGACAGACCATGATTGCGCAATAGAGGCAAGGCAATTAGTGGTTGAGTTTTGAACCAGTAACCTGTTCAAAACCAAGCTAGTTTGTGTGTAACTTTATGAGAAAGTACTGAGTACATGTGAGGAGTATTGTACTGAGTTTTTTACATGATTTCTCCATTATAATATACACAATAGCTGCAGGGTTTTCAGCTATAAGCTTTCCCCATACATACTGTGTTAATTTGTATGATGATTTGATGTGTTATCGCTTGTTTTAATTCCGCATGTGTGATGATCTGAGTGGAAGAGATTATGTGTTGCATATGAATTCAAATTAATATGTGATTAGGATAGTCTCGGTGGATAAATATCATTATTCAGCAAATTTCTACATGGTATCGGAGCTATTGAAGCAAAGATTGATCATCACAGTGATTACAAACTTATTTCGGTAGACAGAGTCTGCATGCGGGCCAGGTAGCCTCTGGATCCATCCTTTCTTTTGAAAGGTGATATATCCAGTAAATGCCCCTTGCAGTCAATCTCTGTGCTAGAAATAATTTGTTCTCACAGATCTAGAGCGGTTGAGCTTTGAGGTGGAATTCGAATTTTGCAGCAGTTTTGTTTTCTTGGTGCCGGTGTAGAAAATGTCTTTCAATGGTTTGCGACTCGAATATGCTCTTGAAGGCAGTTTGAATTATGTTGCATGGAAGGATCGCATGGAGGTAGTATTAGAAGATAATGGTCTGAAGTATTTCATGGATACGGATGTCCAAGAGCCCACTGATCCTGCTGAAGTCGAAGCATGGCAAAAGAAGATGGCGAAATGTCGAAGGATCCTGTTGGAGGGCGTCAAGGATCATATTGTATCCAACCTGCATGGAAAGGCTTCTCCATTTTTAATGTGGAAAGATTTGACGGATCTATTCCAGAGTAAGAGCGACCAAAGGAAGTTGGCGCTCAAAGATAAGCTCAGGAACATCAAGATGGAGAAAGGCGACAGTATCGCCAAATACCTCACGAAGTTCACTCAATGCAGAGATGAGCTGGGAAGTGTGGGGGTGACTGTCAAAGACGAGGACATGGTCGACCTGGCTCTCCTTGGTCTTCCGAAGGCTTGGCACTCATATCAAGATAGTGTCAATGGTCGGAAGAAGCTGCCGGGATGGGAGCGCCTTTGGGCGGATCTCATGCAGGAGGAGATAAGGAGGACTACTCGAGATGGATCTTCATCAAAGGGAGCTGATGAAGAAAACTGCGCTTTGGTGTCCAAAGCTAAGAAAGGGAAGGGTAAGAAAAACTCTCATTCTGGAGCTAAGGGCAAGAAGCAGGATATGGCGAAAGTGAAGTGTTTTCACTGCCATGATCACGGACATTATGCTACCAATTGTCCAAAGAAGAAGAAGAACAAGCAAGCGGGAAGATCTGCAGATGGAGAAGCTTTGGCTTCACAGTTCGAGCTTGACTTTTCACCGATCGCATGCTTGGTTTCAAGTGTGATGGAATCGGTGTGGTTCTTGGACAGCGGTGCGTCATTTCATATGACGGGAGATCGGGATTTGTTCTCAGATCTGGAGGACAAAGATTTGGGTGTGCACATCGAGATGGGCGATGATGGTAGATATAGTGCGACTGGTATCGGCACCATATCCTTTCAGAGGGAGTCTGGTAAACCCTTTGTATTGAAGGATGTCATGCATGTACCTGGATTGAAGAAGAACTTGATCTCTGTGGCAATGTTGGAAGATAAGGGGTATGATGTGGTCTTCAGCGAAGGAAAAGCCTTCCTGCACAGTAAGACTACTGGAGAGACCCGGAAGATAGGGGTTCGAACCAAGAACCTTTATCAGTTGCAGGTAGATGGCTGCACAGCAATGGCATGCAAGGCGGGAGAAGTGGTGAGCCGGGATGATGAGGGCGAACTGTGGCACAGGAGATTGGGCCACCTTCACCATGGAGCTTTGAAGATCCTGCAGCATATTTCTACTGGGCTTCCTAAGGGCACTCTTGCGCAGTCAGATCAGTGCAAGGGGTGTACTTTAGGGAAGTATGTGAAAGCCACCTTTCACGAGAAGGATAGTCGCGCCACGACGATCCTTGAGAGAGTTCACACAGACGTGTGTGGTCCTTTCTCAGTTGCTTCGACAGCAAAGCACAGGTATTATGTGATCTTTGTTGATGATTTCTCTCCAAAGTGCTGGATCTTCTTCATGTCGAAGAAGAGCGATACATTCGCGAAGTTCTGTGAGTTTAAAGCACTGGTCGAGAAGGAGTCGGGGAAGAAGGTGATTGCTCTAAGGAGTGATAACGGTGGTGAATTCATCTTGGCTGAATTCAAGGAGTTCTGCAGCGCAGAAGGGATTCGGAGAGAGCTCATTGCACCCCATAACCCACAGCAGAACGGGGTGGCTGAGCGGAAGAACAGAACGATCGTGGGTGCTGCACGGGCGATGTTGCATGATCAGGGCCTACCCCTTCACTTGTGGGGTGAGGCATGCAATACAGCAGTGTATGTGCAGAACCGTTGTCCTCACAAGGTTCTTGGCATGAGTACACCGGAGGAGGCTTATTCTGGCAAGAGGCCTGATATTTCCCATTTGCGGATTTTTGGTTCTCCTGTCCACATGCATGTGACGAAGGATGCGAGAAGGAAGCTGGATCCAACCGCTGAGGTTGGAATATTTGTGGGGTACACTGATACACCTCACAACTATCGGGTGTATTTTTCAGACAGTCGCAAGACTGTTGTGCGACGGGATATCAAGTTTCAGGAGGAGAAAGCCATGCATTGTTCGCTTGAGAGGGAGCTACACTTGCATGCAGATGAGGAGCTGTTAGTTCCTAAGGAGGAGCTTCCGGATGTGGATCAGCCACAAGAGGAGGTTTAGGAGGTGGAAGAAACCACCCAGGCAGCGCCAACCATCAGAGGGCGCATGCGCACTACAGAAGCTGAGCGACTGGCTCGGGATGCAGAGAAGGTTGTAGGACCACCTACAGCACAGCGCAGACAGAGACAGTCACCGGATCGGTACACCGGATACATGGCTCTTGTGAGTCAATGTGTTGTGACGGAGCCATCCTCTTTTGAGGAAGCTGTGGAGGAACCCGCATGGGTTGATGCCATGATCGAAGAATATGATTCGATCATCAGGAACAGTGCATGGGAGATTGTCCCAAGACCGGTTGGGAAATCAGTTGTGGGTTCGCGATGGATCTACAAAGTGAAGCAGGCGGCTGACGGGAGTGTGGAGAAGTACAAGGCGAGATTTGTCGCCCGTGGCTTCTCATAGATCGAGGGGATCGATTATGAGGAGACCTTTGCACCTGTCGCAAGGTACTCTTCCATACGGACGATCCTTGCTCTCTAAGCGCAGATGGGGTGGCACATCCATCAAATGGATGTGAAGACTATGTTCCTCAATGGAGTTATTGAGGAGGAGGTGTACATAGAGCAGCCTGAAGGTTTTGAGATCTTCAGCAGTGAGTCGCATGTGTGCCGACTCAAGAGAGCACTGTACGGGCTGAAGCAAGCACCTCGTGTTTGGTACACTCGGATAGACAGTTACTTCACCGGGCTTGGATTCTCCAAGAGTGAGGCAGATCCAAACCTGTACCAGATTGTGGTGGAGGGGAAGCTGTTGATCATCGTACTGTATGTAGATGATCTGATTTTGACTGGCGATGAGCAGTTGATACTTTCATGCAAGGAGGATCTTGCACGAGAGTTTGATATGAAGGACTTGGGCATCCTTCATTATTTCCTGGGATTGGAGATTTGGCAGCGCAGCGGAGGACTGTTTGTTTCTCAGGGCAAGTATGCCCCGGAGATTCTAGAGAGGTTCAACATGCAAGGCTGCAAGCCTGTTGACACTCCTCTTCCTGGTGGTTGGAGGAAGGAGGATGCTACTTCAGCGGAGGTAGTGGATGCCACCGTCTATCGACAGTTGGTGGGGTCGCTTATGTATCTGGTCAATACACGACCCGATATATGCTATGCAGTTAACCAGCTTTCGCAAGCTATGGTTAAGCCTACCAAGCTCTTTTGGAAGTCAGGCAAGCATGTATTGCGCTATATCAGAGGCACACTCCAGATAAGGTTCAGTACGCACAAAGAGAGTTAACCTGTTTTCTCGGCTTCACCGAGATAAATTTATGTAGGGAGCCCACCCGACCCAAGAGAACTTCGGAGGAGTTTTCGGGAGGCAGGATGGATTCTCTCCTGCATAGTAGGAAGTAGAGATCCGTGGTACTCGCTCTCAAAGAGAGGCCGAGTACATGGCGCTAGGCTTGCTGCATGCGAGGTTATTTGGATGAGAAAGATCTCATTGGATTAGAAATTGGTTGTATTTGGAGCTCATAATGATTTACCTGTGGATAACCGTAGCCGACCAAGTCTTCGGCTAATCCAAAGATTTCATGATAGGTCCAAACACATCGACATCGTGTACCATCATATCGCATCGTGTAGGTACCATCATATCAGAGATTGTGTTCAGCGGAGAATCATGATTCTTTCATATGTTCCCACGGAGGATCAGGATGCCGACATCCTGACGTAGGCGCTCGCCAGGAGCAAGTTCGAATTCCATAGAGGCAGGATAGGGGTTGCATATAATCCATATCTTGCTGAGAGGGAGTGTTGAAAATGCAGCAATATGATGGAGCTTAGTGAAATGAAGTCGCCTTCACTAAGTGGGCCCGCAGGCAAATTCTGGCGCAAAGTCTATTTTTAGACTATGTCTATTTTTAAACATATGGAGCATGGTCCAGGGGTTGCAGTATGTTATTCTTGGAGTATTGGTCATGTTGGTAAAAATAGATGGACCTCTTTTTTTGGACCTATAGGTCAAAGTCTATTTTTAGACTGCCTATCCTAAAAATAGGGAAGTCAAATATTATTTACCCTTAATAATATTTGGACTCTAAACTTCAGTTTACTCTCTTGGAGCACTTCAGTTCGAGCTACAGAAGTGGCTCATGCATCTGACAGAGGAATTACGCTATTCCTAAGGGTTTGGTGAGCTCATGCATGGTTGAATTCAGTTAGGACTTCAGTGGCAGAAGTTTGGTGGAGTTGATGAGACAGTTGGTGGAGTTGTGTTCGGTTTAACTTAGTTGAACTAGTTGAGATTAGTTTAACTAGCTAATCAACTAGTAGTGAGTGGAGTGAATTAAATATTATTTAATTCATTAATTAGTAACTCATTATTCAACTCAAGAACACATCAGTTCACTACAGTGCATGGACAGTTCAGTGGAGACCATTGAAAGAGGTAGATGAAAGGGTGGAGTTAGCTATCAGTGGCGACATCAGTTGTGCATGAGATTTGCACCACACTTGGAGGAATTGCCTACATTAGACTAAGGGCCACAATATGAGATTCGAACCTGATCTCTATTTAGGACAGCCATGATTGCGTTACAATAGAGGCAAGGCAATTAGTGGTTGAGTTTTTAAACCAAAGAATCCGTTCAAAACCAAGCTAGTTTGTGTGTAACTTTATGAGAAAGTACTGAGTACTTGTGAGGAGTATTGTACTGAGTTTGTTACATGATTTATCCATTATAATATACACAATAGCTGCGGGGTTTTCAGCTATAAGATTTCCCCATACATGCAGTGTTAATGTGTATGATGATTTGATGTGTTATCGCTTGTTTTAATTCCGCATGTGTGATGATCTGAGTGGAAGAGATTATGTGTTGCATATGAATTCGAATTAATATGTGATCAGGATAGTCTCGGTGGATAAATATAATTATTCAGCAAATTTCTACACATTCTTGTAGATTGAATCTAAGCTCAAATGTACATGGTTTCAGCTGAAGGCATCGAAGGGATTCAATGTGAATAGTGGTGCCGAGGGGCGATTTTCAAAGTGTCCATGCCAGTGAATGGATCTAGTAGCTCTAACAGATCTGCAGATGGTCTACGAGATGAAAATGATGAAATGTAGGAGAAATCCAAGCTGCCTCGGAGGATATGAGATTATGGTGGTTAGACGCCAAGGAACTTTGAAAAAAAAAAACCTGGTGCGATGGAGTGGTCAGCTTGTTAGAGAGGAGCGGATGGGTGTACCATAAATCTGCACCTGTGGTGTCTATGAAGATGATGTTCTTGTCTGGGTCGAGCAATGACTTGCTGGACTATAATCTACATCGTCTATAATATAATTAGAAAAAATATGCAAGAGACACCCATAATTAGTGGTTTTTCTTTCGCTCGAGATGGAGAAGTTAATGGATACATAGGCGCAAAGATCACAAGGAAAGAGAATTATTGTGAGCACCTATGTAAGTCAGTCGAATGAGGAGATACCAATGTCGTTGGAGGGGTGCTAGCATATGAAGTTGCAGGATGATGAATTAACAATGTTTTTGGAGCCATGTAGCTATGCAAATTTGAGTGAGCCATGGAGCTGTGAGGACGCAGATCTAGGTTTGGGGCAAATATCACAGAAGAAGCGGTGAAGAGGACAACGTTGTTGCAGGAGGAGATGAAAGCCATGAAAAAGGACATGGACGTGGAAAGGATTTTAGTGATAGTGGTGGTGGACGCTTCGGTGGAGGCGGTGACAACTATGGCTACGATGGACAGGACTTCCTTCCCCGTCAAAGGTTCGAAAACACCAATACCATCACATGTACAGGCAACTGGGATACCCCTGAAGTGTTGCAGATCAGGATCAATAAATTTTCACAACGTGGATAACACGGAAAGGAAACACTTGGTTTCGTGAGGGCCATGTTGAAGAGCAAGATCATGGCTGGTGGTGGAGAAGGGTAACTCCACAAGGAATATATTCAAACTTGCAGAGGGAATTATTACCATTGATTGAAAAATTGATGGACGAGTTATTGGTCGTGAAAGCTATGGAGATTGTAGTGGTTTCTTTGTATATGGATTGGAGCACTTGGATCTATTGGCCATGGTAGCAGATCACTTGGATCTATCAAAGGCATGTCAGAATCCTGAGCTGTCATGTGATGCGCAATCCACCGTAGATCAAGGTATTCTTTGGAGCTAACAAGTTGTTGTGTAGCAAGATGTGAATAGGGTCATGCTAATGGCAAGAGATGGAATGGTTGTAAAACAAGAGCGCTGAAGAAATATAGATCGAAGAGAGCTTGTTAAAGTGAGAGAGGATATGTGCACGTGGATTAATTAATTGATCAACCATGTATGTGAAGAGAACTAATAGAGGACTAGGAGTTACAGTGGCTGGTGACCCATGTAATCTGGTAGATGGGTTCTTTTTATATGGACATTGATGTCATATGTACATACGGGGCAATACTGAAATATATATATATATATATATATATATATATATATATATATATATAATGGAGTTAATTTTTACATGTAAATGGGCATACTGCTATAAGACCTGGTATGGCATGCGTATTCGGGGCATCACTATAAAGTTCAATAGACCTAGGTGATATGATGTCAAGTTAAAAATTACCCTTGTAAAAAAAAAAATGTGAAGGAAAGCGCTATGCTGGATGTTGGAAGCGTTGTCTCACTTAGCAGTTTTGGCTAGGTAAACTTGACTCGGGATAGAGTTAATGTTGACTAGGTTAAATAGTAGTGGTTTGGGGCACATGGTATTGTGCACCCATGGTTTTCAGCCCATGGTATTGCATATAATGGACCCTATAAAAGGCTGGGAAGACTTCATTGTAATGTAGGCCTGGAGTTGAGGGGTGAAGACTCACTTGGCCAAATTGGCCAGGGTTTTGGCCAATACTTAATGAAATTTCATTGGTTGGGTTTTGCCCCAGATTTGGGGTTTTCTTAGATAAACATATGTGTTCATTAACTTCTTTATTATTTCTTATGATAAATTCTAACAATTTCTATGTGGTAGAGATGCAAGGTTACCCCTTATTTATCTGTGGTATTCAAAATAATATGTTCAGTAAGTTAGACCCTATTCAAATGCATTTTTAAAGGTCTAGGTCCTACACTCTCCATAAAAAATTATAATGCTCACAATAAAATCAAATTTGTATGTGACATTACTTTAAGTTGCCAATAGAATTAGTTTGTATGCTATTGTCATGTACTAGACTGCCATGTAATGTTATAAGCCATACAGTGTGTTCTTGAGTGCATATGTTAAGCAAAGAGCGAACATATTTCTATTCAATATTGCTACAAATGTGTTGATATAATTTCCACATGATGTATAGCCATGCATTTCCATGGACGAGCATGGCTCTTGTGAGGTTAGAGTATTTGGTTGTTATGTATGTTGCTTAGAATAGTATATGGTTGAATCAAGTGAGCTGAGAGAGTGTGGTACTATTGCAAGGAATTTTTTAGTGTGATACTGTTGCAAGGAGTTTGTTAAAGATAATTTGTGTGGTCGAGTACCTAGAGTTATGGATGTGTTGCATAGAGTTTCATCCTGATGTGTTGAGTAGACTTGATGTTGGAAATGTTGTCATTGATGGTAAAGGATTTGGCAAAGAAGACGCATCTGAAACAGTAACTAAGAAAAGATAAAGGAAAAGTAGCAGAGAATACAGGTCAACAAAGAAGAACATAAGAAGAGTGCATTTACAGAGAGTAGTATCAGTCAAGGAGCAGATACAAGCTGAATATAAGATTGAATGTAAATTGAACGAAGCTCTGTACTTAATGGGAGAATCGGTGTAAAAAGGACGAGTTAAATCATATATAAGTTCGGTGTATGTATGCATCCTGATGAAGGATAAAGAAAATCCTGTGTATGATTAAGAATCCGGTGATTGATCCTGTCCGTTGAAGTTATTGTGGAACTATGGTTAATTATCCAATGCTTGTGAGAACTGTAAAACATAGCCGCAAGGGTTATGTATGGCGAAGCTATGTGTCGGAGTAAATGGATGAAAGGAACACCGAGGAACGAGGCTGTAATATGAAGAAACACCATGACTGCGCGAAGAGGAGAACCTCTTCCAATAGAACAGGCGGAACCTTGTAGTGGAAGCTGAGCGGAACCTGGAGTGGAGAGCGAAACCGCGAGCGGATTTACGAGGCTGGATTGCCCATACCGCACTGCCTTTCAGGGATAAACCATATTTCCTGATTGGACAACGATTCCATAGAGTGATCGACACGTGGTGAGGTGGACCTCCAGAAAACTGCCATCATAGCGCGCCATCGCACGTTAAAGTTCGTATAAGGAAGCCGAGCGACATCGATACAAGCTATTGATCTGAGAAGGAGCCATCGGACGGTAGCTGTATGAGGAAGGTGTGCGAAGGATATCCACGGTACGGTACGAATATGCGATTGGGTCGTTGATCATATATGTGGGGCCAGTTTAAATTATATTAATTGGGCCTTCCTTTTGTTCAATTAATGTTTGCGGGTTTAACCAAGGCTTGTTTAAAGTAAATATAAATTATGACGAAAAGCGATTGGGCCATCATTTTGAATTCTACTCCAAAGTTGGATGAACGTATAATCTAAGGGGTCGACATATGAAAGTCTACGAAGTATGCTGAGGGTTTTTTCATTACTAAAGGAGAAATTTGGATTAATATCTCAATCTCAGATTGAGATATTAAAAAGCCTTAGATTAATTATCTAATTGCAAAAAACAAGGAAATAAAACAATGAGAAATTGTTTGGGGGCTTGGGTAGACCCCGCTGGATTATCTAATTGATCCCATCCAGGAATACCATCAGCGGTTGGGTGGTTTTGACTCATGGTATTAATAAAGGAAAAACTATATAAGGAGAAGGGAATCATGGTTCAGGGTGTGCATGTGAGGGATCATCAATAAATAAATATCTTTATGAGATATAGGTATGATCGAACTCTGGTCTGATAACACTGAATCTATGATGCACCTATGAAGTGGATCAAAGAAATGATAAAGCTCTAGGAAGATCAGCAAAGAAATAATGAAGACCTGATGCAAGTCTGATGAAGAAATTGAAGAAATTCGTTGGATCTGAGGGTTGAAGTCTTTTGCATGGAAGTAGAAGCTTCCTGCCAGTAGAAGCTGGTGTTAAAATCACGGGGTTGGAGATCCCTTCTAGTAGTGGCTGGAGAACGAGAGAAGGTTGTAGCCTTTTGCAGGTGGGTGCCTGCGTGCTGGTATAAGTCTGCACTAGCACAAAAAAAATTGCAAGAAGTTTTCTTTATAATAAATATTGAAGATAGAGACTATAACAGCGGTGGTTTTCTCCCAAATTGGGTTTCCACCTTAATTACTGGTGTTCATATGTGTTTCTTATGTGTGATAACGTATTTTGTTACTGCTGCACTGCTTACTAAACTTCTGATGAGTGAATAATGCAATAATCTAAGTAAAGAATTAAATAAAATTTTCAGTCAGATCAAAATACTGATTCACCCCCCCTCTCAATATTTTTCTCAACACTTGACTATTAATCAATGCTAGTATTTCACAAGTATTATATTACAGAGACTAGATTGGTAATGAAATGTTGAGAAAACTTGTATTATGACTAAAATTATTGTTGAGTTAGGCTTTGACTAAAATTATTGAGCAGGGTTATTGGTTTGCATGGGAAACTAATTAAATCCATGGTTTATAGTGCTTCATTGAATCAAGCTTATACGGTAGGATGGTCAATGAAAGATTGTTTTTATGATTGATATTGAGCATATTTCAATACAGTTTGAAAATTATGAAACATGGTCCACTTGCTAAATACGATGGAAGGGTGGTGCAAGGCAGGAGAGTGGAGTCTCATTTAGGTTGGATCCTTAAAACACTTAAGGGTGGCACGATGGTGATAGGGTAGGTTGGATCCTTCATATTGAACTGAAGCATCCTTTCAGTCGAAGATGATAAAACCATGGCGTTGGAGTGTTCTTCTAGTTAGAGATGGTAAATCGGGGTGTTGGGACGTCCTTCCAATTGGAGATGATAAATCAGAGAGTTAGAGATTCCTTAGGTTGGAGCCTAACAAATAGGGGGTTGGATCCTCCTTCAATTTATGTCGAAAATATTGGAAGTTGGAGCTTCCTAATTTATGTAAATTTTGAAGACTTGTATTAACAAGCGTTTAGTGGTTTTTCTCCCATAATGGTTCCCACCTAAAAATATTGTGTCGACTCTCTTTGATATTATGAATTGTTGACTGGTTTTGTTGATATATGTTTTGATCTGATACTAATGTTAATTAATGCTCTATGAAAAATTAACTAATTGAAAGGAGATATCAATTCACAGCCCCCCACCCCCATTATTTCCAACAATTGGTATTAGAGCAGGTTCCTTAAGTTGAAGCTTGACAACTGAAGGAATATCTTAGAAGTACATAGATAGGAAAGTCAAAGAAGCATACATCCAAACAATCAAAGGAAGTCTTTGGTTTTGCAGGAGTCTCCAAATATGAAGAGAATTAAGTTGGTATACCAGCTCATGAGTTTGATGAATCCAAATATGAAAAATGAGAACCCAGAATGAAATTCCATTTGCAAGATCAAGGATATGATGTATGGCACTCTATTGTTTCTAAAGACACGTCTATCGATGAATCTAGAAGGTATAATAAAAATCCATGAATTTCATTCTTAGTACTCTGCCAGACCCTGTAAAAGCCAAAGTTTATCAATGTTCATAATCCAAAAATATTTGAAAGAAGCTCTATAATCTCTAATCAAAGAAGCATGCAGGTCAAGATGAAAATGTTGATGATTGTGATTGAGATGAAGTAGATGAAGAAGAAGAAACATTAGTAGACATGGAAGGATAATTTATCAATGCCTTATGTTATCTTAACAAATAAAGGAAGCGAAATATGATACTCGAAGAAGAAGTTTCCCTACTAAGACTTCAAGTGCATGAAGCGGAAAATAAAGAGAAAAAATTCACAGGCTATTTAGACACTAGTACAAAATGGCTAATTAATTACTAAAAAAAAAACTAAAATTTTCATATAAATGACTATTTTTCGGTCGGTGACCAATAGTAGCTAATTTACAATATCTTATAACGCGACCAACTTTTGGTCATTTTTAGCTTAGTCATTAATTGGTTATCTCAATTTTGTTGTCTAGTTGTATATTTGGTCATTAATTTGGTCATTAATTTAGTCACTGATTTAGTCATTAATTTAATCATTGATTTGATCATTAATTTAGTCATTGATTTGGTCATTGATTTAATCATTGATTTGATCATTAATTGTCACAATTAATGACCAAATATATAACAAAATATATTACTATATGATCACCTGAGAAAACCAATTAATGACCAAAGAAATATGACCAAAATGTTGGTTGTGTTATAAGATACTGTAAATTAACTACTAATAGTCATATATATGCAAATTTTAGTCATCATTTGAAACCAATTAATGACCGAAAAAATATGACTAAATTTTAGTCATTTTATAAGATACTGTAAATTAGCCACTAATAGTCATATATGTACAAAATTGAGTCATCATTTGTGGTCACAAATTTATCATTTGCAGTAGTCATTTATTCATTATATAAATGACTAATTTAGTAGTATAGTAATTTTATTTGTGTTCATCATTAATCAATATAAACTACTATTTTAATAGTTTTAGATTGATTTTATATGTTCATTATTAATCAACATAAATTAATTAGTATGATTTTGCAACTAAATTTTAAAAAAAGTTGTCATACAATTTACATGTTCATCTAATATGAAAACGCAAACTTACATATGTTAATTACAATACCGAGTAATATCAAGTGCAACTATAAATAATTCCAACCACATAAATTATATTATATAAAATGTCAAGTATTACAATATGAGTTTCCAACTTAATATTGGTTGGAGTACAATTTACAGATAAAATATTGTTCATCACTTCAAAATCATTATCTTGCCAAGGAATTGCAAGCAAATTCATCAACTCTGAAAACTTGACCATCAGTCTTTATGTGTGTGTCTTATGCGGGATATTGGCTCTACGGGTACCACTAAACCAATAAAATTCTCTCTCTTTGTCACTCTAGTGTTATTGTTCCCCTCTTTCTTCATTCCTTGCTTCTTACCATCAATACTGAGTCCATTTTCTGCAAAAAGAAAACAAAAAATTACAATGAACAATATAAGACATGAAAGTCGATGAACATTGGAATATAAACTAAAGTAGACTATAAAGGATTTATACGATATATACCTCAAAATCAACAATACTGTTAATGTCATTTTTCCCCATAAAAGTAAGAAACTCAAACAAGTTTTCTTTAGTTGGGAAATAGTGGCCACTATGTGGCCAGATGACCTATATAAACAAAGAAAATAAAATGTCACAAATAAACAAAACAGAGCTAGCAATTTTTACTAAGAATGTCTCATGCTCCACTTTTGTAGTTGTATCGTTTCCTCTAGTTATCTATAAGAAGTAGTGACACTTCAACAATAAAACTGGTTAGTAAAAATCTAATGGGTGGAGCAAAGTATTGTTGACACAAGATTACAACAAGAAACTAAAAAAGACTAAGACAAGACTTTGTAAATTGTGATACTAACCGGGAATATAGCTTCAATATAGTAATCTTCAATTATCAACGTACTATTCCAAGGGAAAAGGAATCCAATTCCCATAAGCCAACAAATTATGTATGCCCCTTGTTTTCCCTGTAATTAATTGAGAAATATTAGCACACGCAATTTCCATTTAGAATAAAATGATTCTATAAATATTCAAAGCAAACTTAAGGTTACTCATTCATTTTTCTCTCAGATTTTATATAAAAAATAATTATGCTAGACCTGCTTTTAATAAATGATTAGGCAACGAGCCTATATTTGATCAAAAAACATCTTTTTCAGAATATATTCCATTTTCTAATTCAAAGCTAGATTTCCTTCCAGTTTATGACG
This sequence comes from Pinus albicaulis, assembly GCA_034641835.2. Lineage (NCBI taxonomy): Eukaryota > Viridiplantae > Streptophyta > Pinopsida > Pinales > Pinaceae > Pinus > Pinus albicaulis. Next base: position 1,526,728,264 of record CM076578.1, read on the forward strand.
TTCAAAAAACTAAGCGTTTTCCTTTAACAAGTCATTGTTGTAATATACTACTAAACATACAACTACGTAATGAAATTATTAGTGGTGGAATACTAATAAATCACAAATATAGGCAAGAAATAACACCACTATGTCCTAGACATGCCAAGTCTTTATCCTCTTGGTTGGAAATATTAGTTCATGAAAACAACATATTTGACAAAGAAAACTTTTCTAAAACTAACCAACGCCAGTGTATCCAAAAACAATAACATTTCTATTGGCATGCCCTCAAAATGTGTGGAAGTATCAAACAAGTGTAGTGCACTTCCCTATAAGGTTAAAGTTTGGCAATGAAATATGTTGTCCCTTAGTCTAATCATGTTTTAACTTTCCTTTGATAACTTAGAGAGAATGGGACTCCAATATAGAACAATGATAGAAAGCTTTTATTCATTCACACTTACCTAGATCCTAAAAAAGCATTGAAGCATTATACAAATCCAAGAATGTCTCACATTCCACCAGGAAACAAAATTTCTAGATTTTGATTGTAAACCTTGAGGCTTTCTCAAATTTGTAAACAAGTAACATCATAAATATTTTTCCTTAGTTCTCAAACCTTCTTCTGTGTGGAGCTTGAGAAAATATGCGCACACATATCACAATATAGCATGTTGTGGAGTACATTTACATGAAACCAATCATTCAAAAATTTATATTCTATCAAGATTGAGGCATGTGTTAAATGCCCATTATCTGCATCTTTGCGCAATGGTGTCATTAATAATTTGAAGGTTCTTGGCTTGCTAGTATGATCTAATTATTTCTTTGTGCAAGATGTTTTTTCACTCCTATTTTTAAAATTGTTATGTTTATGAACAGTATATAGATACAATGGATGCTTCGAATAATAAAAGAGGCAATTATTTTTCCATCAATAGAACTCAGGTATTTGCATATGGTGTAAATTCAGTAGTTCTATTGGTGGTACTTAGGGTCAACCTAAACGGTTATTTCGCATGCATCAAAAGAAGTACAAAGTGATAATAGGAAGGACTCATGCGAACTTTTCTAATCGTACATGTTGAATTTGCAAGTGTTAATGTTGTCGTGCTCAATTTCTTATTGGGGTACCTATCAGCTAACAAATTTTGTACAAATGTTTGAAATGAAAATAAGTTATAAAAAATAACATAACAGATAACATTTTTATCACTTGCTTCTTTTTCTCTACCAAATCCGAACATGTCTCAAAGCAACTTATGTTATCTATGTCCAAATGATGCCAGTTTTTGTTTTCCATTTAAATTTCCAATTCAATCATATGTATCATTATCCAAGAAATTTGGGTCCTTCAGAGGAAATGACAAATGTGTGTGTGCAATACAGTTTAACCATACAAATTTGTCTTATTCTATAATGAAAATTGTTAAAAGCACAATGAAGTTGTGAAAAATTGGGGAAAATAAAATTATTTACAGATAAAACTAAATGCATCCATGTAACAAGTAACCCAATCTAAATGTGCATATTTATAAGTCACTGGATAATGCATCTCAAGGGTAATGCAACTCATCCTCATATTGGAAGCCCCTTTAACACACACATACACATAAAAACACATGTGGGTCAAGGACACATCTTTTCCACTAGGGTAGGTGTCCCATGAATGCCACTTTCTCAAAGACACCCCTAAAATACCATTGAAGGGGTACCTTTTAATATAATGAGTTATCCAAGTGCATAATATTAGAGTATTAACACTCCAATACTATAATTTAATGTAATCAAGTTTACAATATATTAAACTTTAAGAAAGAGTTATTAATCATAAATGTCATCAATTAAGAGGTGAAGATAAAACCATAGAACTTATTGCAAAGAAATGAACTCTATTATCATGGACTTTAAATGAGCATGTTTCCTTATGAGCCCAAGCCATAGAGGGAACTTTGGGAGTGACTGCAAAACTTTCCTAGAGCTTTATGGTTATTCCTCTAGGCAAAGGTCAATTTCTAAGCCTTCTACTAAAGCTATTAAAGTCGAGAACACCACAAATATTGGGTGTTTACTATTCACTAACTAGTCAACATATCCTTTGCCTCGCACAATGAAGGAATGCCTTGAAGTGGCAATCACAAAGTGTTAGAGATTAAAGGTAGTGCAAACAGAGGCACCTAGGTTATTGTTGGTTTGATTTTGCTCAAAGGAGCTGACATACACAAAGAAACTTGAAAATATGTTAACATGGCTCATATGGAAAGAGCTCTATGATTGTTTCTATTAGCAATGGAAGAACCCAAACTGCTCTTTAGGGACTAACATGATAGTCCAAGCACAAAAAATAATGGCTTAGATGTGTTCTTAAGGGTATGGTAAAGTAATATTCTTGGATGTATTCATAGATAGATCGGTAGTTAACACGTTTCAATCAAGATCACTTAGGCCAAAAACAAAATATTTCCTTTGGACCTGAGGTTGCATGGCAAGTGTTCAACAAAATATTTGAACAAAAAGTATTTAACAAAAAAATTGGTAACAATGGAAATGTTAGGGGACCTTAATTTGAGAGGGCTTTGAAATCAAAGCAAGATTTCAAATTATTGTCAAGTCTATCGTAGGAAAAACCTTAATATTTTGGGTGAGCTTTCTTGATTTTATAGTAAATAAAAAGCAAAAAGTAGAGCAATAATAACGTTTTTTGCACGAAACCAACTTGATGGCCATTATCTATTGTCTAATATATGCAAAGACACTATTCTAATTTTGGTGTTGTGCCTAGAAAAAGGAGTGATGGGAAAACGTGTGTTTTCATCCTCAGAGACTATTTATTTCAAGGATACAGTCTCAAATAAACCCCTCCACTTCAACGACTATAATCTGTAATCAAGTTTACAATATTTAAAATTACCAAAGAGTTATTAATAATAGGTGTCATTAATTAATGGGTCAATAAAAAACCACAAAACATGTTGCAAATAAATGCCCTCTATTAGCATGCACTTTAAATGTTCATGTTTCCTTATGAGCCCAAGCTATAAAGGTCACAATGGTAGATTTCTCTGAGAAAGAGGTTACAAACCCTTTCTGTGAATCACATGCACTGAAGTCTGATTCGCAACACCCATATTAGAATTGTACAAGTGGACATATTCAATTTGGAAAAAAAATTACTATGAAGTGTATCTATACTCCAAAGGTTTCTTTATTATTCAATTTTCTTATCTGGATAATTTGAAGAGGGTCCTCTGGGGAAGAGCAAATCCTTTTCTTATCCCACATTTCCCACACTTCAACCCAACCACTATGTCTGTCACCGAAATGGTAGTTTGCTTTCATCTCATTTTCCAATACTATTTTGGAATTTATCAATGTTTGTATATATTGTTAATACTTAGGGAACAAATTAAAAACAAATCTTGAAAATATTAAGTTTGGTTTTTCACATATGCTTGACCCAATCACTTCTAGAAAAAATCAACTATGATTGATGAGACAAACCAAAATCTTGACTAGTTTCACATACTAGACATCTACCTTATTATCATTAACATGGGCAACCTAGATGCAACCTCAAAAGGACTGCTTAGCAAGGTTAAGAGGCCCAATATCCAGTATATCCAAAAAAATAATTTCATGCAATTGGAGCAGCACTACACAAAAGCATGAGGGCCTTCTTTGCCACTTATTCCTAAGCTATTATATTTATTGTGTATTACCATATTTTGAAACATGATTTTGGATTTGACTCTTAATAATGGACAAATTGAACTTTGTCCATCTTAGTTCACAACTTCATGCCATGCTCCTTGGAAATTTTGATGTACGTTGATATGATCCTATGATATTGTTGAATATGTTATTTTCAAGTCTAGAAAATATGATCAAGCATAGTTTCCAATCGAGTGAGAATTGGTTCTAACTATAGTTATAATCATTCATGTTTAGCTCTATCCTTACTCCACATAGTACAAATATTTGGGGATTTTAACTTTGATAGGAAATGGTGTCTCTAACTACCATTTTGATCATCCAACCTCCCATTTTCAATCTTAAATCCACTTAATGGTCAATGCTCTAATCCATCCTCTCAAAAGACATGGTAACAATCCTAACAATTTGTTGAGTCTTCATGATTTCAATTTACAAGCAATTCATGAAAACTTTGCATTATACAATGGAAACTCTTCAAGTCTTCACAATCTACAACAACAACTTCCCCACCTAGCACTCAAACCTTCAATTTTTAATCTCGATTCTCCTCCATCCATAGAATACTCAAAAGTCAATGCTAGGAAAAGAATCTTGAAAGAACAAAAATTGGTATAAAAAAACGTGATATTTGTGATTTTATTAAATGTTAGAATTTTTAATTTTCATGTATAATCTAAACACAAATTACAAAAAAAAAATATTTTTCTATATAGTCTAAACAATCCCAACAAATCAGCTCTAGGCTACTCTAAAGGAAATCCTTCCTCCTACAATGCAACCAAACTTACATCCAAACATTCCTTTCTCATGATAGTACTCAATGTTATTGTGTACTATGGTACTTCTAAAAAAATATTATAGATGTTTTTAAATACTCCTTCTGTTTCTTGACCATCTCTTGGAAAAATATCTTGTGATTCCATTTATGGTAACATGATCTGGGCACTAACAAGGTTAATAAAAAAAGGACTTATGAACCCAACAATTGCATGCAAATAAATTGAAATTTTGCACAACAAATTGAAAACAGAAAATCAAACAGACTCTATGACCAACAATAGAAGGTAGCAACAACCTTCAAATTTGACCAACCCCTTTAGTTATTGTCAATTGCAAATAGCATTATGGAAACAGACACACTGAACACTATAGTTCAATATGAAAATACAAAATTTTGTTCCACAATTCATTATAGGATCCTAAAATGCAAATTTGACTATTTATATGATTGGCATGCATCACGATGCAATTTCAAATTGCCAATATATGATAAGTGAACTAAATTATAATTAGTGCTCATGGAATTTGAAGCTTATAAACTATAACTACATTAAATGTCCAGAAAAACAAAATATTTTCTAGAGATGTAATTTTAAAACAAAAATACCATTGGCTTCAAAAGTCAAATTTTGATAACGACACATTTTAGAACATTGAACACTACTAGTAAAATAATCTTGAAAGAGCAAAAATTAGCATAGTAAGATCCTTGGTATAAAAGAATGTCATATTTGTGGTTGCAACAAACAAGATTGCCCCTATTCCAATTTAACTTCTCCATGGTGCAAACATTTTCAGACACAATGTGTTGCATAATCAAATGTAATGATTATCATCCTTACAGCCATCTTAAAAAATCATGTATGAAAAGTTATATTCCACAAGCTAAGACCACTAATAGACTGTGCCATCAATTGCAAAATGACTATTTCTTGACCACTAATTAACATGAAAAATATCTAGCCTTACTATCTCCCAAAAATTGCATGGAATGTCAATAAGATATCTATTTACTCTTGATGACTTCCCAAAGTCTGAGGATGCATCACATAACATGGACTTCCCTCTGCTTGGGTGCCAAGTCTAAGGAGAATATATTATACCAAATTCGTCCAAGATTGCAATGAATAACTTATGTTCTCCAAGGTCCAAGGATTAGCTATTGATAGCAAAGGCATTATTGATGGGATGGCCCCGAAATTGTGGGTTGGTGATTGCAACGAGACCAAAACCATATTTTCCACAGTGTCCCCACATCATTTATGGTATATTCTAGCTCAAATGTACATTTGAGAGATTTGAAGTTCAAGGACAGTTCAAAAATCCATTTTGAAATAGCTTGGTCAACACATGTTCAAGTCAAACTTGAAAATTTTTGCTCCCAGGGATAGTCCAAATTCAAATGGAATTCACGTCTCAGCCTCTTGACATGTAGTGATTCAAAATTGCAAAAATTGCAACAGGATATGATTGTGTTTCTGTAGTTACACAAAGCTCAGACATTGAAATCAACAAACTAGTTTGTGGGCCTGGGCACGGATTAAGTATTGGAAGTCTTGGTAGTAGGGATTCAAAAGATACATTTGAGACGTGGTTGTTAATGGATCTTCTCTCAATTGCACAGAAAATGAATCAGTACGCATAAAAACATGGCAGGGGATTCTGGGTATGCCCAACAAATAGTGTTCCAACATGTGAACATGATTAACATCTCAAATCCCATTATTATAGATCAATATTACTGTGCCCCTCCATTGTGATGCCACAATCAGTTAAAACTATGCAACAATCATAGTTTTGTTGTTCAAGTTCACAACGTGACATACATAGACATCATTGGCACTTCGGCAACGAAAGAAGCAATAAAACTTGCATGTAGCTAGACCATTCCATGTACAGAAATTGTGATGGAGGGTATAGCCTTCGCTTGGACAATAGAGACCCAACCACTTCTTTATCAGCTAATGTGCACAGTTCTAGCAATGGCCAAGTCATTCCTCCCATTAATTTCACATCACTGAGCTTGCAAGCATCAAATTAATTTATTACTGGGAGTTATCGGTCATCTCATTGGTTCCACAATTATCTTCTTTTGTGCCATGGTGGTGAGATGAAGTTGTTAGTTTGAAAATTATTTATAATTACCTTGAAATATGTGAATATTCTACAACTAAAGACAACTCCCTAATGAATATGCATCGGCTATGGAGGAGAATGAGGAGTATGTAAGAATTGAAGACCAAGGTCATGAGGCTTCTGTTGATGGGTAACCCATCACTAAACGGCTATGAAGATGATGAAGATTATGATTTTTTTATAAAGAATCTTCGTTCAGAAATAAGAAGACTCGGGGTGAGCAATCTGTCTATTAAAAATTGTAACTAAGTGAGCCTGGATGATGTTGGGGGCTTATAAGTACTAAAAATTCATGCTCTCCATCCCAACATTCTTTCCATGCACACTTTGAGGGTAAAAAAATCATTATTACCCCCTCAAAACCCACTTTATTTAATGTTAGTGGAAAAAAGTGAAGAAAAATTCAAAAATTGATAAGTGGTGATTTGTTTATTATTTTTCCAAATCAAAGGGGGCAAGGAAAATGACATGGAAAATCAAGATGAAGTCAAAGGCTGCATCAAAGGGTGATTGGAGCATCCACCTAGGGTCCACAAGTTCAAGTGCCAAACAAGCCAAGACAAGGAGGGAGCACATTGAATTCTGTAGATACCACAAATTGTTGTAGACCCAACCTCAATCCCCCCTTTATGTTCCATGCATATTCATTGCAAGAAAGGGAAATTCGAAATACGCTCTGTTAGTTCCAAAATCCACGCAGTAGCCTGAGAATACTCTACACAATAGCCTGTACACATGTTCTAGTAAAGGTTTAATTGGCAATTTTCAAGGAAAATTTATTTCCGAGTTGGACAATTGGACTCCCCTTAGCCTCCCTCCTGCATCTATTCAGATCAACCTCCACGCAATCTACTCACAGCAGACTACAGCTAACACATAGCACCAGAGTGGAGATACGCAGACAATCTATAAAGGACATACACAACAGTATTGGACACGTGTTTGATGGATGAGTTAACTGAGAAATTAGCTAAGATTTTGTGGGTGTCTGCTCCCCTTTCAACTCCACTCATTGCACACATGTATTACTCAGCCAATTCGCACAGTATTTCAGAGGATGAGTTAAAAACAAAAATTAGCTCGGATTTTGTTGGAGCCTACGACCCTTTCAACTCCACTCATTGCACACATGTATTACTCAGCCAATTCACACAGTAGTTTAGAGGATTTTCGCTCAGCCGACAGAGTATTCTACAACCAGTCACAAGAACAACAAAATAAGGACAAAAATGCAGAATAAAAAGTCTTCAAATAGAGATTAACAACAATTTTTTTTTGTTACAACATATGTGTACACAAGATGATTGAGATTTCGAGTCTCGGGAACAATATTATACTTTCAAACAGTTCCTGGTTTGAGATTCAGGCTTGTTAAGACTCGAATATTATACTTTCAAGCATTGCTTGGTTTGAGATTCAGGCTTGTTTGGCAAGAGTTGTGCTAGATTTTTCCCATTATTTTCTGTAGCACTAGGTTTCTTGTGAGTGAGAAAGAATGGCCGGCTTAGTTAAATCCGTATTTGCAGCTTTCTTGGTCGAAAATTCTCTAACAATCTTCCTTGCCACAAAATATTGTTAGAGAATTTTCATTTTCAATATCGAACGAATGGAAGATTTTCTCATCGTCTTCTGCATGTATGGTCTTCAACAGCCTCTTTGTAGATGTTGTTATTTCAACAAAATAAATCAGCAATTTGCTAGTTCTTATCGGTTCTTTAAGCTCTATATGTCATTTTTCCAGCACAGTAGAGAGATTTATGTAAAATCATGGATAAAAACCCTAGAAGGTAGAAAGATAAAACTAAAAAGTTTCCCGTTTTGGTTTTAGCATTCGTCATTTTCTCCTTGGTAAAGGAAGATTGGATTTTCCTTTTTTCTCTAACTTAGGCCAAATTTTCTCGTCTTAAGCATGTCTTGTTTGTTTGTCAGTCTTTAAATTTTCTCTTCTACTCTATTGTCAGTTTTCTAGCATAGTAAAGAGATTCACTGTTTAGATAAACTAGCTACAAGGTAGCCCAAGGGATTAGCTCAATCGAGTAGCCCAAGGGATGTTGTTAGACATGTGGATCTATCCAAGTTTCTGGGTTGATTCCACATCCATAAAAGTGGGAAGGATCCCTTGGTATCCTCTTGTTGTTTTACTTTGGAAAAGGTGAAAAACCTGGTTATAAGGTAGATATTTAAACGAAAAGTAGAAATTAAAAAAAATAAAAAAATCTTTTAGTTCATTTCTTATGTAATTTTAGCATATGTCAAGAAAAAGACGATAAGAGAGTTTTCTGAATACCTTACAGCCATAGGTGAACAATGTGCTAGCAAATTTTCTTTTGGAATTTTCACTATACTACTGTTTTAGCTCCTTATTTTCAATACTGTGTTGTCCAATTTTTCTTTTCTAATTTTATCCTTGCATTCATTGTGCACCGATTGTTGTGCTGAGGTAAATACAGTAATTTCTATTACATTCAAGTTGCTTTAACATAACATTGTGCCAAGGTATTTTAATAATATTTTTTTTACTGGATTTTATCCTAAAGGATTCTTTACCCTGCAGGGAGGCAGTTTGGGATTCTCGTTGTCTCTTGCTGGCGATAGTCCACATATCAACGTGAAGGAGTAAAATAGCGCAATGCATTTTGCTGTGATAAATTGTCTTTAATCTATTACAATCTTGTAAACTAACTCGTTTGAAACGTTGTTGAATGACAATATCATCAAGCAGGTTGCATTTCTGGTTTTGTATTTCTGAAAAGCCCATGGTCTTACCAACATCATCTCTTCCCATATGAAAGTATGTCTAGATAAAATATGAACGATACTCTCTCTTTAAAGTCTGAAAATGGGATGGTCTTATCAGAACCTCTTTTTGATGAAGAAAAGTACATAAGGTGTCTGGTCTCCATACAAACTATTGCTAAACTCCATTCCTATCGAGTCTCTTCCTTTTCGCTACCCTTGTATCTTGATTTTGTGATTTGACATGATGCAATCATTCCTCTTTTGTCTTCTTTTATTCTGGTTTTTTCCATTTCTCTGTATTTGACAGAAAGCAATTTCTTTCTTGACCTTATCTATGTGTATGTTTTGACGGTGTAAGAGATGAAACTGGTGCCAGTCCCACATCCTGGGCAAGGTGGACACGTATGTGGATAGCTGAGGAAAATAGACACGGTGATCTTCTTAATAAGTATCTTTACTTGTGTGGCCGAGTGGACATGAGACAGGTTGAGAAAACCATACAGTATTTGATTGGTTCTGGAATGGTAAGTGACGACACAAGCGTTTAAACTTTACAAACATATGGTCGAAGTATTTTATTACATTTACTATTGGTGTCAACAGGGTGTGGGATTGCATTTTGTAATGTTATTTTACTGGATTTTCTATATTGCAATGTTGGGAGCTTTCTGTAGGATATTCTTGATGAATATTATCTGACTTCACATTTTGGCTTATTTAGGATCCACACACAGAAAATAGCCCCTATCTGGGCTTCCTATACACTTCTTTCCAGGAGAGAGCAGCATTCATATCACATGGCAACATTGCAAGATTTTCTAAAGGATACGGTGATTTGAAATTGGCTCAAATATGTGGAACTATTGCTGCAGACCAGAAGCACCATGAGACCGCATATACTAAGATAGTGGAAAAGCTGTTTGAGATTGATCTTGATATTCTATCTTGCAACATCTTCAAGCACAATAATGAAAGATAAATCTTCTAAATTTTAACTAGAAGAATTACCTTAGGTGTATCTTTGCATCTTTAGGGATAACTACTTTAGGAACAACTAATAGAATATTCGTTTCTGATTTCTGATCAACGGCCAGAGTATTTTGTATGTTTAGACAAATTTATGAATCCATTATTTTCCTTATTTCCCATTTAGTAAATCATGGATTTTTCATGCTCCTTAAGAAAACTAACAAAAAAATTCAAAATAAAATGTATCATTTAAAACCCAATGAACTTGGGAATGCTATAAATTAACTAACTCCAGCATATTCGTTTCTGATGGACGGCCAGAGTATTTTGTATGTTTAGACAAATTTCTGAATCCATTATTTCACCATTTACTAAATCATGGGTTTTTCATGCTCCTTAAGAAAACTAACAAAAAATTAAAAATACTTGGGAATGTTATAAATTAACTAACTCCAGATATAATCGCAAAAGGCTGAAGATTAAAACTTAAATGCACCTAGATCAAGTGGCGGGACAATGTGAGACAGAATAAGCAAGATGTTGATTTCATCAAGAAATGGAGTTTGACAAAATTACCTTGTCATTGGTTTCGGCCTCGTCGCTACCAGAAGCATCTTGATCTTCGTCTGGGCTGGACACATCCGTCTGCTGATTGTCTTCATCGTTGTTGTCTGTTGTGGGCTGAGTTACGGCTTCCAGTTCTTCTTGGTCTACTTTTTCTTATTAGAACCATATGTTTTTATATTTCTGCTTCAATGCAGCTCAACGAGAGCCACAGAGATCCACAGAGATCCAGATCAAAAACCAGAGAGAGTTTACAAAACATCGAAACAACAAGCCCAGGGATAGTTACTAGCATAGGGCTCTACCAAAACCAAAACATAAGACCACTTGCAGAAAAAAATAAAAACCTAGGGCAGCATCATATTTCCTATCTCCTTCAGCTGCTACAGTCAGAACCACCACCACCATAGCGAGATCCGCCACCGCCACCATCGCTATAGCCACCACCACCACCATAACCATGGTTTCCATGATCACCGCTTCCACTATAACCCCATCACCGCAGCCCCCACAGTAGCCACGCGAGCCACAGCCTCCACTACCGCCCCTGTTTCCTCTGGACTGGGCTGGGTTAACGTTGATGCTCCCGCCATCAAGCATTTTCCATTCATTGCGTAAATGGCATCCCTTATCGATTACCAGGGTCATACCGCCCCATTAACCAGTCAACCCAAATTTGAAACCTTTGGACCAGCTTTTGCTGTCGCTCCAGTGATTCTAGTGGATTTCAGTAAAAAAAATTCACCGCTATTCTTTATTAATTTATTTTAATTTTAAATTTTCCCTCCTTTATTAATTTATTTTCATTTTAAAATTTCCCTCCAAATGCATTTGTTTTTATTTTCTCAGATTTTAGTAAAAAGAATAAAAAAAAATCAACTTTATTTTTTATTAATTTATTTTCATTTTTTTCCTCCAAATACATTTGTTTTTACCTTCTCGGATTTAGTAAAAAAGTAAAAAATTTCACCGCTATTTTTTATTAATTTATTTTCATTTTTTCAGCGATCTAGCAGTGGATTGGGAAATTTTCCCTCCTAATGCATTTGTTTTTACCTTCCTAAATTTGAAAGTGGGAAGGATTCCCCAAGGTTTGGAAGTTCCCACCTTTTTTATGCATTTCCTCGCAATGAGGGTCACTAGAGCCTCTTGAGTCCTTGTTGGTCTATGGAAAAGGTTATCAAGGAAGCAATGAAACATATCGGACTTAATATATTATTAGTTTTAGATGTGAAGATATCTCATTTATATAGTATTATAATTATATTATTGTTATAGTTTTAATCTTTGTTGAGTTATAGAGTTAATGAATATATGCAAGTGTAGGTAATGATTTTAATGGAGGGTGTTATAAGATTAATTTAAGGAAATTGAAAAATAGAGAGGGTCATGAAATCAATACAAAGATTTTCATGAGGTTTAAGGGGTGTCAAGGTGGTAGAATATTGCAATTAAGAGAACTACATAGCAATTTAGGATATATTGATACAAATTGCACATATGTATATGTTGTGGTGTAAATGTAACAATGTTTTTTAAATTCTTTTGTAAGATATGACAATGGTCAAGTTTGCCATGTTTTTTAGAAGTATGCATGTGTACGTAATGGTGGAATAAATGAATTATGTTAGGTGGGTTGAGGTTGAACCCCAACAAATACAAGCAAGGAGATCAATTGAGTAACGTTGGTGGTGTGGGTCAACTAGCATTGGGCTATTTAACTTGCTTTCACATACATTTGTTTTTTGAATTGAAATTTTTTTTATGAACACAAGCAAGTGGCAATTAATTGATTTTAGACATTGCAATGTGGTAGAAGCATCTCAAAAGCTATGAAAGCACCACTTTAACTCAACAATCACAACTAAGTGGTCTCTATTATACGAGAGTCACTCTAGAGTTGGACCTAACCCTATATTAAATAAACAACCCCATTAAGAAAGAAATTCGGCCCATGAGGGTTGAACATGTCACATGGCAATATTGAACACTTATGGGGGAATAATAACACACTATTTTCACCCACCAAGAAATAAGAAAGCCCTCATCAATGTTATGCACTACTTTAAATGGGTTGAGTGTCCTTGGATGCCTCGAACAATCGTATTGAATTTATGTGATGTTAACTAAGTTAACCAACAAAACATGTATTCAATATTGGTAAAAATATTTGCACACTATTTATTTCATTGACCATTCAAATGAGGCTTTACTACTTGTAACCAACCATACATGTAGTTGATCAAGTTGACTAACCTAACACGCTACTACTAGTGATAACCAAAAGGTACATGTTGGTAATCGGGTGACCAATGTGGTATGCCTCAACATTCGTAATTGAACATAAATGTCGTTGATGGGGTTGACCAACCTAACATACCTCTCACAATTGCAGTTAAACATGCATGTTGATAGGGTTAATCTCCAAGATAGTGTTAATAAAAAATAGATGTTAATAACAACCTAACACATCACTAACAATGACAATGGAATGTGCATGTCAATAAATAAATTAATCGATATGACATCTTGTTCATTAAGATGATTGACATGACACAAAACTCGCTAAGTTGACCAACTTGACAAACTATTGGTTTTGTCAATGAACTAAAATTCCTTTAATGAACACAACCAAATGTGCATGATGTTGAACAAGTAAACCAACCTGACATACCTTTCACAATAGTAACAATGTGTGAAATTTGTGGATTGGGAAAACCAAACTAACATACCTATGATAATTGGAATCGACTATACATGCCTATTGTGATTAATCGTTCACGAGTTCCGTTGATTTCGTGCAAAATTAAGCATGTCATGCAACTCTTAGACTAACTTTGATACATATACAAATTAAGTTTGTATTTACTTGTTAGAATTGTGTTAAATTGTTTCCCCTTTAAATGTCACAATTTTGAATCCAAGGGAAATTAAGGTATGTATACCTCCATGGATTAAATAGTTAAATCATTGCATGAAGGGCATATATTGTCCCACGAACAAGGGGGTCTCACATGCCAATTTAGCATCTACCTATATTATAACTTTATATTAAATACTATTATTATTTTCTTGTATTAATATGAGTGCTTTTAATATTTAATATACAGTTAAGTAGATTACCCCTTGACTAATTAGTTAAGTATTTAATATTGGATGAGAGAGTTGTAAGGTTGAAATTTCTATTCCTCGTGTTAATTTGGGTGTTTGTATCATTTCAATGCAAAATTGGATTTCATACATATCTATGGATCCATTAAAGGCATTTACACATGCCAACCAAAGACATTCAATAGTTGGGTTAGAACTAGCTATTGGGAAGAGTTCATTATCATATTCATCCAAGGGTTTCCATACTAGAGAAATTAGGGCATGTGTTTGAGTTATGGGCTAATGTTTGAATGATATGAGGAGACGATTTAGTGCAAGTCCTTCTTATGGTAAGGCCCTGCACCTCTTCCTTTATTTCTTAAAATAAAATTGAAAGAAGTGATTACAAATATATGATATATATAATCTGCAAACCATTCACAACATCGTGACATTAAACATTTACATGAGAGGCAACTTATTTCATGTTCAATAGATTTTTCCTTTAAAAAAGAAATATATGGTACCATGATATAATATAGTGATTCACCAACATTGACCACCAAACAAATGACCTAAACGACAAATGTTATGTATGGTGAATATCATCCACCATAAACTATGGTTATTAGCCACTCTGACACCCCTAAGTTTATGGTCACTCATTGAACATGACTCCAAGAGTTGTTTCGAGCTTCTTAAACTTATTCTTTCCCAAAAGACTAACAAGGATGTCTCATCACTGTAGCATTATTTTTTTCTACGTCTTTCATCAAATTCTCTGCAAATGCCTTTTTATGTTATCCTTAATTAACATTTCAATTCCACATGTTTTCTTATTGCGTATTTTAAAGGGTTTCCTTCATTCTCATGGCAGAACAGAGTCACATTCATCGGTCCTTTTTTGTTTTTGGGACCATCTCATTACTTACAATGGTTTCTCTCTAAATCAACACATGTCAAGCGCGGTATGATCAAACAAAACATATTAGCACCTAAAAGGCCATCGATTTCGAGTTAATCCCTACCCTACGGCATGGCAAAATTTTTGGTTTGTCGAATAATTTTTTTCAATGAATAACATTATTGTGAGTAATGTAATGCAGTTTGGCTTGGCATCTTCTTGTTGCATTAGGGGGTTTAATGGGTTAGGGGTTAAGGGTTTAGGGATTAGGGGTCAAGGGTTTAGAGGTTTAGGGTTTGGGGGTTAAATGGGTTAGGGGTTTAGAGGTTTAGGGGGTTAGGGGATTTAACAGTTAAGTATTTTATGGGTTAGGGGTTAGGGGTTAATGGAGTTAGGTTTAGGGGGTTAAATGGGTTATGGTTTTAGGGTTTTTGGGGGTTAAATGGGTTAGGGATCGGGAATTACGGTTTAAGGGCTGAGGGGTTTAGGGTTTAGAGGTTTAGGGTTTAGGGGGTTAAATGGGTTAGGGGTTAAGGGTTTAGAGGTTTAGGGTTTAGGGGTTAAATGGGTTAGGGGTTGGGAATTAGTGTTCAAGGGATTAGGGGTTAAGATGATAATTTCATTGGTCTCTGTTTGTGCACAATAGTTCTTTATTCTTTGTGTCTCAATGTAACAATTTTGTAGGTACTCTTGCGTGTTGCCATGTCTTTTCTATTTATTAATTTCTAGTATTTGTTAGCCATTGCTTTACATTTATTGATGAAAATGTCGATTGCAATTAAACTAAATGTATCTTCAATCTCCAGTTTCAAACTCAACCACAGTTTTGTCACACAATTTAAGTCTAAAGAATGGACATCTGATGAAATCTCAATAACCACACTACACCTCATGACTGCTACAGAAAATCTTAATTTCAAGTGTCCCACATTCATGAGAAAGTTGGCGATTATACTCTTGCTCCACCTGATTGTGTCCTGGAAATACCTTTGTTTGTTTCAAAAACATCCTAATGTTGTTGACCTTGTCCCTTAACAGACCAAGGAAACAGATGAGACTGAGAGGAATGGAAAGCACTACAAAGTTGGAGAGAGTACAAAAAACTAGGATGATTTAAAGGATAAGCTTGAAGAATGTAACAATGATGAAATAATTGAAAGTTATCCCAAACAAACAGTTGATAATGTGAAACCTTCTTTTGTACCAGTCAAGCAAGACTACATTCATGTGAGAGCAAGAAGACCCCAAGCGACCGATAGGCATAGCCTGGCAGAGATGGTATGGTTCCCTCTTTTTAATGAAATATTTGATCTACATTTTTATATCGAAGATTAACCATTTTGATCTTGCCAACAAGGGGGAATTAACCCGATCGTAGGTCCCAAATATACTTTCTCTCATTTGGAATGGATAATCCTAACAAGTTTTAAGGACTGTAATAAGGGTTAGGGGAATAATGAGTTAATGGTTAAGGGATTAGGGGTTAGGGTCTTAGGGCTTAGGGGAATAAGGGCTTAGGGTTAGGGGTTAGGGGAATAATGAGTTAGTGGTTAAGGGGTTAAGGATTGGGGGGTTAGGGGTTAGGGGATTTAGGTGCATTTAGGGGTTAGTGGAATAATGAGTTAGTGGTTAAGGGATTAGGGATTGGGGGCTTATGGGTTAGGGGATTTAGGCACAGTTAGGGGTTAGGTGAATAATGAGTTAGTGGTTAAGGGGTTAGGGATTAGGGGCTTAGGGGTTAGGGGATTTAACAGTTAAGGATTTCAGGGGTTAGGGATGAGGGGTTAATGGGTTATGGGTTGGGAGTTACTGGCTTCATGTTGGCAATTCATGTGAAAATTAATTGTGCATTGGAGTTTGGAGGTGGTGAAAGGATAAGGCAAGGGAGGATGAGGGAGCCCAACATTAGATTCTTAAATATGTTTGGTGTTGGTACTGATGGTGGCCTCTGAAGAGGAAGCGTAAACATCACAGGAAGGTTTACAGAGGGAGTGGCTTGTGTGTGCTTGTCATGGGAATTTGCTGGTGCAGTGTGTTCAATCGGTCCCTGTGGCTCAGTTGCTTAGCCATTGACTGCATTTGGGTTGAGGATAGGAATTTGAAGGGAAGTGATATCACTCGTTTCCATTTTTCTTGGCTTTCAGTGAGTCTGTTTTTTCGTGATAAGAGAGGAAGCTATAATTTGCAGTCTAGGAAACCTCGAGGGTGGTGGCAGAAAACTAGTTTCTTTTCCAAATTTAGTGCTCTCAAACATGGGTGTGATGGTGTTTGGTGGATTGGTGTGTGGTCTCTATGTGGAGAATTTGGAGGTTGGTCATTGCCTTGGGGGAATTTACACTCAGGCGTTGGCTACTTTGTCATCGTTTGTTGTTCAATTTCCTGTGTTGGTTTTGTGGGTGATGGTATTTGGTTTTTCTAGTCGTAGAAGTCTTTATCTGGTAGTGGAAGGTGTCTCTATGCTTCCTTGTGGTGGTGGGAGACGATATTTGGCTCCTTTGCTGGTGGTGTTTTTTTTTCTATAGTGGGGGGTCTGGTCTCTCGACTCTACACATGGCGGGGTTCCTCAACCTTGGCAAATTATGAAGCCCCTTGTGTGGTGTGGGTGTTCTCCCTCCCCTGTCATCCATGGCCCTGTGGGGGTGGCAGACTCAGAAATAATCATGGCGGCTCCATGCCAAGGTGGAAAGACTGTGAACGTGCACGACTCGTTAGTGTGGGTGCGCATGGGGACGGTGGAGGAGGTAAACGGGGGGATAAAAGAGGTGGAGGTTTGAGGGTTCAAAACCATAGTCTTCGGGGTGGAGGAGGCCATGGTGGCAAGGGGAATCATGGGTTTGATTGATTTGAGGTAAATGAGGGGCAGGTTATCCAACATTGTTTCCTGGAGAACAATCGTGCACTTATCAACAACCTAATGGAAAGAGTGGACACAACTGAGATATTATGTCGTGAGGAGCATGCAGAGCATATGGAAACATTGGACTGAATGCACTATTTACAGTGCCAAGTCTGAGAGAGACTGGTAGTTGTTTGGCGAGGCCAAAATCAACTCACTGAGAAAGTAGAAAAGCTGGAGACTTGGTTGGCGCACTTTGAAGGGCACGATCAGTGTGACTTCTGTCCTCCACCGCATCTAGGAACAAACCCGGACAACCATGCATCCACCACGTTGGACGAATAGTATGCTATTTTGTGTTCTTTATGTTTTATATGTGTTTTGGTGCCTCTGGCCCAACCGTTTATGGACAATGTCCCTAATCCCTCTTTTGCATTTTTTTGCATCTGGTGCAAATTTTTGTTAACAAACCAAGTCGAGGTGAGACCACCTGCTTTGTAACTTGCTAGATGTACTCCTTTTTTCCTACATGAATATAACATTGACTTACAAAAAAATGAAGGTTCATACATCATTCAAAATTTAATTAAGTTTCATACCTAAATTAACAAATGTTCATACCTATTTACTAAATAGGTCTATAAATATATATTGTAGGTTTATCTATTTAGTATTTATCAAATGTAAATATGATGATTTAATACTAGATTTAAATGAAATCACATGTTTAACATAAGAAATTTTATATTTATCTAGTTATTAAATGTAAATATGAAGATTTAACCTTAGATTTAAAACAACTCACACTTTTAACATAAATCAATGAAGTTTAAAAATTAAACTTTATGGCCAAATATTAAATATTAAATATAAATATAAATTTGGCTATCTAATTAATATTACCTTTACTAAAATTATAATGAATGCATTAGTGTAAAGTTGATAGATGATACATGCAATTATGTTAATTGTAGATGAATCCATTTGCACTGTTAACTTTAGAGACAAAAGGGTATTCATAATTTCAATACTGTAAATTCAGAGACCCCTAATTTGTCTCTAAATTTTAACACTGCAAATGGATTCAGAGACATCTATAGTGAAATGTAACACTTCGGTACCAAAATTGAAATTTTCCATATATGGAGTGACACAATTAAAATTTACTGACATAAATGACTAATTCATATACTTGTTGTACTTGTTATTTGGCCATATTTTTATTCTTGGACTATAATAGTCTTACATTAATCATTATTAATTTTGTCACTTATTATCTAGTCATATATTTTAATCCTAGACTAAATTAGTCATTTAAGTTAGTCACATTTACTTTAGTCACTTATTATCTAGTCATATATTTTATCCCTAGACTAAATTAGTCATTTAAGTTAGTCACTTTTAGTTTAGTCACTTATTATCTAGTCATATATTTTATTCCAAGACTAAATTAGTCATTTAAGTTAGTCATTTTTAGTTCGGTCACTTAAAATTGCTCAAATTTAGTAGTAATTCACTTGAAATAATTGTGGTGACTAACATTTTTAGTCACCTAGTCATTAATTTCATCATTTTTTACTAGTGTACCGTGTATTTCTAGTAGGCCAAGCAACCCATAGGAGGCTCCTACCTCAATCCACAAGTAACTGGATATATATTAAGCTACAACTTAATATGAAGCACTAAATTTCACTCTATAATAAATCATATGTGATTTACCTGGATATCAACTCTTTTTTCTCCTTCTTCACCGTTGTCATTCCTACCTTCATATCTCGCTTTAAATCATCACTAGATCTTCACAGCTTCTCTATCTACATTTTTTCTTCTTCCACTCTCTACCCTCTTTATGCATATGAAAATCACATCATTTATAGAGATCACCTCATAGTTGTTTTCATTCCATATGGGAATGTGAAATGAACATGTATGACTCTTTGCCTTCCACCTTCTCATTTTCTCGCTCAACACATTCAGTATGTTACAATTCTGTGTACTCATTTCAATATTACATTGGAGTTTTTCTTTGCCTATGGAGACTTGCCTTTGCATCACAAACAATATAAAATAAATAATACATTTTCAGTTACAATCAATTATTTAATCAACCCTTTCAGTTTCTTAGCTTTGCCGAGCGTTTTTCCTCTTCTACTTGATGTCTTTTTTTCTTTTCTGTTTCTGCAGTTATATTCCAACTTTGCTGCATAACTTCCCCTTTTAGCCCGACTCTTCTTCCACATTCAACCTTTTTCATTTGCTTTACTAACACAACACTGTTCAGCATGAGTCCCTAGTCCTTTGTTATGCATTCATGTCATTCTTTTGTGACCTATGTGATATGGCCCACATAAATCTCTTTATAATGAAATGGAGTCCAATTTCGGCATTTGTTCCACATACATACATTTAATTATCAAAACAATGTATATAACATAACATAACACACATAAAAGATGCACATATACACAGAACATGAGTATTCGGTTCCCACATAACCTTGAACCAATCACATTTCATCGAAAAATACTTGCACGCAGGTTTCCCACTCTAATGTTAGTGATAAACCATAAAACCATGTGATCTATGATCTGTGTGGTGCTGACATGTGGATTCCCTTCACCGCATTGCAACCAAAATAACATTCTTTGAAATGTCTTGAAGTTACAACCTATTTCTTGTGGGATGCAATGTTGTGCAAGGTCGACACGTGTCCCTCCATTTCACATTGCAAAAATTAACTTAACTTGTGGTCGCCTTCCTGCTATCCCTTAAGCACTGTGATGTGCAGTATGCGGGAAAGGTCCACATCATCATGCCATGTCACCCTCTATTTCATGAGATCTATGATATTTCGTCATGCCACCATGTGTCCCTTCTCTACTTTGCATTTCACACAACCTAACTTTCCCTGTGACGGCCTTAATGCTAAACTCTTAAATGTTGCAATTTTCAAAATTGCTCTTGAAGCGATTCTATCTCCACCGTCCATCTCTCGCCTTCAATTTTGTGATCTAATCCTGACCATCCATTTTCCTCCCTTGTAATTCTTCAAATAATTCTCCTCCTTAGTTGATTTTTCGTTTGTTTACACTGTCCCACTCTGTAACTGCGGTTTCTCCATGTTGTTCCTCCTGAGCTTGTTCCTCAGCTTGTCTATATTATTTAATGTCATCCCAAGTTATCACACTTGAAATCTATCCTTTTCATATTGATTAAAGCCCTCTCTATCTCTTAGCTCTTGCCTCTCTCTCGTGGCTTAATCAACTTTGTTTAATTGGCCTCTTCCTCTCAGCTCTCACCTCTTCCTGATTCTACTATGTGTAAGATCTCTGGTCCTTGTTATGTCTAGCAAATCTAATTTCCTTATGCTGTGCATTGAAGAAATTTTCTACCTCTATTTTCTCTGCTTATTTGTTGTCTCTACTCCATTCGCTACCTCTGCTGCATTCGCTGCCTCTTCTTTCTCTGCCTCTTTGCTGCCTTGTTGCCTATGGTGCCTTCTTAGCTGCATTTGTTGCCTTTGCTACATTCATTGCCTTGGCTGCCTTTCACTACTTGACCTGATTTTTTTCCTTTGCTGCCTTTCGCTACCTTGGCTACCTTTCATGACTTGACCCGCTTTGCTGCCTTTGCTACCTTTCACTGCCTTGGCTTCCTTTCACGACTTGACCCGATTGCTGCCTTTGTTTCCTTTCACTGCCTTAACTACCTTTGTTCTTTTGTTGCTTCTTTTCCTTAAGTAATCATGGTAAAGCTTCTCCATGCTGCTCCATTTCCTCTTTTCTGCTTCTCTCTACTTTAGGTTTTAATTCTATTGTTGCACCTTTACCTCTCTACTGCACATTGCGTGATCTGCTCCTTTTCCTTATAACTTCTTCTTCTCTGCTCCTTTGTCATCAATGATAATTATGGTGTTGCTCCTTTCTGTTCCTTTGCCATTAATGAAAATATTTCTAACAATCTCCCCTTTTGGCATTGATGGCAACACATCCACCAATACTCCAATACTCCCTCTGGGACTTCCTCCCCCCTTTCATTTTGAGAAGTGTGTTTTCTTCCTTTGCCTGCTTTTCAGAAGAGCCTTTCTTCTTCTACTTCCTTTTCCTCCCCGTTTGACATCAATGGAAAAGGGTTTCACATTTCCTAGTGTAGCTTTTATCTTTGTATTTCCTCTCTCTGAGTTGTGTTTAGACCTTCTTCTTCTAACTTTATACCTTCTTACTCCAAACTGGTGTATAAGAGTTTTTGGGAGAACAATTTGAGAATCAATGAACTTGTATGTATATAAACAGTAAAATGATACCATCTCAAAGCACAACCTCCTTGCACTTTTGAAAGTCATGATAAGGACACTTCATAGAGCTATCTTACGTAATCAGACTTATATAATCAGATATGCATCATTGGAACAATACTAAAATAATGAGAATGGTCCATACGACTTATAAAGTCTGCTCCAAATATACGTTAGTCCATATTATGACCTTCATCATAGATACATATCTATAGTACACATCTATTCAAATATGACGATGCCAATATATCTTTTATAGTTGTAGTTCACCTTTACTGTCTATTGGTGGTGATATGAGCTAGGTTGCTAACAGGGATATTACACTTAACAGCTGAAAGGTCCTTGTTACCGATGTGAACAATGAATCAAACCAGAGCTTACAACTTATTGTGAGATTATACAATATCTTTCAATCTAAGAGACCAAATGACTTTACTACTTGTATAGTGTACTTTCAAAACAAACCCTTGAGGCTAGATACATTCAATGTATTGGTCAGTCTCACTTATCAACTATGCAAATTTTATTTACCTACAATGAGGTACGTATGTCATGTGCAAAAGAATTCCGAGTGGCAGAGTCAATGTTGAGTAGGGTAAACAGTAGTGGTTTTGGGGCACATGGTTTTGTGCACCCATGGTTTTGACCCATGGTATTGCATGTGATGGAGCCTATAAAAAGGCTGGAAAGACTTCATTGTAATGTAGGCCTGGAGGTGAGCGGTGAAGGCTCACTTGGCCGGATTGGCCAGGGTTTTGGCCAATGGTTAATGAAATTTCATTGGGTGGGTTTTTCCCCGGATTTGGGGTTTTCTCGGATAAACATTTGTGTTTATGTTCATGATTTGTTGCTGGGTTCTTTATGTTTATTTCTCTCTCAGTGAATTCTTTATTTTTACTGCCGTAAATTCTTAACAACTGGTATCGGAGCCATGGTTCAGGTTTTGGCTTCAAATGGATGTTTTTTGTTGCCAAGGGTTTTATTGGCTTGTGAATAGAGACATGATTTGTTATGGAGATATGCAGATCTGGATTCTTCTCACTGAAGGTGAGTTCAAAGCGTACATTGAAAATGTTTCCCATGGTGAATGTTGGATGCATCGGATCGGTGGAGAAAACAAGCAACAAAGTTGAGAAGAGATTCTGGTAACGTTCAGATCTGCGCCAAAGAAATCGATGGCTAAAATCAGGCATATGTTGGTCAGCCAGGCGGTCACATGGCACAGGGGGGCACGAGCATGGGCACATCAGAACGGGAGGCGCAACCCATCGAGGATGAGTTCCGCTGCAGGTGGAACGACAGGGATCAATGGTGCTGCCCTCAACGTGCAATTCCCGAGCGTTGCCTATGCCAGAAGGAGGAAGCACTCATGCAATGTACAATGCTGCTTTATGCTACTTATCTGAAGAATGGCTCATGGGAAGGTTCAATATAAGCAAATAGATGCATGGAAAATGGGTCACGATATCCATGATCTTAGTGTGAAATAGTTTGAAGAGTGGAAAGATATAGCAAGCCAACTATGAGTATTGGTTAGAATTTTTTTTGAATGATGGTTTCATTGGTGAGATGCAACCATGGAAATCCGTTGTGCTAGAAAAGTGTTTGACAGAATGTGTCAATCAAATGATTTGAAGAACGTCAAAATGAGAGAGGATATTTGCAGGTGAATTAATTAAAATTGATGAACCATGTATCTGAAGAGAATTCCTAGAGGACTGGCAGTTACAGAGGCTGGTGACACATGTAATTTGGTAGATGGATTTTTTTTATATGGACATTGATGTATAACTATGATGTCCTCTTTGAAGAGGACATCATGTATGAATGTAGAGAATGGTCATACAAAGAGCAGCAACAATGAAAAAAAAAAAAAAAAAACATTATTATAATGGAGTTAATTTCACATGTAAATGGGCATACTGCTGTAAGACCTGGTATGGCATGCGTACCCCTGGGTAATCACTGGTAAATTCTGGGTTAGACCTAGGTGATAGGGGGGATGTCAAGTTAACAATTACCCTGGGTAAAAATTTGAGGGGGGAGGAGCTAGAGTGAGCGGGGTTGTCTCATTTAGCAGGTTTGGCTGGATTTAGTCAATAATCCCCAAGTCAAGTTTAAGGGGGGAATTGTTAGGTAAACTTGACTCGGGATAAAGTCAAAGTTGACTTGGGTAAACAGTGGTGGTTTTGGGGCACATGGTTTTGTGCACCCATGGTTTTAACCCATGGTATTGCATGTGATGGAGCCTATAAAAGGGCTGGAAAGACTTCATTGTAATGTAGGCCTGGAGGTGAGCGGTGAAGGCTCACTTGGCTGGATTGGCCAGGGTTTTGGCCAATGGTTAATGAAATTTCATTGGGTGGGTTTTTCCCCAGATTTGGGGTTTTCCCAGATAAACATTTGTGTTTATGTTCATGATTTGTTGCTGGGTTCTTTATGTTTATTTCCTCTCTCTGTTGAATTAATTATTATTGTCATTAAATTCCTAAATATATCTTCATCCGAGATACATATCTATAGTAAACATCTATTCAAATATGACGATTCCAATATATCTTTTATAGTTGTATTTCACCTTTATTGTTTGTTGGTGGTGATGAGCTAGGCTTCTCGACAAGGATATTACACTTAACAACCGAAAGGTCCTTGTTACCAATGTGAAAAATGAATCAAACCGCAGCTTACATCTTATCATGAGATTATACAATATATTTAATCTAGAAGAGACCAAATGACTTTACTACTTGTACAATGTACTTTCAAAACAAACCCGAGGCTGATATATTCAATGTATTGGTCATTTCACTTATCAACTATGGGTCTTTTATTTATCACATAAGGGGGTATGTATGTCGATCAACCTCTCTTCAATGGTGAAATATCAGTAAAACAATTTTTGCTGAAGATACTTAGATGAATCTATAACAAGACTCTCTTGAGATTTAAAACGTAATATGAACACAACTAGGCCTTCATACTTCGTATACTTTAATTGTTCTATCATGATGATCTTCAAAAAAACATCTTCAAGTTGTTTAATTGAAATCTCGTAAAAACGTACTTCACGCTTTTATGAATGATCTTAAGAAAGAGGCCTTGAAGATACATCTATACTAACTCGAGGAAGGCATGCAGCTACATCTAGAAATATATACTATCAATGCTTAATATACTGCTTTAAGTGTAAACAAGATAATGATCCTTTTAAAATTTCATCAATACCTTTTCATGCTTTAATAATGTATATGAAGACTGGTGTAATGGTACTTTGATGTACTTCCTCGCCATAATAGGCCCCATCTTCGAGGACCCGTACCATACTACCACCGATAACACTTGGTATTCTACCGTACTTAATCCAAATACCAATTGATACTAATTTTACATAAACTATGTATAGCCTCTTTTTCACTTCAAATTTATACAACTCCATAGTTAAGATAACCTTCATATTTTCTAATGAGTTGAGCTCTCCATTGTTTTAATAGCAATCATCAATATATTGAATCCGATCTTGGCATCATTTACCTTTTTCTTATTCTATCATTATGGAAAGAATTTCAGCCACATATTCCTTTTCTAGGACCTTCCAAAATCATTGCCTATATACGATTCAACCGATCTAAACATAATGATCTTTGGGAAGATATCTGAATTTCTTTACCGGGAATATACAAGGGCAAACCACTCATATTTTTATCACTCATTTAACTACTTTCCTCCAAGGGGACCTTCAGTAGAGCAACATAATGAGATAATGATGATAAGAATTTCTCTACTCATCCTTCTAATACCATCTGATTGTTAACTCTTGTAGTATGATGCACAGGTAGACTACCCTCTATGGATATTTCCGTCGAAAGCTTGAAACATAATTTCTGTGATTTTAACCATTCATCACTTAGTGTGTTGTTTGTATTCTTAGCTTAAAATGCTGAAGAAGTCAGATTCTCCCCACTCTCACCATGGCAACTTGCTACCTTCTTTCATCGACCTATCGAATATTAATTCAAGTACCCTTCTTCCTCTATAGTTCTTTGTTTGAGGAATTTTCCTTTCCTTCCCGAACTTTTGGCCGTTCTTATTCCAAGGAGCTCTTCTTAGACTAATTTTAAGGGGACTATTTACGAACTCCTTCTCCCCTGGGATTTTTCTTCTTATCTATTTCCGTCGGATTTTTGCATTTCTTCCTAGAGCATCTTTGCCCGAGACTATGATGGAATCATTATGTTATTGAGGTAACAATTTCCTTCTTTCCTTTCCATACTTTATCAGATATTCATAATGCTTCACTTCTTTTTATTCACAATTTTGTCTGATTTGATTCAATCTCCATCACCTCTCTAGAGTTCTTTAATGTATATATGGTAACTTAGAGTCTTTGATTTGTGACCAAGTCATTAATGAATAACATCTTTTATTTTACCTAAGAAAGTTTGAGCTTATGTATGGAATTTTGGTCCCTTTTTTAACACAATTTACATTCAATGAGATTTATTCAAATTTATAACATGAAAACAAGAGGGCAATGGAAATGATTTGTATCTCGTGGTAGATTGTCTTCTCCATTTGTTTCCTCGAGGTAGTCCTTTCATTCGCCGCATCTTTAGTAGGTTGAAAATGGATTTGGCTCATTAAAATATGTTGCAATATACCAGCTTGTAGACAGTAAAAGAAAGTGATATTTTCATAGGAAAGAAAATCCTTCTGAGGTATGAGCTCTTTTTCGCATGACTTATTTCTTCATTTCATTCTTTGTCATTTGAGGTTGTTGCTTTTTTCTCGTTTACTTCATTGAAAATCATCTTATTGATGGCTTCTACTTTCACAGAATCCTTTGAGCTTACTTATTATCCTTTACAACGTTTACAAAAATGATATTATTGTTATCCTCTACCTTGAACTTACTAGTTTCTCCTTCATATCCTAACCCGGCCTTTATGAGAGGAGATCTTTGAGCATTTAGTATTTTCCAACTTTTCTAGCTTTTGATTCATGGAGTGTTCATAGATAATTCCCTTTTGAGTGCTTTTATAGTTTCTTTCTTAGGCATACTACTTCTTCTTCCACTTTCGTCTCGATGTTTATCTTTAATTTGCTTAAGTAGAATGTCTTCCACCTTCTTAGATTTTTCAAGTTCTACTTAACTGAATGAGGCTTTCGTATCCGGCTCTTCCTTTACATATTTCAGAGAATGTCTTTCTATTTTCTGCGACTTGAGTCTAAGTTTGTCTATTTCCTCTAGGCACTCCTTAGCCTCTCAATATCTACCTCACCTTATTCCACATCTTCCAAAAGGACTCAGCAAGATCTTCCTTGGCCATCAACACAAATTCCGAGGTTCCTTCTTCATTTGAGGATTCATTTGAGCTCTTAGATGCACTACTATCTTGCCGAGCATAAAATGATTTTCATTTGAACTTTCTTCCATTTCTCGCTATTTATTTATTTATTTTTTATCTATACTTTCGTGGTTGGTTCTCTATTTTTTTATGAGGACATTTAGACATAGTGCCCCACTTTCCACATTTAAATCACTTAAAATTGGAATTTTACCTTTTGTATTTACCTCGTGCCTTTATCTAATCTTCTAACAAATTTGGCCTCTTATTCATCCGAGTAGAAGAATGTATCTTCCTCTATTTCTCACACACTTTTCTACCTTTGGGGCCGCTTCTCCATCACATTTTACTTCCCCTATGGAAGTCTCATCTCATAAGCCGTCAGTTTTAAGAAATTGGTAAATGGTCAATGTTTCCCATTTTATGTTTCTTTCTATGGTAGAAACCTTAGGGTCAACCTGGTAAAGACCTCGATATATTTTTTACAATTACACATTCCTTAATGGGTTATCCTAGAGCTTTCAAAAATATTCAGAGTTTCTAAGAATCCCTTTAAGAATCAATTGGGATATATCTTCATATTCATTCATTTTTACATTTTCAAAATTGAGAGCTTCATAGGCTTTAAAGCTCACATATTCACCTTTTTATCTCCCTCATGGATACTTTCTAATGTATCCCATATTTATTTGGATGTTTTACTATGATAACTTTTTGAGAATTTAGTGATCATTACGTACCACTCGTGAGTGCATTCATTGCTTTTTCATTAGCTATGAAATCTTGTTTGCTTCTTTCCGTGTCAAGATGCTTTCAGAAGATATCTGAATTCCACAAAAACCCAAACTCTAATCCTAGAGACATTATGTACATCCTCATTCCTATTTTCTTAAGGCATAATTTGTGCCAATAAACGAAGGGGTTTGATTTGTTGAGCATCCTCTAGGCTAGCCATCTTGGGGACCTAGGATCTCCTTCTAGTTGTTAAAATGATACGTAAGAACCTGGCTTCCGATACCACTGTCAACCCTTAGTTAAACTAAGACTAGGGGTGAATCAATTTAACACATTCATGGACTTCTAAAACTTTCCTTTAAACTTATTTACACCTTCATTTAATGGTCAACTTTTTATATCATGAAAACAAAAATATTAATATGTGAGCAACAAGTATTAAGCATTAATACAAAACACCAACACATAATCATCATGCATATGGACAAAAAAATATAAGTGGAAACCCATAAGTGAGAAAACCACATCTTATTATTGTCAGGATGCAATATAAGCTCCAACTTCCCTCTCACCACTAATTTTCCGTAGGTTCCAACCTACAGAAGCTACTACCTCAAATTCTCGCAAGCTACAACTTACAAGGAAGCTCCAACTCCCATCCGTTTTTTGCAAAGAAAACCCACAGGAGGCTCCTTCCTCAACCAGCTCCAAATAGACATATATCAAGCTACAACTTGAAATGGAAGCACCAATTCCCATGTATTTTTTGTGGCTATAACCCACGTGATAGGATCCTACCTCAACCAAATAAGCAACTAGACATATATCAAGCTACAACCGGAAATGAAAGCACAACCCATGTATTTTATGTAGACTATAACCCATAGAGGCCCACCTTCAACAATCTACAACTAGACATATATCAAGCTACAACTTGATATGGAAGATCCAACTTCTCACTCTATAATAAAATCATATGCTTATTTACCTTGATATCAACTATGTTTTTCTCCTTCTTCATTGCTTTCCTTCTAGCCTTCATATCTAGTTTAAATAATCTCCGGATCTTCACAAACCTTCTCTATCTTCCTTTTTTCTTCTTCCACTCTCTAACCTCTTTATGCATAAGGAGAATCACATCATTTATATCGCTCTATAGCTGTTTGCATTCCATATGGGAATATGAAATGAACAGGTGTATGACTTTTCTCTTCCAACTTCTCATTTTCTCGCTTAGCACTTTCAGGATGTTACAACACTATGTACTCATTTTAGTATTTAATGGAGTTTTTATTTTCCTACGAACACTTGCCTTTGCATCACAAACAATATAAAATAAATAATACATTTTCAGTTATGATCAATTATTTACTCAAACCTTTTAGTTTCTTATCTTTTGACATGAGCCTTTGCCTTGCCATCTTCTGTTGTATTTTTGTCTTTTCTACGCTTATATTCTAACTTTGTTGCATAACTCAGCCTTTTAGCCCGACTTTCTTCTTCGCGCTCAGCCTTTTTCTTTTCTTTTACCGCCGCAACATTGTTTAACAGAGGTTCCCGGTCCTTTGTTATGCGTTCATGTCATTCTTTTGTGACTCGTGTGATATGGCCCACATAAAACTCTTTATACATGGAGTCAATTCCGCTTGCCTATTCCATACATATTTTTAGCGACCAAAACAATGTAGATAACATAATATAACACACATAAAAGACACACATATACATGGAACATGAGTATTTGAATCCATTTAACCTTGAACCAATCACATTTCATCACAAATACTTGCCCTGTGTTTCCCACTCTACCGTTAGCTACAAACCATAAAACCATGCGATCTATGATCTATGCGTTTTTTGCTGACATGTGGATTCCCCCATTGCATCTCATCGTTTCATCCCTACCGCATCGCAACCAAAATAAAATTTGCAATGTATTGAAGATACAACCTATTTATCATAGGATGCGATGTTGCGAAGGTCGAAACGTGTCCCTCCATTTCACATTGCAAAAATTTAACTTTAACTTGCTGGCCGCCATATCCCTGCTAATCGCGACATGTGGTGTGGGCTGAGGTCCATGTCATCATGCCACGTCACCCTCTATTTCTGCAGTACATCTAGATATTGCGTCATTCCACCACGTGTCCCTTCATGCTCTCTCGCATCGCACACAACTTAACTTTCCCTACGACGGTCTTAATGCTAAGCTCTTAAATGTTCGATTTGCAAAATCGCTCCCTACAGAAATTCCCACCGTCGTCCATCTCTCTCTCGCCTTACTTTTGCAATATAATCCTAACCTTTCATTTGCCTCCCTTGGAATTCTTCAAATAATTCTCTTCCTTAGTTGATTTTTCATTTTTTTATACCGTCCCGCTTTTGTAACTCGGGTTTCTCCATGCTATTCCTCTTGAGCTGGTTTCGTGAGCTTGTCTCTTTGTTTATTTAATGTCATCATGAGTTATCACATTTGACATCTACCCTTTTCATACCAATTAAAGCCCTCTCTCGTCTCTCGTTCCGCCTCTCTTGGCTTAATCAACATTGTTTTCCTAATTGGAATATTCCTCTTGGCTCTCGACTCTTCCCTCAGCTTCGCAATGTGTAGTAACTCCAGGTGAAAATGTGAAGCTAGGTTACACTTTTTGCCCTTTTTTGAGAAACAATTTACATTTTTTTTCGTTCTTCAAATTTCTCGCAAACTATAACAATTTTTCCGTGTAGAATTTTCATTATGCGATAAAAAATAAAAGTTGTGAGAAATTTTGTTAGCTTTCTATTACTTATTTTTGAAATTTTTTTATGCAGATTTGATATGTCAACTTAGCGTTTCTTTGAGTGTGTGTTTCTTAACAATCAAAGGATTCATAAGAAGTCATGTTATGACGCAATGTTGTATTCATTGAAAATTTGTGTTTTTGAGAAAACAAAATGTGTTACAACAATCAAGACAGAGTCTATTTTGGTTTCTTCATATTTACAAATCCAATGGATGCATATCATAATTACTAGAATTTTTTGAACTGGTCCAATACGAAAAACTGCGTATTTTGGATATGTTTCGCGTCGCAAGAAATTTCTTAACATATAAGTTATAAACTAAAAATATAAAAGCTACCCATTAGAGACGACGGACCAATGTAATGCCCCATAATTTTTTCAATTTTTTTACAATGTATTTTGGGAGATACAAAATTTTGATTTCACTGAATCACAATGACCCTCAGAAATTGTTTGCACCCATTTTATTAGAAAAATAATTAAAATTATTAAACGTTTATGAAATTCCATAAAAGTTATATTTCCTAAAAGTAGATTCAATTCTGAAAATGCTTGTCTTGGTTCCGACAGTTAATTAACAACCTTTCATGGAGTTTAATCAGTCCAAAGTTGCAGAACCGTATTCAGAGCCTAGTTTTTGCGTAATTGATGACGCGTTAGTTCGGACGAACTTTTAGTAAAGTTCGGCCGAACTATGTTTTCCGCTTAAGACTCGTTAAATCTAATGTATTAATAGTTCGGCCAAACTTTTGAACAAAAGTTCGGCCGAACTATTGTATAACCCTCCGTCGGCCGGAGACTTTTGCGGAGCCCCCTACTAAAACACATTCCGCGTCAATATAAATTGCCGCGAAATGATTCACAATTTTCGCACATTTCGCACACTTCTTCTCATTTTACAAAGATATTGGTTTGGGTTCAAAAATATTTCTTCAAAGTTTGGATTTAAGAGCATTTCTTGGTTGATTTTACAATTTTGGGTTTAAAGAATTTTTTTGGAGGACATTTCTTAGAGGCGGCGTGATTTTGGAAAAAATTGTAAAAAAATTCTTGGACGTACATTCAAAAGACATTTCTTGGAGGTATGTATGTGTTTTGAGTTGAAGTAAATCTTTTGAGCTTCGTTTCATTTTTATAAGACATTTTTCTCTCGAATTTTTTAAAGTGTTTTGGATTGGAATATGTATTTTTTGCAAAAAATTTACACTGAATTTTTTAAAATTAAATATTTTGTAATATTTTTTGTAATTGAGTTATTGTCCAATTTTTTGAAGGAAATTTTTTGAACTTCATACCCTATTATCATGGGAAATCGAAGAACTTGTGCGAGAAAATATGATCGAAAAAGAGACCCTGAGGCAAGTAGAGAAGAGACTAAACAATCTCGCAAAAGAAAGTTAGAAGCCCTCTCAAATATTGAAGAGGAAAATCAACCTCAAGCAGAAATTGAAGCAAGTATTTAAATGTAAATATTATGATCTATTGATATATATTTAAAATTTTCCTAATGTAAAATGTGAAGCTTAATTTTTATTTAATGAACTAGTTTGAAAAATATTTTGTTTAATGTAAACAGACAGAGATATTCTTCAAAATATTGAAGAAGAAAATCAAACTCAAGCAGATATTGAAGCAGGTATGTAAATGTAAATATTATGATCTATTGATATATTTTTAAAATTTTCCCAATGTAAAATGTGAAGCTTAATTTTTATTTGATGAACTAGTTTGAAAAATATTTTGTTTAATGTAAACAGATAGAGATATTCCTCAAAATATTGAAGAAGAAAATCAACCTCAAGTAGAAATTGAAGCATGTATGTAAATGTAAATATTATGATCTATTGATATATTTTTAAAATTTTCCCAATGTAAAATGTGAAGCTTAATTTTTATTTGATGAACTAGTTTGAAAAATATTTTGTTTAATGTAAATAGACAGAGATACTCCTCAAAATATTGAAGAAGAAAATCAACCTCAAGCAGAAATTGAAGCAGGTATGTAAATGTATATATTATGATCTATTGATATATTTAAAATTTTCCTAATATTTATTGACATATTTATTAATTTAGTGATTTATTAAATATGTACTATTTTTTTGAATATGTACAGATGAAATCACTATCGATAATGAGATGTTAGAAAATGTTGACACTCACACATATGGAGATAAAAAACCTGACCATGTTATACGATATCGTGTCAACCGCATTTTTGAAAAGTATTTCTTAAATGAGCGAGTGACAATTCAGGTTCAAATGTTGGAAGGTCTCCTATCATCAAGGAAATTAAAAGAAGTGACGACACTATTGGGTATTCGAAAATCAACCAAAGATAAAAAAAATAAAGGAAGAGGTGATAAAAAATATGAGTAGTGCTATAAAGTCAATTAAGAAATCTAGAGATAAAGATGTTTCAAATGTACATAGAGGAATACAGATGGCAATGGTTTCACTAAGTACTCAAGAGAATCGTTTGATAACATCTATGGCACTGTTAACCGAACTCATAAAACTCGCATAAAACATCGTAAAAATTCGATCAAATAGATGTAAAAGATGAATTCGCCGAGAGCTATTAGTGCAAACTACACAAAGATACTTGGAGAAAATGTTAAAAAATAAAATATGAATATTAAGAACAATAGTGATGTTTCACCAACTCGCAAGGGTTCAATGCTAAGAATAACAACAACAAATACGGTTGAAAATACAGAAAAACATCTCTGAACTAATTCATAGATTTATTCAATGTCTTGGGCAGTAGAGAATCTGGCCAATCTGTGAGCCACCTGGAAGGCTTTTGTTCAACAAACCCCATGGTAAGGTAAAACCTCTACACTCACATTTACACTTGAGCAAGTTGCCGTTATCATGTGGAATTTGAGTTATATTATGACACATTCCTTGATTTCGGTAGAACATTATGGAAGGATTCACCTCCTCCTTCCACTATCCGTGAATTCATATCTCAAATTCTATGTGAAAGAGAAAGCGATGAACTATTTTACAAAAAGAAATGTGTTGGTGGTAAAAAAAGCGATGATTGTGGAAATTTGACTAAATTTCAAAACAAATATCGTATTGATATAAATGATCAATCATTGTCCAACATGAAAGTGAAATGGAAGAGATATGAATATATCGATACATCGATTCAAGGTGAAAATAGTGTTAAAAGAATTGAATTACTAGAAGACGAAATTTTTCTGATAGAGTT
The DNA here is from genome assembly GCA_034641835.2 of Pinus albicaulis. Taxonomy (NCBI): domain Eukaryota; kingdom Viridiplantae; phylum Streptophyta; class Pinopsida; order Pinales; family Pinaceae; genus Pinus; species Pinus albicaulis. Next base: position 1,526,762,359 of record CM076578.1, read on the forward strand.
TTTGAGAAAGTTTGAGGCACAAATTTACAAATACACCAAGCATTCCCATAGAGCTCGATGGAAAGACTTGCAATTCAAAAAATCTCGTGAATTTTTTCCACCAGGGACCATTTTGTCAGTGATTGATTTTGCAGAAAACTACACATTTGTTCCACAAAAAGAAATTCAGAGTGAATACTATCACTCTGACCAAGTCTCCATGCTTGTCCATATTCTATATAGACATGCTGAACAAAATGTCGATCATATAGAAAGCACGAGTGAAAATCAACATATCATTAAAGAATATCACTTTTATATCAGTGACGATCGTACACATGAGACATGTTTTGTACAACAATGTTTTGGAAAAATTTATGATTCATTGAAAAATCGTGGAATAACATTCAATGAACATTGGATATGGTCAGACGGATGCGCAGGTCAATTCAAATTTGCACGATCATTCTTTTGGTTGTGTTGTCTTCATAAGAAAACCTGCATTAAACATTGTTGGAATTTCTTCGAGACTGGCCATGGAAAAGGAGAACATGAAGGTGTAGGAGCATGCATAAAATGAGTACTTCGAAGATATCAAATGAACCACTCTGCACACCGACTTGTGAACGCTGAAGAAGTTGTTCAATGGTGCATCGCTGCTCTAAGCCATGAGAAAACCCATCAAGAGAAGTGCGAAGGTACATTTAATTTAATTTATATTGGAAATCTAATTTTAAACATTGTACATTTATCATGCAATGATTATTTTTAATTGTATTTTGATATCATATTTACAAATTCTTTTTCTAATTTTCTATATAAAGGTTTTTCTGGCATATTGGAATCGAAGACGTAGATAGATCAATTGGAAATGACGTTGAAACAATAAAAGAGACTCGAAAATTGCATTCAATTCAAACAAAGTTGTCCAGAAATGTGTTTGCATTGGATAAAAGAAAATATTCTTGTTTTTGTGATGTTTGCATAGACAACACAAAATCCAATGACATTTGTGAAAACAAAATGTATGTGAACGATTGGAAACATACAGAGCTAAATATAAAGGGAAAAATGTCTGTTGCAATGTTTGAATAAATGCAATCAGAGGAAACTACAATATCATCCGATGGTGATCGAGTTTCTGATCTTGTTAGAGAAGGTAACATTTGAATTACTTTCTAATGATTTAAATATCTAGAAATAAATTTAAATATGCATAATTAAATGTTAAATTTTTATTTTATTGTGCAGGAGATGTTTTTGCTGGAATTGCACCTATTTGACAACTGATGAAAATGTGAAGTATTATTTGAAGTATCATGATCAATTTAAAAATGAAAATTAATACAAGACTATAATGACTTTATCGGTGATGACGAGTCTAGTTATAATTGAAAGGTTATTTTTCGCATAAACCTATCAAAGTGGAGACTTTGTTTACATTAAGACTGCACCGATTCCATAAGTCGTCAAGATAGTCACTGGTGATAACAATGATAAAGTTGATAGAAGTTCAATCAAAGAAAAAATCGAAAATTAGTTAGCTGGAAAATGTCAAAATCCGATCATGAACTTATTATTGAAGATGGAATTCCATTAAATTCCTTTTATGAAGTGTCCAAACAATTCTATTATCTTTGATTAAATATGTTTTAGAACTTCCAGTACTCAACTAAAAATTGAGCTACTTATGTTATTTGTGGTTTGCACATGTTACAAATTGTTTGGGTACAAGCACGTGCTCTAGTATCAACTGAAAGTAGTTTTTCTATACATGTGCATTTATTAAAAATGTTATATGTATTGGATATATATATATATATATATATATATATATATATATATATATATATTATATATATATATATATATTCTAGAATGAAATTAGTTGTTCTTGTATATTAATTGTTCTTGTATATGTTTTCCGACCGTATGGTACAAATTATTTCACTTTATTTTGTAAGGTCAGATTTGGTCCCCATATGGCCTAGCCTCCAAGGGACGAGATAACAAGTGGTTGTCCCCACTTGCCCGAATCTCAGCTTTTAAGTACAATTTTACTGTTTATGGTAGGCATCTTACATGATGTCCTAGCCAAGGATAGATTATCTTTGTTTCAAGTTTCCGGTAAAAGTTGTCACCGAATGACCTACTAGGATATTATAAATACTAGCTTTGTAAGATCATTTGGCATTCGGAAAAATTCGAAAGTCTTAGATTGTCAATCAATTTAAAGTATCATTCACCCTAGGGAGTGTAAAATATTCAATGTAGGTTGGTGACGATGCTCACTCCTAGCTTGAAGCAGCTCCAATGACCAATTCTTTAATGAATTCCAATGCAGTAGACCAAAGTTGGTGACCCACTTGGTTTTTCAACCAAGAAATTCCAAGGTACTCTTCTTACCTTTGGCCCCCAAAGCTACAATGGAATTATAGGAAGGTGAAGAAATTTTTTTTCACTGATAGGAATTTGGTCACATCCCTTATCTCCCCTTATCAAAAAGTTTCTATCTACTACATTATCCAGCATGTACTCAAGATCACTATTTCGTAATTAGAATATCACAATATCATAAGTTCTCACAAAAATACATGGAATGCCATTACGACACTCATCTAACAATGGGGAGCTCAAAACCTAGAAAGCTCCTCGTCCCCTTAATAATAATGTGTTTAATTTAGTCTTTTAGGTGAGGATTAGGTGTGAATATTGTTTTCACATACAAAAATAATTAATTTTTTAATTCCATAAATTTGATTATTCACCAAAATACATGTCATATCCACTATTTGTCTCTCCTACAAATTCCCATTATTTTATTAAAATATATGATTTTATCTCACCCAACTATCACATGTTCCTAAATTTACTCCTAATTGTTCCCTATGCCCTAAATCTACTCCTAATTGTTCCCTATGCTGCTTTTCCCTTACTTATTTTTAGAAAGTTATTTTTCTAGATCCATCATAACTATGGATCTATCAAGCGCCGAGAGGGATCAAATATCTAGAGGTGCAAACCTCTTTTTTGAGTGCAAAACTTGAGGAAAGGTTTGCACCTCGAGAGATTTGATCCCTCTCGGCGCTTGATAGATTCGTAGTTAAGATGGATCTAAGTTGGTTTCAGTTGTGTGCAACCAAGGAAAAACTATCGATAATATGAGAAACATATGATTAATTTTATCAATAATATGTAAATACATCTAATATTAATATAACCATTTTAAATATGCTAAATATGTTTGAGATTTATCAAGTCATTTTAATTTAAATTTTCTTAGTTACCTCAATTTGTTGAGATGATAAATATTGTAGAATAACTTTAATAATGGAAAATGATCAAATAAATTTTTTGAATGCAAAGTGACAATGTAATAATATTGAATGATAGAATGTGAATAATTAGAATGTAATCAATTACAAATAGCAATTAGAATGTAATCAATTACAAATAGCATTTATTGTGATCAATCTTAAACTATTTTCTTCTTCTATTCTTATTGTCACCCTTATTAGTTTTGTCATCTTTCCGTATCGATTATATTAAAAAGAAAGTAAAAATCATAAATCATAAACTATTTAAATATTTAGCTCGAACTCTTGTAGTAAACACCATACCTCAAGTCTCTCTTGCTCTCCAATATTATTAGGTTTAATTATTATAACACAAAAATCGTTCTACATTGTCAATAATTTTTTGCGCTTACACTGAAATCAATGAACACTAATAATCCAATGACTTTACAAGTAATGTACCATCATACATGCAATTATATCAAATCAGAAATCAACATATACTGTAATGAAATCAATGGGGATTGTCTTGTTACAAGTAACATTTCAATTTACCACATGTGCAAATGTAGGTTCACATTCTATCATTCATGTAGTTTTAAAAACTTCACATGCCATGCCAATTATAATTCAATTATCCAACAAAAACATTTAACATTAAATATCACATGCCAAATGTAATTCAAATGACAACATTACTTCACATTCACATGCCAAAAGTACTAAAACCATCCAAAAATTAAATAAAACAAATTATATAATAACATTGTAATAAAATATGTCCAAAAATTGTAAATCTCACTTGAGTATCAAACTGTATCAAGTTTAACAAATTTTAAAACCATGTAAATTTTGAAATCAAATCTACTGTAAATCTTGTCCATCAAATGGAGGATCTAGCGTTTGGGTCTCGGGTAGCGCCCTATCCTGTGAATAGGAAACCTACATACACAATGCACATGTACTTGAACATTAAAATTTGAAGTTTTAAAAATGAATGAGAATATATATATATCTAGAACTTCATGTAAAAAACAAAATATAACAAAAAAATCATGCAATACCTCGTAAGGTTCCCTCTCCATTTGATGAACAGGTTCTGCCATAGAAACATCTGCAGTGGTAAACTGTACAATATACATGTACAGTTAAATATATATATATATATATATATATATATATATAAATTAAAAACTTTCAAATGAAAATGCACGTGTACATATATAAACTTATGTTCAATAATATTAAAAAAAAGAACTAAAGACAACTTGTTCAAATGCTGTGGATGTTCCTATCTCCGTCGCTAGAGTCCCCGGATTAAAAAAATCTTCTATAGGAACCTAAATTCAAAATTTTTTAAATAACTCAAAATATAGATCTCTCTCTCTCTCTCTCTCTCTCTATATATATATATATATATATATATATATATATATATATATATATATATATATATATATATATATATATATATCTCAATTTTTATTGGAACTTTTTGAGGTGTAATATATATATATATATATATATATATATATATATATATATATATATAACTTTTAAACATAAATTTTAAACTTGTGAAAAATTGTCCATACTTGTGGCTCATCTCCCCAATGAAGTAGAAGGTAATATTAAAATGTTCAACAGGCAGCACCACCATCCTAAAAACATCTGATTTAGACCCAACACCTAAAACATTTTATCGAATTATATATATACATACATGTACATGTGTGGCAACAATTATTTATTTTAGAGTCACTTAAAAACACTAACATACATGTGCCAACATATCATGATGGGCAGACCCATCTGCATCGTTTGAGCCAGAGGTCCCGAACGTAATATTAACATTTTCATCACGCATCATGCCTGAGAACTGCAAATGGTGTTTTAACATATAATCGTACCTTTTTGTTAGATTAATGTACACATACAAATAAATGTATACATGTGTACATACACATGTATTTATTACAAATTGTACACATGTATAGGTAAATATAATTTCAAATCCTAAGGTCACTAACACATACCGTTCTGGTGCCCTCTTCCTCACGAAAAATTAGGTCTTGCAGACCATTGTGACAATTTATTGCGTATGTTCGGAGATCTTCAACATTCATGTTGTAAATCTCCTCATCTGTATGATAAACAAAATTGGCACATGCATTTTCACGTGATCTTTGTCGATTTAAGCCAATATTGACTCCACTCAATCCGCTATGAACATTTTCGATCATAACATCTCTTGCTTCACGACTTATTTGAGAAGTCGCATCCATCTCTGATCGCAGGGTTTCGACTCGAGACGGTCGACTCACCAATGGCGGCTCAGGGCGAGGCAACTCCACATCTCGCTTAGCGCCCTTACGTTGATATAATCAACCTCTCCCCGGGCCAAAAAATTCTGAAGGAAGGTCATTGTAGTCGGGTTTCATACCCAAAAAAAATTCTGCATAAAAAATTTGTGCAAAATAAACAGGAACCTCATCGTTCCATGGAAGCCTTCCAAAGGCCGCAAGATGTCGATCATACAAATAACCAGCTTTGTCTGGGTGCTTGAAATACTTCACCTTCAACATTTTTCTTTTTGGCCCTTCCTTATAATTAAACATTGACTTGGCCTCTGCTCTTGTAACTTTTTGTTTTATGTCCTGCCATTTATCGGGACCTATCACTGTTTCTTTTCTCTTTCTCATCAGTTCTACAAACGAATCAGTCGTTGGCCCCAAATTTTTGTACACCTTTACCATTTCACCCAATGAATGTGTAACTATTTCAAGGCTTTGTCTACTCTCAGCAGGTAGAGACAAAGCCATGAGATCTCTTTGCAATTTTGCATGAAGGCTTTCACACCTTTGTAAGGTGCATTCCGCCATGTTGGTTTCCCATGGTATATCATTAATCTCAGCTGGATAAGTTGTGTTGGGTTGACAGCCTTCTTCTTGAATGTAGCGAGCTGCTCTACGTCTATTTTGACCACTAGCTCGAACATTTTCAGCCTCTGCATCAATATATATATAATTTCGTATATTAGAAAAAACACGTGTAAAAAAAGTTGTACAAATTTAATGAAAAAATATTGAAATTGATGGCAACCTTGATGTTGCTGGTTAACATCTTCTCCAACATGACCCTGCTGAGAACCAGCCCTAGAATGACGCTGCTGAGAACCAGACCCACAATGACCCTGTTGAGAACCAGCAACGGTTGATTGGCCTTCGGGGGAATAAATATCACCCCTTTCCCACAACCTGCTACCACTCATACCTCGACTGGTTGAACCTTGGCCACGCTCCATGGATGGAGTTGAAACCCTTCTCCTCTTACCTCCTAAAAATTAAAATATGAAACTTATTAACTAATTTAACTCACAAAGTTAATAAAAAAATCAATTCCATATGTACACACATGTATGGAGATTTAAGATTATATTTAAATACCATGAACATCCCCCGATCCCTGAACCTCCATATGGGATTCGGCTGATCTTCGTCGTTCATCCTCCATGATATATATCTATTGTTCGACATTTACACAAAATATATTTCAAAAAATCAATTTGTAATTTAGTGTACACAAATTATGTAGAACACAACTTTCAAAGCAATAATTGATCATGTGTGAAACTAAATTTAATCGAAAAAGAAATTATAAAAATGATAAGTTCACCAAATTGCACTTTACATGGTGGGAGCACACTTGGTATAAAATTTACCACTTATACACTTTATTTTGTGGGAGAAATGACACATGTACATAGTTTACTTTAAAGTTTTTGTGTTTTATGGACATTAAAATGAAGAACTTCTATTTAGATCCATTCCAGAGATTGACTATAGGGGAATTTAATAAATATGTCACCTTTCATAAAAGATGAGATCTAGAGGCTACCGTTCCTTGCTGTGATCAGCTATAGACTTGTAGAAGTAAACACTAGAGGCATTAATAACATCAACATTTTCATGCTCGTATTATTGGTGTGTCTCTTTCCTTACGCAAAAAAATAGTTCAAGGTAGTTAATCTTCATAGACATGTCATCAAGCAGGTCAATGTGATCATCCCCAACTTACTTTTCATGAAATTAGGCTTGGAATCCTCTACAACCTGGTGGATGGAGTTGAATGGGAACTAGGACAAGGCCTTCACAAAATACATGCTAGTGAATAATACTTACTAGGTACACATAACAACAAATAAAGTGGGAGAAAATGTTTTCTCCTCTAGCTCATTCAATTCTGGGTGTAATACCAACTTCACCCATTTCCTAATGTGTTTTCTTAGGGTTACAAATGTCTTCCACCTTATTAGTTATATATTTTTCAATTTCCCGTGGATTACTTGATTTTTTCTCTCACCATCTCCCTCTACTCCCAAATTACTGTCATCAAACATGTCCTATCAGGGATCCGGAGCAACAAGCTCGCACCACACGAGAACTGTCACACTGAAATTGGAGAAAACTATACCGTGATTGCTTGCTTAAGTGGCTCTTACTTGGAAAATATCCTGAGATGAGTTTGACATGATGGTCATATGAGGTTGGAAGCTACTTGGTGTAATTTTCCTTAAATCTTCAAGAAAACAGAGCAAAAATGTCATTTTTGATCATTTTTTATTAGCTTCTGCATACAACAAATGTTATCACAATTGCAACACAATCATGTTACATGAGCATGAATTATGAATGTCGCAAGCCAAATGGCAAGGAAATTTGCATTCATTTAGGCAAAAGAAGGCTATGACATTAAGGAAATTTTCATTCTTGATACTTACCATGTGTTTCAAAGCCTATCTTGAGATGAAATTTAATTCAATGTCTCTTAGATTTGCAAGGTGGAATTGATAGAACTATTTGATTTCTTTACCATAGATGGATCAAGACATGTAATTTAACTTTACGAGAAGATTGAAGACGAAGAGATTTTATATTTTGTTGTTCTCACTGAAGGTTTTTGTCTAGTTTTGTTTCTTAAACCATTATTTCCATAGGACATTTTTGGTGAATAGATTCTTGACCTTGATGAGAGGATATGATACCTTGAAGAGGCTACATCTTTTGGTGACATCACTAATTGTTTCTCTATTACTGCGTTTGTTAAACATCTCATTAGGTGGAGGCAACCCACATATTGCAGGCTACTTTATGTGGACGTAAAACAATATGTAGAAATATTCACTTCTGGTTTTTTATAATTGATAGAAGAATGACTTAAAAATGACCTTGTATGTCTTCTCATTTTAGAGCTCAAATTTTTAGGGAAGGATTTAAGTATCCACCTTTCAAGAATCACTAGAAGAGGTTGATAAAGAATATAGGAAGACAAAACTAACCAATAGTGTACTAAATTGTTTTTCTTTGGGAGGTAGATTGGTATATGGTCTATATGGATTCTTGGTAGCTAGAACTTTTCCAAATAAGTGAATGTATTTGAAAACCAACCCTCTAGTTTATTTTGGTTTAGACAAGGTCTATAATTTGAAAAGTGAATTCCCTCTTTCTTCCTCTTACATATCCAATGATCGGAATCTGGATTGAGGGAAAAAAATTTCCTAAATAAAAATTTTGCATTTATCAGACACATGAGTTTTTAAAAGCAATTAACTCATAAATTTCTCACAAAATACACTTAAAAGCTTGACAAACTCCCTTCCCAATTACACCTTAGGACGATCCTAAACACATTTTTATTTAATTAATGAGGGAGAGGCCCAATAAAAAAACTAGTTTGTCCATATTCAAATCAAGTTGGTATCAAAGTGTACAATTCTAGTCTATTTTTGTCACAAGTTAGTTAGAAGAATTACTATTAGTTTATGTCTTCAATTGTCTCCAAAATTAATGTACGCAGCTTGGGAGAGGACACCAGAGGAATATAAGTTCCAAATTTTTGATGAAAATATGCTATGAAAGTAAAGGGTTAAAGGCAACCATGTACAAGGCATAGTTAATACAAGGCATAGTTGAGCCAAATGTTGTTGAGGAAGGGCCTAATTATTTGGGTCTTGGTTATGGAAAACATGGAGAATGCTCCAAAGCTAAGGAGGCACATGAAGCTGTTCCAAGAAGGAATTTTATTTCATGTTCATTACCTCAAGCTTGTGAAGTTTGTGTTCATGATGAATGGAAAAGTTTGACACCCACTTTGCAAGAAGATGTTAATAAACATGCAGCTAATGAGAATGTAAAAGAAGAGGATTTTGAAAGCTCTATCTAGTCATTGAATTCATTGCTAGTATTCAGAGGAGAGCCACTACCTCATCAAATTCACCTCCTCAAGAAGGCGACAATGGTGAATGTTCAAGGTATAAATTTGCCTTTAATCAAATTGCTTTCGATTATGATAAACATGGTAAATATTCACATAATATATATAAAAGAACTTGCACATGTTCCTTTTGTGGTTTGAATAATCATAATGTTTATAGATGTTGGAAGAAGATATCCATACACATTGAAACTTTCTAAATAAATGAGGCAAAATGTCAAAGGCCCATTGGACAAGGAAAATGATGTTGAAAATAAGATGCAATTGTTTATTACTCATTGCCATAAGAAAGGTCACCTTGTAGACAAGTGTTGGAATTTGTATCCAACAAGTCATCCACAACATTTGAAGAAGGTGGAAAGAGATAACGACAAGAATGGAAAAGAGGATTCCATAATCGATGAGGGTCAAGATGATTCACATGATGAAGTGCAGCTAAAAGATGCGCCATTGAAATGGTTTGCTAACAGATGGTTATATTTCTTATCTAATTAAGGCCTTGAATGTATTTTGATGTTTCATGAATTTCTTTGCAAATTCAAAGTATAGTGCATATTGCATGAAGCAAGATGTTGAAAGTATAGTTACGTTGACACACTTAAATGCAACAAATATGGAAATTTGTACCTGAGCTCTACTATTTAACTTGAGAGTCAGTTGTTTGAAGACGCATGTTTTGTCAATTTGTGTCTGGTTGATGGTTTTGTACACCAATATGTAAGAGTACATGGAGATATTCACATGATGTGAAATTTTTTTCTTTGAAGGAGAAAAATGATATGTCAGCGAGCTATGTTTCTGGCATGATGTGTTTTCAGTTTGATGATTTTGTTTGTGACAAGACATCACAAGATTTTGGGAAGGTCCACTCTTGAGCGAGAGTCTCATGATTACAATCTAATCATGAGAATCAAATGAGAGTGCATCCTTATTTTGAAAACAAATAGGATTCTAAGCTACCTAGGACTCAAACCATCATTTTTAAATTTGAAATATCATGGTGTGTTGTTTCAATGCCTGAATCCACAACCCTAACATAAATTGTTTTATTCTTTTTTTGCAGGATTTAGTTGGTTATATTAAAAGTCAGTTTAATTTAAAATTCTTGGCTTAGTGGCATGAACCAAACATATTGTACATATTAAATGAGGAATTTCACTCTCCCAATCATTTCTAAATCACCCATATCACTAAGAAAACATGTTTTAAAAGAACATACTTTGGTATGGGAAAGACCTTAGGTTTCAAATATTATAAGAAGGTTTTTGATATGGTTGAGAGAATGTGGAAAATAGAATCCATAAAAAAATTATTTTTCAAAACGTATTACTTTCAAATTATCAACAAGGAATGTACAAGGGTGTTCAATGAATTAACGCTATTTATTTAAATTCCATGATGTATATCTTACTCATAATTTTAACAAATTATTAAATAATGATCTAGATTAGATAATTATATTATTTGTCATATATTTTGATGCTTATAGAGTGAAAAAAATGTAAGAATCAACTTGTAGGGTCATTTTAATGGTGGGTGGAGAATTGGGGTCTAAAACCTTTTGGAATTATTTTGAGTCATTAAATGACATTTTTAGGGGTCAAATGATTATCCCTTGTGCCGAAATCTTAACCATTATTCTACACTTAAAGACATATCCAATGGTGCAAGAAAACATCAAACGAAGTTCATTCAAAATTTATGCCTTTAGTAAGTTGACCTATCATGTTGACCACCATGGTACGAGATAATGACATTTTAGCCCCATTACTCATGCATTGCAATCTACCTACATGTGGAATTTTAAGAAGACTCTAAAAGGTCTACAATCACAAACCTCGTTAATGGTTGACAGAGTCAAATCTTACACCTAGTTGGCTATCACGCTATGTTAAATTGAGCTCACTTTTTCTTTAAATTTTTACAAGACTTCTTGCATGGTTGTGGTGCATGAATGTTGTAGTGTATCAACACTACTAGTTAAAGTGGAATGGTCTTAATGGAATAATCGTGTATGTGAATGTATCATGATAAGAGGGCTTTTAGAAAATCCTTATGTTGTTGTATTGCATAAAATAGTTATTTTGATTGTGTGTGTGTGTGTTTCATAATTGGATGGGAGAATCCCATTGCCTGTATGAATATGAAATAAGGCCTCAGTGGCTTGGGACGTAATTCTTTTGACTCTACTATAAAGTAAAATAGTTTTATATTTCCTATTTGCAGGTGCTAGTTATGACACCATAATTATTGATTATATGTTAAATGCTAGGTGTAGCATTGCACTTAAATCAATATGTGTTGATTTAAGATTGCATGAATGTCCATGATAAAATTATAAATATGGTATATGATCAGGTGATAAACTGGTTCTAATCAACCTTTTGAGACTATATATGTCATTGATTGTAGGACTTGACAAAGAGGTTGGATCTAAGGACCTTGGATGGCCTCAGTGAAAATGTTGAACTTAATAGTATTGTTGGCCTTAGCAAGAAGGATAACATTTAAAGAATAAAATTATAATACTGGTTGAAATGAAGGATGATATTGAATTTTAAAGGATGATTTTTAAAAGTGGTGATAATGGTCTCGGTCAAGAGGATTATTTCGAGTCGATGTTGAGAGTCTCGTAAAAAATGATATTTTAAATTAGGGACAAACATGATCATAATTTCACTGGTATATGCATGAGCATGTAGAATTCTAATTTTTGGAAATTTCCTAATCATGCTTTGGATCTTGAGACATGCAACTAATGAGAATTCTAGAGATGAGTGAATAACTATAGGGTTTGTGCTTGGCTTAGCAGGGAAAAATGGTTGTTGGTATACTTATTTATAATATTTCCTTAATGAAATAATATTTGAGTGTATGTGGTAGCACATATAAAGACTCGATAGTAGTAAAAGGAAGCATGTATCATGGCATGGTGTACTGGGATATGGACCAAGTCAACCAAGAATGAGAAAGAGGGAACTCCCTCCAAAGGAAAAGAACCTTTGGGAAATTGGAAGCCAAGCTCAAGGAATTGAAAGTGGAGCTCAGGGAAATGAAGGTTGATCTTAAAAAGCACAAGGTATAGAATAAAAGGCTTGTTATGAGCCAAAATGACTAGGAAGAATTGAATTCCATCCCAAGGAAAAACTAGTCCTGCCTTCAAGGGATACTCCATTATACTCCTAGTCTTTGAGATGTGGAAAAATGTCTTATTGAAAAGCCCAAAAAGCGGCCCTACAAGGAATTATGATCTTCCAATAGGAGTAGGTTTTTTCGCTACATTAGGCCCAAGAGACATCACTGATCTATGAGAATTCTTGACACTAGCCCTCAAACCCTTATTTTGTAGCACATTGAACAAGTCTAGAATGTGATTTCTTGTCTCGGAAGGAATAAGAGATAGATCATTTTATCTCTTTGCACAATCACACACAGCTCTGGGTAGATCATTATCTGATTTACTGGGTTAAAATTAGCATGCTATTTCAAGTGAAATTTTCTAACAAAACATATCAATTTTGAATCAAAATTTTTTATACTTATATAACCCATATATTTGAATTCAAATAATTCATGCTTAAAGGTATAAATTGTTAAAGGGAGGAAAAAATGTTGTTAGTTTTACATCCAAAATGTGATCGACTGACTTGAATGTAGTCCAAAATGTGATGTAAAACTATAAAAAATGACTTCCTCTCTTTAAAACCCGTATATTTGTATATTAAAGGTTATTTTGTATATTTAAGTGTTTGTTTGTGCTGGAAAATGTAACCAGCATTGGTCTTTGTAATGAAAGAAAAACTATTAATAAATTTATTTTTTATTCTATTCTTATTCAAGCATTTTCCTCATGCTATAACATTCAGAAACAATCAAGGTTGTATGTTATTGATTCATGTCATTTTTTCTATTTTTTAAGAAAAAAAATAATTGTAGTTTTGTTAGAAGGAGTCAAAAAGGTTAACTTGACCTTCTCTTAGTCAAAAGTCCTATTGTGTGGTTTTCTGACACCACATGATATATATATATATATATATATATATATATATAAGTGAAACTTCAACCTATAGCATCCATTAAGTTCTGAAATAAAAACAAGTCGAGTTCTATGATAAAATCAAGAGATCAACAAAAATTCAGAAGAAAGGAAATATAATAAAAGAATAAGAACTTAACCTTAGTTCTGGTAAATTACAGTCACACATGTGAATATCTTGAAGTTATGTTATAGGGATAAGAATATATGAAGTCTCCTATATTTTTGTCAACAGTTAAAATTATGAGTATTCAATAAGTCTGTGGTGGGGTCTATACCTTTCTAGCTAATGTGAAGTCTAAAGAAGTTTTACTATCTTTAAGTAGAAAGAAGTTGACTATTTTGGATTTTCACTTGAGATAAGGGCTAACATTGAACCTTAAGTGATTCTTTGGTCTTGGGTTGGATGTATTATTTTGAATTTGATTCAATAATAAGAATATTGTTGGGTTTTCCCCTTTTGAGGGGTTTTTCCATATCTTGCAAGCCTAAATTTTTTGTCTCTTACTTATTTATGATATTGGAAGAATAGTTTGTGTAATTTCTTGATGAAGAAGAAATAATAAATAATAAAAGAAAGAGTAGTAACTTTCACTCATAATTACCAAGTAAGAAAATCTACTTTCAAGTCTTTGATTTTTAAACATGGTATCAAGGTGAAGGTGAAGAAGAGACACTCTTAACAAGGCAAATATAAGAATATCATCATTGTACTAGCCCAATAAGATAATCACTTTAGCAACCATAATTAAAGATATTTTTTGGTAACAGCTCACCTCTAATACATTATGTATAATCCAATGGAATATATCTACAAGGAAAGAAACAAATCAAAAGGAACATCTAACTTCAAGGCATGGAAAAAGATAATTGATTTAGTCCTTATAGAGAATTATGTCATGAAGTTTGTTGAGGGAAAGGTTCCTAATTCAAATGAGAATAGTGCTCAATAAGTGGGAAAATATGGAAACGGAGAAATTAAGGCTGAAATAATTCTTTTTGAGTCCATCAAAGACCACCTTATAACCTATGTACCAGAATTACCTACATATAAAGATGTCTATCATACCTTGATGAAATTGTACTCCATCAATACAACAAGTCACATGATTTCCTTTAGAACTCAACTATATCAATAAAAAATGTCAAAATAAGTCGCTATAGCTTATTTTTTCATGAACCTATCAAAAATTAAATATCAACTTCAAGAAGCTAGTGAGAAAATATTTGATTCAAAATTAATCATAGTGGAAATCAATGCCTTACCTAAAGAGTGGGATGGTTTTACAAGCAACATCTATGCAAGAAAAGAATCTATATCATATGAAGTTACTGGTTTAATGTTCAATAGAAGAATCTATAATAAAGGCTATAAGTAACTCTTAAACTAACAATGAAACTTCTTAAGCCTTTATAGCTATGTCAAAGAAGAATTTTGATAAGAAGAAGAAACAAAAAATAGAGACATGTCTAGAAGCATTAACAACTAGGAATGAAGAACCTTCAAAGAAGCAAAAAGGAAATCCTAAATATATTTACTATCGACATATCATGTAGATGATGGTTGGTGTACTATGAACAAAGGATTGTAACATAAATCTTAGAATATGGTCTAGAGACTTGTTTAGAAGGATAATTAGCTCCCTCATCAGATTTAGTTGAAAGAGGAAGGATTAGATAGTTTAGTTTACAAAGATAAAACCTTATACAATTCATATTAGTGGGAGACTATCTAAAGGAGCCATGGATCCAAAGCAAACAATAAAGAAGGAAGAAGTATATTTAAGTATCTTTATTTGATTAGTTTTCAGGCTAAGTTTGGAAGTAGGAAAATAGAAACTTAAAGGAGAGTTTTGAGAATTATTTGTAAACATTTAATGGTGGAAAAAACCTCAAAAGTAAGGTCGAGTAATTTTATTCTTTCAAAAGGGTTGGGGGTCATATGGTCCTCATTTATAGGGGTGAAAAGGCTTGAAAAAATTCCATATATGTCTTCAAGAGGCAGCAAAGGGAGGAGGATTTAAGGATGATCTATACCACAAATAGAAAATATTTTTTGAAGTTGTTTTATAGGGATGATGTAACCCTGACCGAGATTGAGACATAGTTCTACTAGTAAAGTAGGCCAAGAGGCATGTATGGCTACAAAAGGGAGCCCCTCATGTAACTATGTGAAATATGAGGGTTTGTTTTGGACGAGTTTTAGGGTTTTTTTAGAAGTTGAAAACTTGTGATTGTTCGCTAAGATCTGTCACAGATTTTGACTAAGGTGGATAAGGGATATAAACAGGGATGAAAATTGCGTGTGTTTCTATGAAGACAAGTTGCTAAGTAGAGGTTTTACCACTGAATACTTTCATCCATCTTTATTTGACTGAGAGGATACTGTTTTCCTAGTTTGGCCTGTCAACAAATAGCCAACTGAACGCAGAATCATGGTGTGTGTTTTTCTCAACAGTTTTATGTGATGAGGGCTGTGAATTATCACTTTTTTGGTTTACAAGCTAGATGGGATGTCTGCAGTAGACAGGAACTTATTAACAGGTTTTGACATCTAAATTTTTGGGCTAATTACACTTTGGTGGGCGGTTCACAACATTTTTTGCGTTGGTGGCTACGCATCCACAGTTTTTTGATGGTTTATTCTTTGCCAGAATGGGCTGCTACAGCGTGAGGTTCACACATTAAAGTGACACACATTGAATATGATGGTGCTACATCACAGTTTTATGATGCTTTTTCTGCTTTGGTGCATCCCAAAGGATTTTAAGACTGTCTGGGCTTTGATTGGCAATGTGATGAACATTAGAATCTTTCTTCAGGGCAGTGTTTTTTTTTCCTCTAAATGAACTCTTTCGGGACTGTTAAGAGCAGACAACATTTTTTTTATTATTATGA
Organism: Pinus albicaulis; assembly: GCA_034641835.2. Classification (NCBI taxonomy): domain Eukaryota; kingdom Viridiplantae; phylum Streptophyta; class Pinopsida; order Pinales; family Pinaceae; genus Pinus; species Pinus albicaulis. Next base: position 1,526,778,841 of record CM076578.1, read on the forward strand.
ACATCATGTCTTCTAGCTTGAACAGGGTAAAAGCCAGAAACTGGTTCTGCACAAGAGTGCCTTTCTCTGTGTATGTTTTGCATACGAATTTTGGGTCTGTCTTCTTTGATCACACTTCTTATGTGATTTTCAATGTAATTTTATACTCACAGTAATAAAATTACGCTATTTTCTTGAGGAAAAAAAGAATAAGAAAAATTTTAAAATTAAAATTCGATGGAGTGCAGTGAAGTGCAGAATTTGGATTTTTCGTTTCCACATTTCAACCACACTGCTCTACTTTTTTATACTCAATTTTCCTAATAATTTAATTTAAAAAAATATGATATAACTTATAAATTAGAGCATCGATGTGAAAATACTTAAATTTTACAACTTTAATGCATTCGAGGATATATTTTATGTCTTTCAAAACATAAAATATCATTCTATTCACACCCCATTTGTTTATCGCTTATCAAAATTTTAAACATGAAAACTGGTTTATCTTTCATACCCTAGTCGACTAGCACACCAGAGTAATAATGCAAAGGAAGACGGTCGGGAGCGCAGCTAGCGCCACGAGTGAGAATACAACGTGCTAACGAAAACTGTAAACTATTCCCTTTCGCGGGCGATTTTATTTATAGAAAATAGTTCGGCCGAACTATTTTAAAAGTAAAAGTTCGGTCGAACTCACAGTTCGGCCGAAATTTTTTAATAGTTCGGCTGAACTTTCATTGTCGGTTTTCCAGTCTCCAGAAAAAATTCTGTTTGCCCGCGCCGTCAGTGTGCCATTAATTCAAACGGAATTACGAGTTCGGCCGAACTTTATAAAAAATTTCGGTATTCAGTAGAACTTTGTAAAATGTGAATGGGAACTAATAGTGTTGAAAAAATTACGACCCTCGATTCTACAAATTGTAACTGACTTCACGTTTCCGCCCCATGGGACTTTGGTTCCTAGGGTCACAGGTTCAATCCCCGTGGGTGCCCACTTGAAAAAAAAAACAACTTACTCTTTTAAGCATTAAATGCTATAAATGGGTAAAGATTTTTTAACCTTTAACCTAAAATAAAAAAATTAAATTAAATAAAATTAAATATATGGGATTCTAAACTGTTATGAAATCATATTCAAAATCTTTATTAATTTCTTAGAATTTATTATATAAATAGCTTCCGAAGTTTGAGTAATCCATTCATATTTAACTGGTATTTCTTTATGTGGTTGAACTATTTGATAACTTACCAAAAAACATCACACCCTCATACCAAACTCAAGTTAACTTACTCTTTTAAGCATTAAATGCTATAAATAATGGGTAAAGTTTTTTTAACCTTTAACTTAAAATAAAAAATAAATAAATAAATAATAATAATAATAATAATAATAATAATTAATTAAATTAAATATATGGGTTTTTCTTTATGTTGTTAAACTATTTGATAACTTACCAAAAAGCATCACACCCTCGTACCAAACTCAAGTTAACTTACTCCTTTAAGCATTAAATGTTATAAATGGGTAAAGCTTTTTTAACTTTTAATTTAAAATTTAAATAAAATAAAAATAAAAAATAAAAAAAAAAATTTAAATATATGGATTATAAACTATTACGAAATAAAATTCAAACTTTCTATTAATTTCTTGGAATTTTTTATATAAATATCTTCCCAAATTCGAGTAATCTATTTATATTTAACTATATTTCTTTATGTACTTAAATTATTTGATAACTTACCAAAAAGCATCACACCCTCATACCAAACTCAAGTTAACTTACTCATTTAAGCATTAAATGCTATAAATAATGAGTAAAACTTTTTTTAACTTAAAATTAAAAAAAAATAAAAAATAAATATATAGGATTTTAAAGGTTATAAAATAATATTCCAACTCTCTATTAATTTCTTAGAATTTTTTTATATAAATAGTTTTCCACATTTGAATAATACATTCATATTTAACTAATATTTCTGTATGTGATTAAACTATTTGATAACTTGTAAAAAAACATGACACCCTCGTACCAAACTCAAGTTAACTTGGTCGGTCTTTTAAGCATTAAATAAAGCTTTTTTAAAGCTTTAACTAAATATATGGGGTTCGAAACTGTTATGATATTAAATTAAATAAAAATGTCCAGTTTTCATGGTTACAATGTTACATGCTTATGGCCCAAGGCCGGAAGAGCATCCGTTCTATTCATGTTTATAAATATGGCCATTTATGATCGCATCTTATCATCGTCTTTCTCAATTCTCATCGACCCCCCTGATACCAGCCGTTTTCTTTTCTTTGCTTTCAGCAAGTAATCGCAATAATATTGAGAAGGATTTCATTCATCGCATAATCTGATAAATATCGAGATCAAGGATTTGTCATTGTCATGGCGGAGTGGATGAGGAGCATCGAGGAGGAGGAGGAGGATTTGATGAGCATCGATGAGGAGGAGGATGATTCGATGAGCGGCGGTGACGAAAATGAAGTCTACCACCCCTACGTAGAAGATGTTTCTACCGCCACACAGAACATCAACAACATCAGACTCATCTCTCAAGAAACTTTATTGCCTGCACAGAGAGAGGAGTTAAGTAAGGTGATGGATCTCCTTGCTGTAAAAGAACAGCTTGCTCGCACACTCTTGATTCATTATCGCTGGAATTTTGCAAGATTAGTTGATGCATTTGTAGAAAGAGGGAATGACTGCTTGTTTTCCCAAGCGGGTGTTGCTATTACACGGTCTGAATCAACAAATTCCCAAGCGGGTGTTACCGACTGCATTGTCTGTGGAGATGAAGATTTGAGCGAAGAGGATACCACAATGATGAATTGTGGTCACACTTTCTGCAATGTCTGCTGGACGAAGCACTTCCTTATTAAGATAAACGATGGACAAAGCAAGCGGATTAAGTGCATGGATCCAGAATGTAATGTCATCTGTGACGCAGACATCATAAGAAAGTTAGTGACTGCAGAAGATCCTGAAGCAGCCCAACGCTTCGATCGCTTCCTATTTGAGTCTTATATTGATGATAACGACAAAGTCAAGTGGTGCCCTAGTGTTCCCCATTGTGGAAATGCAGTTCGAGTTGAACGAGATGTTTACTGTGAGATCCAGTGCACTTGCGGACATCAGTTTTGTTTCAGTTGTTTGGCTCAACCACACTCTCCTTGCTCCTGTTCGATTTGGAAGCTTTGGGATAAGAAACTCGGGGACGAGTCTGAGACATTATATTGGATTGCAGTTAATACCAAGTCGTGTCCCAGTTGTGGGAAGAACGTAAATAAAGATGGTGGCTGCAACTTGGTGACCTGCGTATGTGGCCAACACTTCTGCTGGTTGTGTGGTGGTGCTACTGGAAGTGCACATACCGAAGCAAGCATTGATGGACACAGTTGTGGTCGATATAAAGAAGATGAGGAGAGTGATATTAAGAAGGCACAACGTGACTTGAAAAGGTACACACATTATTTCTCCAGATGGAAAGCTCATAAGGATTCACTGGAGCTTGAAACAAAGCAAAGCGAATTATTAGAGAAAAATATTTTAGATTTTGAAAGCAATGAATCTGGTTTTACTGATTATAGTTGGTTACTAAATGCACTGCAAAAGCTGTTTAGATCAAGGCGTGCCCTTGCTTATTCATATGCTTTTGCATTTCACATGTTTGGTGATGACATACTCAGAGATATATTAACACCCACAGAAAAAGAATTGAAACAGAATCTTTTTGAAGATCAACAGCAGCAGCTAGAGGGAACCGTAGAAAGGCTTTCAAAGATTATTGAGCAGCCTTCTGATAAACAGAGTGTTATGGCCAACCGAGGACAAGTTGTTGATATTAGTGGCGTGGTGGATACAATGTGTCGAAGAATGTACGAGTATATCGAAAATGATTTGGTCCGTAACCTTCGGTTGACAGCACATCCAATTGCTCCATATAACTCCAAGGGTGTCCACATACTTTCTGATACGTAATCGATATCACAAGACAAATTAGTTCATGGCGATATATTCACCTCCCTGTCTTACACAAATCATTTTGAGTAGTCTTTGTTCTTCTGAGCGTCTCTTACATTGCCTGTGTTTATGTTTAATGGAGTTGTGTTTGAGATTAAGTCAATGGTTGAACGTCTCTTACATTCATTGTGTTTGGCGTTTACATTCATTGCGTTTGGCGTTGTTTTGAACGCCTCTTACATTTATTGTGTTTGGAATTCTGTTTCATATCAAGTAATACTAGTCTTCTTTCTTCTCAACGTCTCGTACATTAAGTGTGTTTGGAGTTCGGTCTCATATTAGTCATGTGGTTTGGATTAAGTTTTGGTAAATAACAAGTGTTATTGGACAGTTTAAGTGGTTGTTATGTTTTTGAAAAATTGTAAATTAATATATAGGATAATTTTTATTGTAGGTATTTATATTTATTTTTATATAGTATGTATTAATTTTTTATGCAAATACTTGCTTAAATTATGATTGAAAATAAGTGTAAGTAAATAGGTTATTTTTAATTTAGTTGGTTTTCCTATAAAACTCAATAAAAATCATTACATAAATATTTCAAAATCATAACAATATATGGATGATATCAATGAAGGATAACCATGAAGATAACCATAACTACATAGTGCAATTTTACAACCACTACAACCACAACCACTATTGGCTTGAGACAAGTTAATGTAAAATAAGAAAAAACATATTTAGAGTAAAATTCAACCCTTGATATATTGTAGTTGTTTTTTCAAAATATATTTAGGGTAAAATTCAACCCTTGATATATTGTAGTTGTTTTTTCAAAATATATTTAGGTTAAAATTCAACCCTTGATATATTGTAGTTGTTTTTTCAAAATATATTTAGGGTAAAATTCAACCCTTGATATATTGTAGCTTTTCCAAAAATTTTATATATTGAAATTAATAATAGTCATGGTTTTTAGTAATTTATGTTTTATTTTGATTTAGGAATATTTTTGCAAGTCATGTTTTTTTAAGTGGATGGTTATTGTCCTTAAATCCAATTTGCTTAGATGGAATTCATTGTTGTGCAACTTGAGCTTTCATGCAAAATATATTTCTTTCATGTTCTAGTATTATTCACCTTGGTAGTTATTTATTTTAAAAGAAAAAATTGTTTCAACTAAGGCTTTTTAAATTGAGTGAAAGGCATATTGCATTGAGAAGGTGAAGTGTCATAACAATGTATATGAAAAAACTTAGTATCCATAGTCATCTATATTCGACTCTTGCATTGCCTAAATAGAAAGATTCAAATTATAATCTACATCACTTAATCATAACGATTTAAACCCATTGTAATCATACTATAACAATATTTACTCTTGTGAAAGCTCAATTATCCATCACATCACTTAGTTTGGAATGTAATATACTAAGATGCAGAAAATTCTTGTAAATAGCCATGGCATCAAAGAGTCATCTTAGATTTGGAAAAACAAGTTTGGTAATCTAGACAATATACCAAAGAGACATGTGGATCAAGAAACTATGTACTAGATTTTTGATATCTGGAATTCCTCTAGGACCATATCTACCTCTTACATGAAAATTGTAAATAATAATGGGAAAATTCCTCACTAATAATGATCTAGATTGGATCATTATATTTTTTTTCATCCATATTGATGCATTTGGAGTGTAAAAAGTGGAGGAATCAACTCAGGGGTAAAACTTTGCCGATTTATCGTAGCACCATTTCATTTTGTTCTACACACATATGTTTCCTACAGGGTAATAAGTGCATCAATTGGAGTCTGTAGGGTGGATGAGTGAGCTTTAGGTGAGTGTGAGTGTCACTGTGAGCCTTAGATGGGTGACTCTTAGATGTGATATGTGAGATGTGAGATATATTTTAAATTCAATTTTTTTATTATATTGTAACATTTTTTTTTATAAATAAAATTACTAACAATTTTTTAGATAAAAGAAAGTATAATATACATATCACATCAAAATATATAACATATAAATAGTACTTATAAATTAATATCCATTTTACCTTATAAATTAAATTAACTATTGAATAACCATCCTTTAATTTAATTAATAAGCGGATAAAAATTTAATATTTACAATATAACAATATTTTGAATCATGAATATTTACCATGGATATTATTAACTTCCAAATAGGTTTTTTTACAATAATATTTACAATATAACAATATTTTTAAATAATGAATATTTACCATGGATATTATTAACTTCTAACTAGGTTTTTTTACAATACCATGGGCCAATACAAGAGAAATATATATAGAGAGAGAGGGAGAGGACTATATATCTAAACTCTCCATCCTCGCAACTATTACTTTTGAGGTATATTTAAACTCTCCATGTTCAAAACTACTAAAAATATTCCCATAGAGATTAAATCGAGATTTTAATAAATTAAAAATGAAAATATGTTTATACATACATATGTGAAATTTATATAATATAAATAATATTATAAAGAATCAGGATAGATGCATTTAAACAAGGATCCATCGAAGAGAGAAAACAAAGTGACTAACAAATAAGTTTTTATTATTGTATTTTCTTGCATAGCAATTAATCCATCTGGCTTATATTTTACAATAATTATGTATTTAAGAGCTCGTGTTATATGGAGGGGGAATAGAGTGAGGGAGAGATACATAGAGGTGGGAGAGATGAGGAGAGAGAGGAAGGAAGAGAGAGAGGAGGGGGGATAGAGGATGAGAGAGGGAGGGAGAGAGATGGATTTGGAGGGGGAAAGAGAGGGAGGGAAGAAAAAATACATTGAGGGATAAATGTGGACAGAGAGAGGGAGTGATAAGGGAGAGATGAATATGGAATGAGGGAAAGAGGAGATGATTTAAGGGAGAGAAAAAGAGATGATAGAGATAGGGAAATAAGGGGAAGAGAGATAGGGATACATAGATATGGAGGGGGGAAGGGAGGGGAGAGAGAGGGATATAGTGACAGAGTTGGAGGGTGGAGAAGAGAGTGTGTGTGTGATGGTGGGAGAGATAGAGGTAGGTGGGAGAGAAAGGGAGAGAGAGGAAGGAAGAGAGAGGGGAATTTAGAAAGAGGAGAGAGAGGGGGGGAGAGACAGAGGGAGGTGGGAGAGAAAGGGAGAGAGAGGAAGGAAGAGAGAGGGGACTTGAGAAAGAGGAGAGACAAATGGAGGAGGGAGAGAAAGGGAGAGATGGGGGGGAGAGAGGGAGTTGGAAGGGGGAAAGAGAGGGAGGGAAGAAAAAATAAATTAAGAGATAGAGGTGGAGAGAGAGAGGGGGGAGTGATAAGGGAGAAATGAAGATGTAATGAGGGAGAGAGGAGATGAGGGAAGGGAGAGAAAAGGAGAGGATAGAGATAAGGAAAGAAGGGGAAGAGAGAGACTAGGAGACATAGATATGGAGGGGGGAGAGAGGGGGAGAGAGAGGGAGATAGTGACCAAGTTAGAGGGTGGAGAGAGAGAGTTTGTGTAATGGGTGAGAGACAGAGGGAGGTGGGAGAGAAAGGTAGAGAGAGGAGAGAGAGATGGATTTGGAAGGGGAAGAAAGACATAAAGAGAGAAAGGTGGAGAGGGATAGGGAGTGACAAGGGAGAGATGGAGAGATGATGAGGGAGAGAAGAGACTAAGAAGAGAGAGAGAGAGAGAGAGAGAGAGAGAGAGAGAGATGGAGACAAGGGGAAGAGAGAGAGGGAGAGGAAGAGGTAGGGAGATAGATATATATAGATATGGGGAGAGAGAGTGTGTATGTTTTGGGGGTGAGAACGAGAGATAAGGGAAGATAGAGATATAGATGGAGAGAGAGAGAGATAAAGAGAGAGAGTATGTTCGGGGGTTGAGATAGGGATATAGATGGAGGGGGTGAGAGGGAATAAGAAAGGGACAAAGAGAGGGAGGAAGGAATACATATATGGTAGAGAGAGAGCATGAAATGTCTTTAGGGGGCTAAAATAGAGATACAAATAAGGTGATATGGAGGGAGGTGTAGATATAGATGGCAAGGGGGGAGAGGGAAGAATAGAATGATAGAGAAAGGGAGGGAGAGGTGAAGAGAGAGAGACAAGGGAGAGAGGGAAGGGGAGAGAGAGGAGAGAGGGAGGGAGATAGACATAGAATTGAAGGTGGAAAGAGAGGGAAGAATAAAGAGACATACAGAGACAAATACAGGCATAGAAGTTAGATCTAGAAAGTCGTGAATATTTTTTTCACTAAAATAGATGTATTGATTTTAGTGTAGTTGTTGATTTCTAGTCCTATATGAGCGCTTGCACTAAATGCATTGATTTCAGTGTAGATGTTGATTTCTACTCCTATTTGATTGTTTGCACTATATGCATTGGTTTTAATGTATATATTGATTTATAATCATATATGATCCTTCCACTAGATGCATTGATTTCAGTGTAGATGTCAATTTCTAATCTTATTTAATACCTTACACTAGATGGCTTAATTTCAGTGTAGATGTCGATTTCTACTCATATTTTATTTCTTGCACTTGATGTATTGGTTTTAGTGTAGATATTTATTTCTAATCCTATTTTAATTCTTGCACAATATGAATTGACTTTAGTGTAGACGTTGATTTCTAATCAAATTTTATAGTTTGCACTATATGCACTGATTTCAGTGTAGATGTTGATTTCTAATTTGATGCAACTAGATGTATGATGTACATTAATTTTGAATTAATTAGATTAATAATGTGCATTTATATCAGTGTAAGCACATCTTTTCCCCCTCCACATATATATCTATCTTCCATTGTCTCTCCTTGATCTCTCTATCCCACCCCCAAACATACACACTCTCTCCATATCTATCTATCTCTCTCTTTATCCCTCCCTTTTATACTCCCTCTCTCTCTATCTTCCACTTCTCTCTCTCTAACACTTCTCTCTCAATATCTTTCTATATCTCTCTTTCTCCCTCCCTTTTCCACTCCCTCTCTCTCTCTTCTCCTCCTCTTTCTCTCTAACAATTCTCTCTCCCCATATATATATATATATATATATATATATATATAATCTTCCTCCCTCCCTGTCGTTTCCCCTCTCTTCTTACCTCTCTCCCCCATTCCATATATATCTCTATCTCACCCCCAAAACATACAAGCTCTCTCAGTGTATGCACATAAACATTATGCATGGCGTGAATTGACTTATTTTTTACAATAATTCAACCATAAATACAATACTTGTATTTTCATCCTAAATAAAATGTTCACTTACCTGAAAGGTCTTCTTCTTAAAACTATAAACTATTTGTAATTGGCTACGTTCTTATTATTCCCATTTTCCAAGGATAATGGCCCTTATACATCCACTAGTACAAGACAAGATACTCTGACCATATGGTTGTAGCATGCTCTAACAACTCCTCTCGGTCATACCTTGTACATGCCTGGTCCTTCGGCTCCTAATCTACAGCTCCTTCCTCTATCAATGCTCCAAGTACATCTGGCCACTAAATCTTGGTTTTCCAGTCTACTCTCTAGTTGATCGTTCTTCCACCAATGCATCAACACATCGAGACTCCTGTCGATTTGTTCATAGCTCCACTTGTGAACAACTCTCAATCTTCCCACGACTTCTTCTTAGCTACTCAAGGACTTCATCCCACTATGGTCTTCCTGTGCTACAAAAATGAAGACCAACATAGGGCATGGAGGGTTTCCACCTATCACTACAATATTTCCATCTCTCATAATGAACACAGCCTAGGAGGATTTCCCATTATCTATTGTGGAAGTCTTTCTCTACACAAAAGTCTCAAGCTCCACAATTCTTCTCCTGGTTGATCAGACCCTTGAGCTCCAAAACTTTTATGATAGCAGTCACCTTCATCCATCAAGGTGTTTCACTTCGGCTCCAATATCTACAATATCACATTGTCATCTAGTAGACCATAAATACCTAATATCATCCACACTTGTTCCTCTCTCATGTTGCCCTCTAACAGTCCACGAGAGACCAATTCCATTTTGTAGCATCTGTTCCTAGTTAAGGAATCCCCACACCTGGGAGACCCTTACATATGGATGCCCACAAACTCCACCAATCTGCCCTTTTCCCTACAATAGAGGATCTATTGCACGAATTTGGGCATCTCAATGTGTCCTTGCCTAGGAAACAATAAAGGGTCCATCTGCAACACACCTTGTTTCTTTCCTCTTTCCTCTCAATCTAATGTGCATGTTGTCACCTTGGTTGCTTGGTATGCCTCCCAAAAATCCACGTGGATTCCTCCAAACAACTCCTAAAGCCTCCTTAAGCTTCCCATCAATTGATCCTAGCAAGAGTCAACACTTTGACCCAATGCATCACGACCTTCTGCTGCAAGTATGTTGCACAATCACTATGGAATCGGTCACTAGTGTAGGGCATATAATCATGATATCTACCCTCTCCTCATTGACTTCCATAGGTTTCCCTTAACTGATCCAATCCGGTCACAAGTTGACCCAATACACCTCTCCAAATACTATTGTTTACCTCGCTCGTTGTTGTACTTTTTCATCACTGGTTAGGCATCATCTACAACCCTACTCCTCCATGAAAATCAACAACCAACCCTCTAAAATTTGTGGTCCTCCAAGGAGACACTCCTCCACCCACATGCTGCCCCTTTTATGCTTGTTCCACTCTAAACGTAGTAGAAGAGATGGTCCAGTTTTTGGGTATTTCTTGCAGCCTAGAAAAACAATTTTTGTAGGGTAACAAGCCCCTGAAAAACTCCACCAAACAGCCTCTAAAAAAACATTGTTCATCTCCTTTTATTTGTGGCTTTACTACCCTGCAAATTCACCGAAGAACAAGTTTCAAACATGCCTCAAATAGCCCTTTAATCACCCTCGATTTCACCTACATTAGTACCTCAGCCTCCTTTTGTTGTCCCTTGGCTCCTTTTGTTGTCCCTTGGCTCCTTTTTTTGTGGCTTAATTAGCCTTCACGAAAATTTCAGAGCTCCTTTGGTGTGTATTGACCACTCTTGGATGCTCTAATGTTCTCACACTCACCCTCATTTTATACACAATTGTGGGGCTCATTCCAAATTTATCCTAGGGTTTTTCCAACTGTCACATGCCTAAAATAACCTTAGGTTGACCTTAAACATAAGCCACAAACCCAACATATAAATTCAAAAACTCATAATTACTCAACTACAACTCGAAATCAGAATTTTCTCGTTGTGTTGGAATTGTATCTTTAAGCGCTATCAACCTCATCCATCACATGTCCTACCTTCATAGTGGTTTTTTCCCAAACATTGATGGGTGAAAAACCCCCAAGTTGGATCTCAAGCCCACAACCCCATTTGTGATGTTTTTACCTCCAACCCTTGAACACCAAGGCTTGGATTACCTCCCAAGCTACACAAAAATCAACACTCCCTCGTAGTGATGGAGGTACTTCCAAAACTAGGAAGTATGTATTATATGCCGACGACACTAGCCCATCTTTCATCCACCATTGCAGCATACCCTATAGATGAATCTGACAATATCGGTAATGCCTATAACTCGTCACATCCTAACCTGAAGATCCCAAACCTCCATAGGGATGCTCAGTCCTACAAGCACTCAGTCCTCCAATGGCTCATTCCTACAAGAACTCATCCTCCTGGATCAAATACCACTCATGAAAATCCCACCAATCTCAGATATGTAACACCACAATCCGATGAAGACTCTAGCATGCCAACTTGTAGTCCATCACATCAAGCCATCTTGATCAACCTGATCTCATCCATGCCAAAGAAACCCTTTAGTTGTCCCAATCATCCATGGAACATCACTGTAAGTCCATGGTCAACAATATTCCCTACAACAAAATGTTGTTCACCAGGCTCACCACCAATCCACCAGAACTCCCAACCCATCTCGCCATGTAATATGTCAAGACCACATCTCCATGTCTTCAGCTGCATCCTCTCCTCCATGATCCTGACAACAAAAACTCCCTTTCAGTTGATTCGTTGTGCACACTCTGATTCATTGACTTCCAAAGTAGCTCAAATACGCTTTGATACCATGTTGAAGTTCCATAACCTTGGGTCTGGGTTAGATTCTTAAATATATGACGCTACCAAACCAATAATCTCAACCACTAAACTACTTTTCACAATGGAAATATAAAGCAGTAAATCATATATGCACAAATATACACAACTTTTTAAAATTTTCAACCCAGCTTCATTATATTAACAACATATAATATAGTAGTCTAGGGCTCTCATACAAGGGATAATGGCCCTCATACATCCACTAGTACAAGACAATATACTCTGACCATCTAGTTGTAGCATGCTTTAAAAGTTCCTCTTGGTCATACCCTATACCTGCATGGTCCTTTGGCTCTCGATCTATGGCTCCTACCTCTATCAATGCTCCAAGTCCATCTAGCCACTGAATATCAGTTTTCCAATCTACTCTCTAGTTTATCGTTTGTCCACCAATGTATCAATACATCGATACTCCTATCTATTTTTTCACATCTCCACTTGTGAACAACTCTCAATATGCCCACTATTTCTCCTCATCTACTCGGGGAATTCAGCCCAATATGGTCTTCCTGTGCTGAAATGATGAATAATAACATATATAGGGCATGGAGGTATGCCATCTATCACTACAAGATGTCCATCTCTCACAATGAACACGTGCTAGGAGGACTGCCCATCATCTATTGTAGAATTCCTTCTCCACACACAAGTCTCAAGCTCGAGAATTATTCTCTTGGTTGATCAGATCCTTGAGCTCCACAACTGCCAGGCTAGCAGTCACCTTCATGCATCAAGTTGTTGCACTTCGGCTCCAACATGGACACTATCATGATGTCCCTCAGTAGACCATAAGTTCACAATATCATCCACACTTGGTCTTCTCTCATGTTTCCCTCCAATAGTCCACGAGATACCAAGTCCACATTGTAGCATATGCTCCAAGTTAGGGCATCCCCACACTTTGGAGACCCTTACACATGGTTTCCTATAGATTCCACCAATCTTCCCTTTGCCCTGAAATAGAGGAGCTATTGCACAAATATTGGAATCTCAATGTGTCCTTGCCTATGATACCATAATTCCATCATACAAGGGTCCATCTACAACACACCTTATTGTTTCCTCTTGACTCTCGATCTAATGTGTATGTTGTCACCTTGGATTCTTGGTAGGCCTCCCAACAATCCATGCAGATTCCTCCAAAAAAATCCTAAAGCCTCCTCAAGCTTGCCATCCACTAATCCTCGCAATATTCAACACTTTGACCCAATGCATACCAACCTTATGTTGCAAGTTTTATATTCAATCAGTATGGAATCAATCACTATTTTAGGGCATCTAATCATTAGATCAACCCTCTCGTCATTGACTTCCATAGGTTTCCCTTAACCAATCCAATCCAGTCACAATTTGACCCAATACACCTCTCTAAATACTATTTTTTACCACGCTCGTTGTTGTACTCCTGCATCACTTCTTAGGGAATCATCTACAACCCTACTCATCCATGCAAATTAGCAACCAACCCTCTAAAATTTGTGGTCATCCAAGGGTACGCTCCTCCACTCACACGTTGCTCCTTTTGTGCTTGTTCCACCCTAAACACAACACAAAAGATGGCCCAACTGATGGTTATGGAATGCGGCCTAGCACAACAGTTGATGTAGGGTAATTTCCCCCTCAAAAATCCACCAAATAGCCTCTAAAACAACATTGTTCAGCTCCTTTGATTTGTGGCCTTCCTACCCTGCAAACGCACCCAAGAACAACCCTAAAACCTGCCTCAAATATCCCTTTAATCACCTTCATTTTTACCTACATCAACTCAATCACCTACAGTTGTACCTAAACCTCCTTTTTTTGTCCCTTGGCTCCTTTTTTTGTGGTTTAGCCTTCACAAAAATTTTAGAGCTCCTTTGGTGTGTACTGACTACTCTTGGATGCTCTAATGTTCTCACAATCACCCTCCTTTCATACACAATTGAGGGGCTCCTTCCAATGTTATCTAAGGGTCTATCCAATTGTCACATGCCTAAAATAACCTTAGACAGGCCTTAAACATAAGCCACAACCCCAACATTTAACTTCAAAAATTCATAACTCCTCAACGAAAACTCAAAATCGAACAATTCTCATTGTGTTGGAATCATATCGTTGAGCACTATCATCCTCATCCATCAATGTCGTACCTTCATCATGGTTTTGGCCCAAACATCAATGGGTGAAAAACCCCCAAGCTTGGATCTCAAGCGCATAAGCCCATTTGTGGCGCTTTGACCTCCAATCCTTGAACACCAGGGCTTGGAGTACCTCCCAAGCTATACAAAAATCAACATAAAATAGTTTCAGATTGATCGCAATGAATATTGTGTGTAATTCACTAGATTCCTATTATTCGCATTTTCTATCATTTTCCATTGCTACATTGTCACTTTGTGCTTAAAATTTTTATTTCATCATTTTTCATCATTCAATTTATTAAAAGTCTCTCTCATCTCAAAAAACTGAGGTAAATAAGAAAAATTAAAGTTAAATTGACCAAATTAATCTTAGACACATTTATCATATTTAAAATGATCAAAAAAATTATATGTTCAAAAAAAATTGTGATGCAGGTCCTCACCAAACCTACATATTCCCCAGGATAAACTTAGTGTGATAGGTTATTGGCACACTCTTCTAGGTTACGAAACCTCTACCAAAGTAAGAAGAAGACACTATTGACCTTCTCTAAACCTTACTCTTCCACCAATGTTGGATTGACTCTAAACTTATCCTTTCATGCACTTAACTCTCAGAACTCTCCAATATATGAAGATTTCCTTTCAAACCATGTTCTATCATTACTTCTTTCACTAAGGCTTAAAGCCTACCATAAACATGATAGTTCATAAGATTTTAGTTCTTCAACGCTTTCTCATATAACACAGAACCTTGGCTTTAGACCAGGCTCTCATCACAACATCATATAAGAGTTTAAATCATGTCTTTCGATGCTCTTACACACAACATGAAACTTTGACACGCGATCAAGATCATATCGCAATATGGAAAATGGGCTTAACCCCATTCATATCGGTGCCTCCACACACCATGTGACTTCAACACATATCCCTCGACTCTCAAATCTTGCATTCATCAGCCTTGACTTCCACAATTGATCGTCCCTCCATCTCTTTCTGACTTTATTTCCACCATTCGATCAATTCAAGAACGCACAAGAATCATCCATTTCCTATTCCTAAATCCTTCATCTATCTCTGTGCATAAGTATTCAGATTCGATTTGCAATTGCATACGAAACTTCTATAAACCTATATCAATATCCTCATCTTCCTAAATGTTATGATTCTCTGCGTGCAAGGTCGTAACATTGTGCCTGCCACTTCTCAAGACTCAGAGCTTGTGCTCTGTTCTCACCTTTTACCTACAAATTACTCCATCGCTCCTACATCATCACTGGTTCAAAACCGTCATCTCATCTATCTAAAGGTGACCATTGATTTACCACAGTCATTCAAATGAAATTTTTTTTTTTTAGACACATTCACACACAATAACCCTGAAATGTGCAAATACTGTATTCAAGGAGCATTATCTAGGTCATCATAAACTTCCTTCAAATATTGAAACCTCTCTAGTTTCTCAATCGACCTCCAGCATCGATTCCACACTAGAAATAAATACGTAAGAATTCAGTTTCCTTTCATTGGATCCCTACATTTATCATTATTAAAACACCAACGATTGTAATCTTGCAGTGAAATTCTACCCAATCAATCCTTCAGTAGACTACAATGACTGTACATAGCTTTTTCATTGTAAAATGACTGCAATCCTCATGTTTTCAATAAAGACAAGGAAGATAAAGAATTCTTAATTGCCAATGTTAATTATTACCATGCCCCTATCACAAAGAAGAGAACAGTACTGCATATAGATCATATCACACAGAATATCCCCGAAATTCCATAACAAATGCTTCCATTACTTTAAAACAATAAACCTTCTACATACAGTCCATTTACCCTATCATGGCCACGTCTGTATTATTGTTCGTCTTTTTTTCTCTATTTTTTCTTACTTGTAAATTGTAGTCTCATATACAACGGGAAGTCCATTCTTCCAATCCTCAAACCCTAACTTGACTTCTAAATTCACATCAACTCGTCTAAAAATAAACATTCAACTCTATCCATTTGATGACTCAATAAACAAGATGTGTTAAGACTCTGAAATTCACCACAGTAGATGATGATTACAATGATTCCTTTCTAACTATTAGCTCACCTACTCACCTAACATCTCCTCACACTAGGAACCTTCTAAAATACTTATACTAATAAAATTTATATAGTTTAAGACGATCTTTCGATCAAACCCCTCCTTGAGCTATTAATTCTAAAAGTATAACTAGACATTTGCACTTTGACCTTGGAAATAGTATACGCATCAGAGCTCCCAAAGTAAGAAGAATACTATGATCACTTGACCATGTTCCTTCGGTTTTAGATCTTTCTTTGGATCCCAAACTCTATTTTGTTGTTTTCCATAAGGCTGCATTGTTTTCATCATTCTTCGGTTGCAATCTTCCAGGAGCTTCCATAATTTGTCTTTGTAGTTCTCCATTGTCTCTACCTTCATTTTTCTTCACTGCAAACAATTCCACAGTGGATTTATTTCTTCATTCTGCTATAGCTCATCTTAGGTATACGCATTAGGTTCCATAGTTCATGTATGGCTTCTTGTAATTTTAGTCACATTCTTTGTAAACTAATTTGTTTTCCTTACTTTGCAATTGTAGTTTGTATTTCCCGTTATCATTCATCACTAAGCCTTGTTGATTTCTTTCTCAGACTTTTCTTGCTTCAATTTGTACTTTGTCGCTTAAAATTACTCCATTCTTGCTACAAATATTGTTATGGACATTGCTACATCCAAACTTCTGAATAGCTCTTAAGATATCTCCCTGCAACATCCCTCTTGCTCCAATACTGCAAGTTTACTTCCAAAAAATAAATTATGATTCTTTATGCAACATTAATATACTCATTCACTCTTATTTGTATACTAGAAAACATAATCAAGTTTTGTAAACTATAGTATCTTCCTCTGCCTCTTTCACAACTTGAGCCATTTTCACATCATTGTCTTGTGATTCCTTTCTCTTGCTCAAATATTTCCGGCCAAAGCATTTCAACCATTCCCTTTGTACTTGTCTCATCTCAAACACATCATCAATATGGCGCATTTCAGTTTCGGCATAACCCTCTTCTTCTTCCTTGACAACCGTTAGTGATTGTCCTTGACTCTAGGCTTGATTCGGCAGTCAATTGACTTCTTCAAACATTGTATCTTAGGTAGCATCATCCTCATCGTATGCCTTTTGCAACAACTTAGGCCTTCTTTAGTTCTAAAAAGTGACTCTCCTTCAGCTTGGAGACACTCTGCCTCATCTTCTGGCATCTAAATTCAATTGTACATTGAGAATATTAATTCTCGGCTTGCTAGTCTATCCTCAAAAGACATAACTTAATCCTGAAATCGGTTATCTACATGGAATTTCTCCCCGAAAACTTTGTACAATCTTCACAATTTTCCTCTTCTTTGTCACAAGTCCGAATCGTGCAATGACACTATTTCTTCCTTCATCCTCTATCGAGAATAAATTCGATTCTCCCTCATTAATGACGATTCTAAAGGTTTGTCTCTGAGTCTCCCTCTTGGCCAATCGAATAATGGTCCTCACATCCTTAACAATAACGAGTTCCTTCATATCAGAGACATGATACATCTCTGGCCCTTCAGAATCTTTGCCCTTATTAAGTAAAGTCTATGAGTTCCTTTTGCTACAACAACTCAACAGTGCTTCATCGAAGAAAACACTCTTCAGCATACCTTTAACTTGACAATTCTCGATGTCATTAGAGACAAATCAGAGATGGATTGCCTTCTTCAACACACCTCAAACACGGTCAAATTATCAATCTCAAAATCCACCAAGGCCAGTGGTCTCATTTGATGATATAGTCACCAAATATTCCTTTTGTTGTTCTAAGTCTCTTCCCGGGACTGAGAAAGTCTTCTTGCCTTTCTTCCTAGCTTCCTCAGGCTTATGCTCAGTTAAAGGCTTGACATCCTCTTTTGCTTCTTTCTGTTCTTGGCCATCATCATAAGCCAAATATTTTCTGTTTTCAACCTTCATAGAATGTTGAAAAACATCACCTTCAATAAAATGTGCATGTGCATGTACATAAGACTCAGCGATCTGATCTTCTTTCAAAACATGATTAAGATTATGTCCTTCTCCTTCATTCTTTATGACAATATTAGCAAATTGTCCTTCTTCATTCATTGTACTTATTTTGAGCAATTATTCCTTCAGTCAGGCATTTATCATTTGATCTTTCCTCTTATGTAGCTTATGCCACCTTATCTTTCTTCTCATAAGAAAACCACACCTTTGGTCTTCCTTATTCCTCTACTCCATCAGTACTTCAAGATGGACTACTATCTCTACCTTCTCCCTCTCATATTCTTCATCACTCATTTTCCTCCATATGCCATTTTCTTTGGCATCTTCTTTCTTCACTTTGTGGCTACTTCCTGAACCTCTGCTATGACTATCAATAGTCATCTTCTTCTTTATTTTCATGAGCTTCTCGCACTCACTATGAGTTGCACTAAGCCTCTACAGTAATAAGTTATCCCTGCTACAACTTACCTCACCAAGCTCTCTTATGTATTTGGTCTTTTGGTAAGCACTAGTCCCCTATTTGGAACCTTCTTTCGAGAACTCCTCTGCTCCTTCTAGGCTTCAACTCATCCGCATTTTTGAGAACACAATTGTTCTCTTATATTTCAATCACAAATGA
Organism: Pinus albicaulis; assembly: GCA_034641835.2. NCBI lineage: Eukaryota > Viridiplantae > Streptophyta > Pinopsida > Pinales > Pinaceae > Pinus > Pinus albicaulis. Next base: position 1,526,797,708 of record CM076578.1, read on the forward strand.
AATACTAGGTTCTGGCTACACTCTTCTTTCACTCAGAAATCCTTACTGGATTCCTTCATCACTTCTCTTAAGGTTGTGATCTTCTTGCTGATATGCCTCACTAATTGTTGTTACCTGCATATCAATTATATTTAAAACAAAGACCAATTTGACTTTTCCAAATCTTGTTGTTGCTAAATTTCTATGGCCCTTTAAAATGGTCTACCTGCTGAGCTTCCATCTTTGGCTGATCTAACCTCTCCTTGCGTACAACTACTTCTCTGATAACTTTCCTTATCCTCCTTAAGCTCTAAGCTCACATATAAAATTTGTCAATTCACAAAACCTCCTCTACGGACCTTATGTCTGTCTCCAAAGAAACATTCTGCTCGATGCAAACGTCACGGGTCCTCACCAAACTGCCATATTCCACGGGATAAACTTAGTGTGCTAGATTATTAGCACCTCTTCTAAATTCTGAAACCTCTACCAAAGTAAGAAGAAGACACTATTGACCTTCTCTAAACCTTACTCTTCCACCAATGTTGGCTTGACTCTAAACTTATCCTTTCATGCACTTAACTCTCGGCACTCTCCAATATATGAAGATTTCCTTTCAAACCATGTGCTATCATTACTTCTTTCCCTAAGGCTTAAATCCTAACATAAACATGATAGTTCATAATCTTTTAGTTCTTCAGCGCTTTCTCATACAACACAGAACCTTGGTTTTAGACCAGGCTCTCATCACAACATCATATAAGATTTTAAACTCATGTCTTTCGGTGCTCTTACACAACACGAACGACCCATGATCGATATCATATCACAATATGGAAAAAGAGGATTATCCCCATTCATCAGTGCCTCACACACATGTGACAACACATATCCTCGGCTCTCAACCCTTGCGTTCATCGGCCTTGACTTCCACATCAGCATTAATTGTCCCTCCATCGCTTTTACGACTTTCTTTCCACCATTCGATCAATTTGAGAATGCACGGAAGACGTCAATTCTGTTCCTAAATCCTTCATCTATATTTTAACGCATAGGTATTGAATTCCAATTTTGAAATTGCATAAAACTTTTATAGCTTTATCAATCTCCCCATCTTAGGAAGGTTACGATTCTGCGTGCAAGGTAGTAACATTGTGCTGCCACTTCTCAAGACTCGAGCATTGCTATGTTCTCGCTTTTGACACAAGTGCTCCATCGCTCCTACATCCTCACTAGTTCAAAACCTTCATCTCGTCTATCTAAAGGTGACCATTGATTTACCATATTCATTCAAACACAATTCTTTTTTGTTTTAGACACATTCACACACAATATCCATGAAATGTGCAAATACTTTGTTCAAGGAGAATTATCTAGGTCATCATAAACTTCCGTCAAAGATTGAAACCTCTCTAGTTTCTCAATCGACCTCCAGCGTCGATTCCACACTAGAACTCAATACGTAATAATTCAGTTTCCTTTCATTGGATCCCTGCATTTATCATTCTTAAAACACCAATGATTGGAATCTCGCAGTGAAATTATACCCAAGCAATCCCTCAATAGACTACAATGGCTGTACATAGATTGTTCACAATAAAATGACTGCAATTCTCAGGTTTTGAATAAAGACAAGGAAGATAAAGAATTCTTAATTGCCAATGTCAATTATTACCATGCCCCTATCACACGAGAAGAGTACGATGCCACATATAGATCATATCACAGAAGATCCCTAAAATTCCATAACAAATGCTTCCATTACTTTGAGCAATAAACCTTCTACATACGGTCCATTTACTCTATCATGGCCTAATCTGCCTTTGGCCATCTTTTTTTTTCCTTTTTTTTTCATGCGTGAAGCTTGCGGTCTCTGCTCTAGCAGAGAATTCCGCTCTTCCCAATCCTCAAACCTAACCAACTTCCTAAAAATTCTCATCAATAATCCTAAAATAAACATTCGACTCTATCCATTTGATGACTCAATAAACAAGATGTATTAAGACTCCACAGAATTTTTCCACCTAGTGGAGATTCGGTTACAATGATTCCCTTTCTAACTATTGACTCACCTACTCACTAACATCTCATCACACTAGAACCTTCTAAAATACTTGTACTAATAACATTTACGTAGTTTTACAATGATCTTTCGATCAAACCCCTCCTTGGGCTAATAATAAGACCTAAATGTATAACTTCTTATTGCACTTTGACCTTGGAAGCCAATGCTCTTGCATCAATATGTTTGACCGCAAACGACTGAAACCGGCCTAGATCCATCTTAATCTCAGATCTATCAAGCATCGAGAGAGATCAAATATCTCGAGGTGTAAACCTTTCCTCAATTTTTGCACTCAAAAAATAGGATTGAAACTCAAGAGATTTGATCCCTCTCAGTGCTTGACAGATCCAGGATTAAGATGGATCTAGGGTGGTGTAAAATAATCTAAAAGAGTTTATATTGTAACTCCAGGTAAGAGTTGATGTAGTAAAATTAACCACAAGTAGGCTATCAGGTTGTGTTACAATTGGGCCACTAGGAGGAAGAGATTTCCATTCTTTCGAGAGGATTTTGTTCCACAGTTGAGAAAAGTTAGACAGGATAGATAGGAGGTAGAGCACATAGAGAGGATCTATGCACTGTAGTAGCCCATGGGCCACAGGCATTACTTCTTTGTACCTGCATTCATATTTCCAGTCAGAGAAAGAGAGCAAAGCAACCTCACCTTCCATCTGGGTTTTCTCCCGAAAAGGTTTCCCAAAGAGCATATTTTGTGTCTTATGTGTGTGTGAGAGAGCTTATTTTGTCACTCTACTTTTATGCATAATTTTCATTCGCATCCATGCACTCATTACAATTAAATCTATAAATTTAGAATTTAATCACCGTCGATAGATTTTGTTGGGAATGAATTGGTACATCAACTTCACGGGTCGCAACTTTAACTTAATCTTTGTTTGATGTGCACGATGCCTAGTTAGAAATATATATCTGAGGACTACAACTTTATCTTACAAATTTCAATTAAAAACTCACATTCGTCCATTTTCCAAAAAAAATTCGTTTAGAGTATCCAAATGGCTTCAGAAGTTAAGGACACAAAAAATGCCAAAAATAGTAAACTACGCTACAATTAAGGAAACTGGAAAACTCAAAGAAACAATGGTGGAGGGCCAAGTGGAATAGGTGGGTGGCCACCAATATCCAACTAGATCAGTCCCCACCCCTTAGGAAGCAATGATCCCCATTGTGTTGAGTGCCTCCATGAGATGGGAAACTACCTTTGGCAGGGCTTGGTCCCTGGTGAGCCACTTGCCTTGAGGTGCGAGGATTTGGTCGGCTTTGACGACCGGAAATACGATTGGATCAACCTGGCAGCAAGTGTTATTGATTGTGTGTCCATGATGCGGTCAGTGGTGGCTTGTTCCACATCACAGTCCTGATTAGCTCCATTGGAGTGAGTAGTTCTGTAATGTCGGATGTGTCAGGTAATGGTGGAAAGTATGGCCTAAGGCAGGTCCAAAATGAACACTAGGTCCGAGGACGAGGAGAATGAATGTTGGGCTTGAAGGAGTGTCCCCTACAACCTTAGTTATGTTGTACGACCCATAACGAGCTGGTGAGAGCTTATCGGTGTGTACAGCAAGGCGCTCTTTGCCAAATGTATCCAAATTCTCACTCACGGAGACATGTGGCACCTAGTCTTGATCATGCCATTGCTTGTGCTTAGCGTTGGCTCTATACACTAGTACAAAAATTAGTTACTAAAAAAATGACTAAATTTTGCATATAAACGACTATTTTTCGGTCGGTGGCCAATAGTAGCTAATTTACAGTATCTTATAACGCGACCAACTTTTAGTTGTTTTTAGCTTAGTCATTAATTCGCTATCTCAATTTTGTTGTCTAGTAGTATATTTGGTCATTAATTTGGTCATTTATTTAATCATTTATTTAATCATTTATTTGGTCAATAATTGTCACAATTAATGACCAAATATACAACAAAATATATTACATATAATCACTCGAGAAAACCAATTAATAACCAAAGAAATATGACCAAAATGTTGGTCGTGTTATAATATATTGTAAATTAGGCTGATATGTCATATATATGCAAATTTTGGTCATCGTTAAAACTAATTAATGACCAAGAAATATATAGCTAAATTTTTTGTCGTGTTATAAGACAATAAATTAGCTAAATAGTCGTATATATACAAAATGCGGTCATTATTTGTAATCACAAATTTATATTTTACAGTATTCATTTATCTTTTTTTGGTAGTTTCATATTCATTATATAAACGACTAATTTAATAGTTTATATTCATTTCATTTACTTTCATTAATAATCATTATAAATGACTAATTTAATCGTATATTTATTTTATTTGTATTCATCATTAATCAATATAAATTACTAATTTAATAGTTTTAAATTGATTTTATGTGTTCATTATTAATCAATAAAATTAATTTGTATGATTTAAAAAATGTCATACAATGTGCATATTCATCTAATATGAAAACATAAAGTTGCATATGTTAATTACAATACTAAACAATAAGTGCAATTATAAATAATTTTATCCACATAAATTATATTATATTATATGAAATGTTAAAGTATTACAATGAGTTTCCAACTTAATATTGGTTGGACTACAATTTACACATGAAATGATGTTTCAACACTTCAAAACATTATCATTATGTTGCCAAGGCATTGCAGGTGAATTCACCAACTCTGAAGACTTGACCATCAGTGCCTATAAGTGTGTATTATGCGAGATATTGGCTCAAAGGGTATCACCAGACTAGTTCTCTTCTCTCTCTTTTTTTGCATTTGTCGCTCCAATGTTATTGCTCTCCTCTTTCTTCAATTTATGCTTCTTACCATCAATACTGAGTTCATTTTCTGAAAACAAAAAAAATATACAATGCAGATTGTAAGACATGAACGACAATGAACACTAGAATATAAAGTAAATTTGTCTATAAATATTTTATACGACATATACCTCAACATCAGCAATGTCAAAGCCATTTTTCTCCATACAAGTAAGAAACTCGAACAAATTTTCTTCAGTTGGGCGATAGTGGCCACTATAATGTGGCCAGATGCGCTGTATAAACAAAGCAAATAAAATGTTGCCATATATAGAAAAGAACATCTTAGTAACTTAATATTCAACCTTCAGGGAAAGCTTAGGAACAATCCCGTCAACTAAGTTATATGCTAAAAAGCTCAAGCTGTAGATAACTCGTGAAAACAAATAATATGAGGTGTGATGTTTAATCATTGTCGTTTTATTCACAAAAACATTTCATTTTCTAATGCATGAACTTGGTCAAGTATATAAACAACATGTGCTAAAATAACAACATGAAAATAAACTTTTATGATATTCATGAAAATATTTTAACACAAAATAGCTATAAGGATTCCAATATATATTGTGTAATACTAATTTCATCTTCAAGATTTGGTTGTTGTTTAAATGGACATGATACCGAGTATTTTTAATTTCATAGTTAAACGACAAAACAAAATCAAAAGAAATGTCCAAAATACAATCAAACAATAAAGAGAGGATATTATGGAATGGAAATTGCAATTATAAAAAATTGTTTACCTGTCCACCGATGTCGTGTCTGGCATTCCTACAACATTTTCTTGCCCAAAATAACCCTGAGGTGAAATAATTACAACGTTAAAAACCATACGAATTCCTACTAGAAACATTTCCAAAGTCGATGGCGCAGGTGCCTAAAGGATCTCTAACAACAAATTAATCATATCCAAGACGTGTTATGCATTGTCTCCCCATCCTTTTTCCAATCACAGTTCCTGTAACCTACTCACAACAGAGTCAAGTAACAATCAAACGAAGACATTGACATTTGTTTTTATCTTTTATATCTATAAAATTTGAATCTAATTTGTTTCATGAACATATTAATTCATATTTAAATCCTTCCTGAAATATGAGAAGGTATCAATCAGGTAGGACATGAGAAAAATCTACCTCAATGAAGTCCTCAAACAATTTCTACAATATCAATATTTTTCTTGTTGTGATATCTTGGGTAGAAAAAAGAACATATCTACAAAAGAAAAATGCATATATTACTTATGTTTAAACTTTGTATATGGTGTATTCTTAGGCAGCTTTTTAAGATGTTCCTCCGTCTTTACCAAAGAGAACTATAGCTTGGTTAAACTATGTATCCTTTGATTCAACACCAAATTCTGCAACATAAATGTCACACATTATTCTTTCTCATTTCTCAACATGTTACATATGATAAATTGAAAGGCACATAAAACCAAGAGCAAACCCTTTTCTAACCAAAACAAACAAACAGACAGTGCCTCTAATAAAACTTCATTATAATATTAGAAAATGAAAAGAGAGTGGACCATTTTTGTTATTTGACTTTTCTTATTTTTGTTATGAAAGTTCTCATGCTTCAAGAATCAACAGATGTGAGGGAAGTTGTAAATGTGAAAAAAATCATGTCGACCTAATTTGTAAACTTCTTCAAAATTATGTGAATGATGCCATTTTTGGGTGTGGTAAATCTCATAATAAGAAATGGCCACATTGGATGCAAATATTAAACATAAAAACTTGTGAACATGGCATGTATTCTAATAACTTGCATTGCAATGATGACCATGAGCCTCCACGGGTTATAGGTCCTCAATATGTTAGTATTGATGAAAGAGAGATGGCAACGATAAGCATGGGTGGTCCTAGTTTGTATGGTGGTTGTCTTCAAACCAAGGACGTCATCTCAATGAACCTAGGTTCTGACATGGTAAACCTGGATCTAGTTTTCACCCAATTTCATTCCATCATACTTTGTCAAGACTCAAAAGGACATAATGATCCTTCAACTTATAATAGGGTTGCTTTTGAAGTTATAGATAAGCTTATCCAAAGCAAATGGACTTTTGGTCTCCAAGAGATATGGATAATTTAAATGATAAAAATTATATGTTTTTTTCCCAAGATTCAAATGTAGGGATACATTTTGTGGATTTTACTAATATATAGAAGGAGAGAAATAATCCATGAGGAGAATCTACTGGTCATTTTGATTAGGGAAATACTCGGATATAATAAGATTGTTTAGGTTCAAATCAAAGATGGTGTTTAGTCATGTAGCTCCTCAGTTGTTGGTAGTTTTTAAGGTAGGAATTTCGGTTCTTCAAGGGTAGGGTCCTTCAGCTTAATTGCATCTGCCTTGGTCCTATCACCCAAAAGTAAAACATAATCAACAAAGAGTAAATATGTCAAGTTTAGGGCAATTCATATTTGTATAGTTGTCAAGCTTATAGTTCTTTTTAACTCTGTTATAACTTTGTTGAGACCACCTAGACAACCTGAGTGGGCTCAATGGTTAATAACTTTTGATTTCTCTTGGGAGGTCACAGGTTCAAAACCAGCGGGGGTAGGGTTGTCTATTGCTCGTCATGACCAAGCTAGAGGGATAGATGCCCCCAATGCTGGACGTCTCAGTCCTTGCGAAAGTCATGAGTTTCTGGTATATATGACTTACGGGTTGTTACATATACCTGGGGAGGTTGTTGTTCTTGTCTAAAAAAAAACTTTGTTGAGACCACCTACTCTACAGTCAAAAATAGCAGAGGAGCCATTAGTCATACCTACCCATGGTCTCTTATAAGCATGATAGAAGAATAGGTTGAGGCATTAATTAGAATTGCAAAGATATTGAGGAAATAAAATTCATTATCTAGTTAACCAAATGCACATTGAAACCTATATGGATGAGTAGCCCTAAATAAAGCCAGTTTTCTCTATCACATGCCTTAGAAAGACAAACTCACTAGCATTGCTTGTAATTTTTGGGTTTGATGTTATAAATTTCTTCTTGGGGCGCTACTCCTATTCCGTAATGGATTTGTTTCCCAGGAAGGATGCAAAATTGTTCTAATGACATGGAATCAGCTTAGTGGATTTTGACCCGACATGCAATAATTTTTGCAATGATTTTGTAGATGCAATTACATAGTGATATGGATCTGAAATCATCTCATTCTTGTCTAATTTTTTGGATTAAAGCCTGAAATGTTGAATTGAAAGCTCCCAAATATTGCCTGTGTATTTTATTTGTCAGCAATTCTTAGTTGGTCTGTTTGAAGGAAGTCATAGAACCCCTAGAAGAATTCTATTGTCCTGCTAGGTGGTTGAGGGTTCTTATCCTTTTGGAAAGAGTGCATAATTGTTTGTAAATATTCCTTTGATATTTGATCCATCAGTGCCTCATACCCACCTCACCTACAAAACTGGGGAAATATGAAGTCATCTTTAACTATTTCTCTTATAAATTCCCTCAAAATGGTTTGTTATGAGCAAATTGCTCCTCGATATGAGAAACCTTATCATGAGGCAAAGTTCGTTGATAAACAACATCATGAGGCAATTGTTCATTATAAATATGAGATGTTGAAGAGAGAAAAGATCTGCTATTTAGTAAAGACTATGCATGAATGTTAGTGATTTGGTACAAGGAAAGACATGGGTAGCGAGGGAATTGTGGAGATTCCCTACAACTCTTTTCCCAAATGTGATATGTGAGGATGTATGCTTATTAAACAACTATATTTGAGAACGTGCACAATTTTGAAGGCAAGACTATTTTGGAAATAGGCGCAGGAAGTTTTACGCAGGCTCCTGCAACCAGGCCAACAGCCTACCTGCTTACCTATGACTATGATCTATGCATTTCCCCGCTTGTCAACTGAAATTGCTCCAATTCTCTGTCGGATTGTGCCTGACGGTCCATCACTGCGGCTTCAACTAGGCTACTCGACCACATGCATGGTGGCTACTAAACTTGCACTAACATAGGTCTAGCTAGCTCTGATATAACTCCTCCATCCACAAACTAACTATGTTAAGAACTGCCCTTCTATCGGTCAATTGTGTGCCTTTTCCCTCGTGATTTCTCAACGGTTGAGTGGTGCCAACTAGTCTAGCACGTGTTGCTTCCTTCTTAGTGAGTTGCCACCTTATGCTTCTTGTGGTTTTGTTTTTGTCGAGTGCAGGCTTGCCTGCAAGCCATAGTTCTTCCACCAACGGTTGTCGACCATACCTTCCCAACTCTCCTGGGAAACTACACTTGAAACTACGTGCTTCTTCGAGGTGATGTTGGTAGATCCTTTTCTACCAACCAAACTGCGTTGGCCACCCCTTCTTCACGCAGTTTTCTTTTCCTATTGGCAGCAAGGCTTGATCCATCAGTGCCTCATTACCCACCTCACCTACAAAACTGGGGAAATACGAAGTCATCTTTAACTATCTCTCTTAAATTTATTCTATCATCCTCTTTATAAATTCCCTCAAAATGATACGTTGATGAGCAAATTGCTCCTAGAGATGAGACATCTTCTCATGAGGCAAAGTTCGTTGATAAACGACATCATGAGGTAATTGTTCATTATAATTATGAGATGTTAAAGAGAGAAAATATATGTTATTTAGTAAAGGCTATGCAAGAATTTTAGTGATTTGGTACAAGGAAATACACGGGAAACGAGGGAATTGTGGAGATTCCCTACAACTCTTTTCTCAAATGTGATACGTGAGGATGTATGCTTATTAAACAACTATATTTGAGAACATGCACCATTTTGAAGGCAAGACTATTTTGGATGTAGGCACAGGAAGTTTGACGCGGGCTCTTGCACCCAACCCGACAACCCACCTGCTTACCTATGACTACGATTTATGCGCTTCCCCACTTGTCAACTGCAGTTGCTCCCATTCTCAGTCGGATTGTGCCTGACAGCCCGTCTTTGCAGCTTCAACTAAGCTAATCTACCACATGCGTCGTGGCTACTAAACCTGAACTGACGCAAGTCTAGTTGGCTCTGATAGCACTCCTCCAACCACAATCTAACTATGTTGATAGCTGCCCTTCTATCGGTCATTTGTGTGCCTTTTCCCTCATGATTTCTCAACGGCTTAGCGGTGTCGACTATTCTAGCCTGTGTTGTTTCCTTCTTAGTGAGTTTCCACCTTATGCTTCTTGTGGTTTTGTTTTTGTCGAGTGCAGTCTTTCCTGCAGGCCATAATTCTTCCACCAACCATTGTCGACCATACCTTCCCACCTCTCCTGGAAACTACACTCGAAACTACGTACTTCTTCGAGGCGATGTTGGTAGATCCTTTTCTACCAATCAGACTGCGTTGGCCACCCCTTCTTCATGTAGTTGTCTTTTCCTATTGGCAGCAGGGTTTGATCCATCAGTGCTTCATTACCCACCTCACCTACAAAAATATGGAAATATGAAGTCACCTTTAACTATCTCTCTTAAATTTATTCTATCATCCTCTTTATAAATTCCCTCAAAAAGGTCATGTTGATGAGAAAATTGCTCCTCGGGATGAGACACCTTCTCATGAGGCAAAGTTCGTTGATAAACAACATCTTCGGGCATTTTTCATTATAATTATGAGATGTTGAAGAGAGAAAATATCTATGCACGAATGTTAGTGATTTGGTACAAGGAAAGACATGGGCAGCGAGGGAATTGTGGAGATTCCCTACAACTCTTTTCCCAAATGTGATATGTGAGGATGTATGCTTATTAAACAACTATATTTGAGAACATGCACCATTTTGAAGGCAAGACTATTTTGGATGTAGGCGCAGGAATTTTAACGCAGGCTCCTGCACCCAGCCCGACAGCCCACCTGCTTACCTATGACTATGATCTATGAGCTTCCCCACTTGTCAACTGCGGTTGCTCCAATTCTTGGTCAGATTGTGCCTGACGGCCCGTCACTGCGGCTTGAACTAGGCTACTTGACCACGTGCATGGTGGCTACTAAACATGCACTGACACGGGTCTAGTTGCCTCTGATAGCAGTCCTACATCCACAAACTAACTATGCTGACACCTGTCCTTCTATCGGTCATTTGTGTGCCTTTTCCCTCACGATTTCTCAACGGTTGAGTGGTGTCGACTAGTCTAGCCCATGTTGCTTCCTTCTTAGTGAGTTGCCACCTTATGTTTCTTGTGGTTTTGTTTTTGTCGAGTGTGGGCTTGCCTGCAGACCATAGTTCTTCCACCAACGACTGTCGACCACAGCTTCCCACCTCTCCTAGAAAACCATACTCGAAATTACGTGCTTCTTCGAGGTGATGTTGATAGTTCCTTTTCTACCAACCGGACTGCGTCGGCCACCCATTCTTCGAGCAGTTGTATTTTTTCTATTAGCAGCAGGGCTTGACCCTTATTTCAACCACTCTGTTTTTTACACGACTTACACAGCCTTGTCACGTGTGGATAATTTATTCAACCCCTGTACAACATACAGACTGATCTATATAACCCTTTTTCAATCCTTAAAAAAAAGATAACAATTGCTTCAGGGCACTATATGACTTATTTACTTCGGTCCTAGAAAAATGCTTTTGCATGATCACAGTCAAACCTGGCCCAGTGGTCATGTACAAGACCTAGCTTCTGTGATTCTGAGATCAACTTACTTCAGATTTTTTGCTTGAATACCGTGTTAGATTTCCTGCAAACCTAGGACCTGGCACTTAAATTCCTAAAATAAATATTTATCAACTGATTTAAATGAACATCTAGGTTCCTAATACAAAAAAATTCAACGGAAGCAAATATTTGAATCTCAATCACAATGACACAAATTTTCCCAATCAAATCATTTCATCATTAACAATGAATTAGAACATATTTGGCCTCTCGTCCTAGGATAATGGCCCAACTAAGAAAACACATAATACAAAATAAGCTTGGGTGTGATCTAGCAGATCTGCCCTAGATCAGTGCTTGATCTTCTATGCGGATCTAGATTTCCAACCTCTATGCACTCCCTCAAACTTGGCACTAGGAGTATCACACTCCTCCTCCTGAGGCTAGTGTCGTTATATGGTGTATCTTCTCCCTCTCCCTAATCTTGCTTTTATAACTTTACATTGAGTTAAATTCCTACCCCTAACCCTAATCTCAAAATGATTAATGGAATCTCGCTCCCCTTGAGATCAACGACTAAGATTAAAACAAAATCACTAAAGTAAATTACTTTACTTTTCCTAAGTTTCTTTTATCTCAATAAGCCAACACATTAATATGTGTTTTTTCTAAATTAGACTTGGGCTAAGCTACATTAGCAACTTTCTCACACTTGAGTAAGTGTTCTAAGGAGTTTGTGGGCAACTTCTGCACACCTAGACACAAGGCCTGTGCAAAAGTACCTACCCGAGCTACAAAAATCAACATTAAGATCTCTTTGTGCAAGAAATATTAGATAGTTCTCAATTTGAAAACTCTCTTTGTCACTCCAGACTATGTGAAGATGAGAGGACGCTTGCTATTTAGAGTATTAGTTGCTAATTTCTAGACATGTTCTATGCCATTTCAGATTAGGGCACAAAATACTGAAGCAGATAGAACATATCAATAGATCGATGAAAGACAAGCCAAAACAGAGATAATGAATGGTGGTGTTACGGCGATCAGCAGGATGCTTCTACCAGCAAAGTCTCCAATAGGTCATTCAGCGAAGCGTGTCACACATAACCTCAATACAACCCAAACAAAGAACACCGAAAGCAGCTCCATCGCTATCAAGAGAGATGGAAATCCTCCACACATTGTGTGTATAATGAACTCCAAGTCTCTCCAATATATAGGCATCTTTGGGGGTGTGTGACACATCCTTTAAGACATTTAAGTCTATATTATATTCCAGCCCGACCTAGCACATAAGTGGAATAAATTCAAAGTACATGTTCTCTTCATCCGATCGAGATGATCTTTAGATCAATCTTACACCTCTCCGAAAGAGGAATCCAATAAAAATATTGGGATCGTCATCTGAGCAGCACAACCCAGAGTTTGGACCTAGTTGTCCAAATTTAACACTCCCTCTCAATTAGGGAGAACTTCGTCCACTAGTGCAATCCAAACATCGTGCATCATCCCATCGTAACTTGCTTTGCTGGCCTCTTTATTTTAGAACAGAAGTGGGTTAGTCACAAAAACATCATACTCGGTTGACAGATTCAGCGCAGAGGTACGAAACCTCTATAGGACTCACAAAGAGTCTCATACCAACTCGAAGTTGGTTTACCTGACCCAAAGTCAGTTGGAGGTCCGAAACCTCACCAGGACTCAAGAGAGTCATATACTAACCCGAAGTTAGTTTCACTGACCCGAAGTCAGTTGGAGGTCTGAAACCTCGCTAAACTTGATCCCAGATCAAGTGGTTGGACACGTGCCATCCTAGACATAAGGAGTACGGCAATATCCGATGCGTCCATCGGTCTTGCTATGGTCTCTATTTACATTTCCCACCTCATTGGCCAAATGAGAGGTACTTCCCATGAGTCTGAAACTCCATGGGTAGGATGTATACGGGGCATAGATCAAAGAGAGGTAAACCATCTCAATATCATCACAGTGGGGTAGAAGCACACCAACTAGGTTCGGCAAGCCTAGCCCTGTGGTTTCTTATAGCACCAAAGCTATCCCCAAAACCCCCTTGGAGCTCCCAAAGCTCATCGTCCAACAGGACCCTCCAAATAGAGTCGTTCCATGATTCCAAGGTTTTCACAGAAGGTTAGGAACATGACCTTCCCCAAGGGCATTGTGAGAATGTCCGCGACCTGCTCATCAGTTCCTATATGATCAAGCCTTACGGCGCCTTGTTGTACCATATCCCGGATAAAGTGGTACTAGCCATCAACATGCTTGGATCAATCGTGGAACCCGGGATTCTATGACAAATGAACCCCCCTCTGGTTATCACAAAGGATAACGGTGGCATCTAGCACATGCTCGAACAGCTCACTGAAGAGCTTTCGCAACCAAGTGACTTCACAATGGGCCATACATGCTGCAATGTATTCGACCTCAACGGTGCTCAAGGCTACCGACTTCCTTTTCCTACCCGAAGCAGATCTATTTGAGAAGTAGCATCCAAATGTGCTCTTACGATCTACCACACTGCCAGCCCAATCAACATCAGTATATCCAAGGAGTGTCATGCTCCCAGCGGTGTATCTCAGCCCATGGTTTATCGTGCCCCAGAGATATCTCAAGAGTTTCTTGGCACCAACCCAGTGAATGTCATGATCAACTATGTGTTGATTCAAAGTGTTCACTGCACAACATACGTTCGGACGGGTGTTCACTTAAGAACATCAGAGCCCATATGAGTTGACGATACTCAGTAGAATTTTCTAACACGAGCCCAGCAGCGCTACTCCATCGGTGTCGACACGGACTTACAGTCCACCATACCAGAAGCTTCATAATTTATTTTCCTTGAGAAAGGAAAATCTCGCCAGGTCTCTGCCAGACCTCCAGGCCTAGGAAGTAGTGCATTTGTCCTAGGTCCTTCATCTCGAACTTAGCAACGAGCTCCCTATTGCATTGATGAATGAGAGGGTCAGCATCTTGTCAAGAAGAGGTCGTCCACATACAACACCAGAATGAGAGGCTTCTCTCTATCAACCTTGAAGTAAAGGTTTGGATCAGGATTACTATGAGTGAAGCCCAAATTCATCAGGTAGCTATTTATCCTCTCGTACCAAGCTATGGGTGATTGCTTCAGCCCACGAAGGGCTTTCTTCAACCTGCAAACATGGGTGTCTCAATCCTGGACTTCGAACCCCAGAGGTTGCTCTACATACACCTCTTCCTTTATCGCACCATGCAAAAATGCAGTCTTCACATCCATCTGATGGAGATTTCGTCCTTGCGTAACAGCAAGGGTAATAATAGAATATAGGTGCAATAATAATCAATGCCTTCTTAGAGAAGTCTCAAGCAACACATTTTCTCATCAGATCCATGCTTGATCTTATATCGAGCTTTGATATGTGGTCTAGGAACCATATCCTAGACATCACCCTCGCATCCTTGCAGACTTTGATGCTTTACAGTTTCTTCAAAGGATCCAGGCTCATATGGCAACTAGATACCTCTGGTATTTATATGGCTTCTTGGTATTCTTTCAGAGTTTCCCCCTCTGAAGCCATGTGACTTTAAGCCATGAGGGTCTTCTTTCCGCAATGATATAAACTCAGAAGCATATACAGATGTATTCTCCCTCTTAATGCCAGCTTCTCTTGAGAGAAGACATCTATGAGGGCATCCCAGACACCAACTTGGAAAGGAGTCTTATTCTCCCACGGTCAAAGCCATCCAAGACTCATAGCCATATATTGTCATATAACTATGATGCATCTTGGCATGTATCATATACAATATTTGTTCAAAACTTCACAGGCTTTGTTGATCATGGTTCAAGATTCCAACAACGTGATTGAAGGCTGCAAAAACTTCTCAGATCACACTTCCAAGTTTATCATTACGCTCTAATGTAAGATTGATTACGGTCACAAGCTTACTGCTACTATGAATCTCGTAAACATGGGTGTCTATCTATGTCACTGTCATAATGACAGTGACATAGAATCACAAATTTAACTCCTCAAATTTTCGGTTAATGAGATACCTTCTGAATTGTCATCATTGTTTTCTTCATCATTAACAGTACAGAAGATTTCAAGCTTCATGGTCATACATATTCTGACATATGTCATTGTCAAACAGGGAGAATATATCTACAAGCCTCAGCTTGTGTCAAAAGTACTCATACTTACTTTACAACGACTACTTGTTATTCTGTGAGGATCTGATGTAGCTTCCTCAAGCAGCCCTCTAAAATTGTCTTCTCTGCAACTTATTGCCTTCTAACATATCTTGACTTCTGCACTACTTCTTATCTTCCAGATCTGCCCAACTACAGTTAATGCTAGACTGATCTAGGGCTCCAGATCTTCAGATCTCAAATATGCAATTTGTGTCCTAAATTGCACAGATCTAGGAACCAATCATGCTGATGTTCCAAACACAGAATTTACCCTTCTCCATGTCGGTCCATACCTAATATGATACCTTTATGTTACGCAGATCTAGCTCAGTCATAAGTGCACAACTCCTGAACATGTGGTAAATGACACAGTGTGTCATCTTCTAAATATCACTGTGGTCTTGCTTATGCACAGATCTGGGAATCATTGTGTTTGTGATCTATGACCAACTTCATCTTGGATCTGCGGCTGCAACCTACAGCGTTTTTCCTTTTCACCACCAGTAGGATCTTTGACCATCCTCACTTACATAGAAATTAAATCCGCAGTTGCAGAGATTACCAAAAAAAACCTCTGCCTAGAACTTCCACCAGTATACCTACAAACTAGGCCATTCAGAATCTGGATATAACTATTATGATGTGAAAATTAGGAATTGCGCCCATAGCCACAGGAAACATCCAATCTCCTTTCTGTATTCTGGTGCAACATAGGTTGGAGACATTCTGAACTAATGAGTACTGGTTAGGAACACAGTCAGCTCACGACATCTTGTTCACGCAAAACAAATTTGAGATTTCATTGCGGCTTCTCTTTATATATATACTCCATCACTACGCATGCCCTTAATCATCTTCAAGGCTTCAAGAACCGAGCGTTCTACTCAATGTTCAAATGTGACAGACATCAACCTTCTTACACAGTCTCCATATGAGGTATCGATGGGAGTGGCTTTATCAGGTGTGGCCTGTTTTTATAACTTAAATCAACCTTTGAATATAGTGATATCCTTTGCCTAAATTCGGATCTGAAAATAGTCCAAACAGCCTTGGACACTAGCCGGTGGAATACGGCCCTTCAAAACATCTCTTAAACAGAACTTTACTAGTTCTCCCTTCGTCCAATCAGAATACCAAATATGTACTAAAACAACAAACTTACCTCTGAGACAGTCGTCAAACTGTTGTTGGTTAGGGCACATAGAGCCTTCAATCAGCCATCAAATTTGTTGCGGCCTGGTCTGGGTGAAGTGTTGTCTTCCTTGACTGCTGTCCTGGGCAGACATCCTTTAAACAACTCCACGCTGGCCTGTTTTGGAGAGGTTAGGCCTGCGGCCTACCTCAGTTTACTGTGGCTCCCTGATAGCCCCCAAAACAGCCTAACAAACCTAAAATCTAGCCCATTTATTTCTACGGTTGTCCTTCAATGGGAGGCTGCCCTTCTATGCTACTCCTTTAGGAAATTACAAACCCTTATACCAGAGTTGTCCTCCTTTCTGAGCTGCGAGCTATCTCCTTTGGACTGGCTGCACTATCCCCTAGCTGTTAGGGCTTGAACCAATCCTCTGTTCACACCTACAGCTCCTTAAAACATAGCTCACTCTTCTGCAACCTCAAACAGTGATATTATATCACACAACATCAAATAACCCTTATATATGCGGCACCCTTCCTTTCTAGCTCGAATCTGCAGAGAAACATAAAACAACCTTAGAAACTGCCCAGAATTCCCTTCAAGGCCTGCGGTTGTTTTTATGTGGTAGTTCGGCCCTGTTGTGGATGCAACCTCACCCTAACAATCCTTAATTTCCTCGGCCTTATCCTCCTGCACTCGGTCACCAAAAAAAACAGACTTAAAACAACCTTGCAATACTTCTGGTTTACCCTAGATCACTCTCATCTAGCTCTACTCCTCGGCCTCCTTAATTTTCAGCGGAAAGCATCAGAGAGGCTTCAGAGGCCTGCAGCATTCTCTTTTAGAGACAGTGCGCCCATAAACCAGTCCTTAAGCACCGTGTAATTTTCCTTAAAACACAGCGGCAACCTCCTGTAGCTCTTCAACCCTGAAAGAGATAAACAGAAAGTCTCCTCTTCCATGTCTAACCTCTGCGTCAATTCGGATGAGTTACACTTGATGGATCAATAGATCGGAGATTGCTTTTCAACACAAATTTGGCATTGTCTCCCCCTCAGCTCCGATACCATGTTAATTTCCGAACATGTTCTATGCCATTTCAAATTAGGGCACAAAACACTTAAGCAGATAGAACATATCAATAGATCGATGAAAGACAAGCCAAAACAGAGATAATGAATGGTGGCATTACGGTGATCAGCAAGATGCTTCTACCAGCAAAGTCTCCAATAGGTGATTCAACCAAGCATGTCACACATAACCTAGGTGTCACACATAACCTAGTACAACCCAAACAAAGAACACTGAACGCAGCTCCATCGCTATCAAGAGAGAAGGAAATCCTCCACACATTGTGTGTATAATGAACTCCAAGTCTCTCCAATATATAGGCATCTTTGGGGGTGTGTGACACGTCCTTTAAGACATTTAAGTCTATATTATATTCCAGGCCGACCTAGCACATAAGTGGAATAAATTCAAAGTACATGTTCTGCTCATCCGATCGAGATGATCTTTATATCAATCTTACACCTCTCCAAAAGAGGAATCCAATACAAATATTGGGATCGTCATGTTAGCAACACAACCCGGAGTTTGGACCTAGTTGTCCAAATTTAACACAACATTGTATCATGTATTCCTTTTGTGTGTATTATTGGAATATAAGATGCATTTTCTTTCACACACACACACACACACACATATATAGGCCAAGGGATTCTCTCAACCACCTATCAACAAGGTTGCTAGGCACTTGGTTAGTTTGTATACCAATAAGTTTACTAGGGATGTCATCCTCAAATGTGGGGAAGAATCCCTTGAATTTCACTGTGAAATTTTCTTTGGGAAAAAAATAACAAATATAGGCATGGTGAATAAGAGATACTTACGCTTAATATATCAATAAAATCAAATGAAATACAGGTAGTATGAAACCTATGGCAATCTACAAGATAAAAGTATGTTTGCTACAAAGAGAAGAAAAGTAATCTGTTACAATTTAGACAGAGATCAAAACAGGAATTGTAGGGATATGTATGTCTTAGGATAAAACAAATACAAAAGCAAGGTTTTGTTGGTAAATACATTTGGAACATGAGTAATAAAAATAACATGTGCAAGTTGCCAACAGACACAGATTTTATAACAAGTGTCTACAAAATTTCTGGTCACACGTGAAGCAGCTATGATGCTCATATAAATGGCGTTAAAACTCCTTTGTAGCTTTCAAACAAAGGTCAAATTTCAAAATTCTCACATATGACTCAGATATTGATTATAATACATATTTGTTGGAATTTCATGATGCGCGGTAACCTTGAAAATATCTTTATCTTTAATGATTTAGGAATTGATGTTACACCTAGCTAAAAAAAGACCCGAGATGAGAATTTCACAGAATTTAAGTAGAGATCACCTCACTAGCAACTGGTACCCTTCCTTCCACAGTTGTTACCACAGACCAAACAAGCTTAGACATATTTAAAACCAGCGCCTCAGACACACCTGTAAGCATCAGCATTTTGAGTCTCAGGAATCTATTTTGATATGAACCTAAGAGGAAGAACATTAGTCACTAACTAACAAGGAAGATTATAAATAACTTGAAAATATTGAATTCAGAATACCTGAAAAAACATATGTAAATAAAATAGATGCACTATTAGTAATCAAGAAGCGAATGTTTGAGATGTGGCTTGAACCTACCACTCTTATTATCTCCGCCACCTACAATATACCAATTTTCACCTATTGTTACGCCAGCATGTCCAGCCCTAGGAGTCACCAGATGACCCTGTAGTTGCGGTTGAGACCACTCCATCTGGTAGTTAGCATCACAGCTAATCAGAATAAAGATATATTTAAACAAAAAGGGAAAGAAAATAAAAGAAAGGAATAAAAAACTCAGTACATCTAGACAACAAAGCTCTATCAAACAAATAGTGAAGACAGAATGAAGCATAGCAACACCATATTTCAAGACATGCAGAGGCAAAATACCAAATCATATATAGGAAATGTTTAGCTGGTTTAAGTTTGGTGTCCACATTTACTCGATTTTCAAGAATCTATTTTCCTTAATATGGAAATTTTATTAAAATATATAATGTATTTAGAATTGATTTAAACAATATGTATGCAAGTGAAGAAGGCTACAGTATTTATAGCATGCCCAATAAGAAACATTGTCAAAATATTGACAGTGTCTGATTGATAAAAATATGAACACGGATATAAACCATACACAGACAAGACCAAACTCTTATCATTTAACATGAATGCGTCCACTAACCTCCAATTGACCACAGCCCTCTTCCTCTTGGCCAGAGAAAACACAAGGTCAGGATATCATTTCTCTGCTATGCTATCTTCCAAAAATCCCTCCAATGTTCGAGTGTAGGAATGAAGAATCTGAACTGCAGATTCTCTATGGGGATACCTGAAACCAGTATACCTTGGTTCATTTAGTCATTTGCAATCAACGATCAAATAATACAAGTGGGTAATGGTAATTCAAGCTTCCCAGTCTGTCTACTCACCCTACAGCCATGAATAAAAATAACATGTGCAAGTTGCCAACAGACACAGATTTTATAACAAGTGTCTACAAAATTTCTGGTCACACGTGAAGCAGCTATAATGCTCATATAAATGGCGTTAAAACTCCTTTGTAGCTTTCAAACAAAGGTCAAATTTCAAAATTCTCACATATGACTCAGATATTGATTATAATACATATTTGTTGGAATTTCATGATGCACAGTAACCTTGACAATATCTTTATCTTTAATGATTTAGGAATTGATGTTACACCTAGCTAAAAAAAGACCCGAGATGAGAATTTCACAGAATTTAAGTAGAGATCACCTCACTAGCAACTGGTACCCTTCCTTCCACAGTTGTTACCACAAACCAAACAAGCTTAGACATATTTAAAACCAGCGCCTCAGACACACCTGTTAAGCATCAACATTTTGAGTCTCAGGAATCTATTTTGATATGAACCTAAGAGGAAGAACATTAGTCACTAACTAACAAGGAAGATTATAAATAACTTGAAAATATTGAATTCAGAATACCTGAAAAAACATATGTAAATAAAATAGATGCACTATTAGTAATCAAGAAGCGAATGTTTGAGATGTGGCTTGAACCTACCACTCTTATTATCTCCGCCACCTACAATATACCAATTTTCACCTATTGTTACGCCAGCATGTCCAGCCCTAGGAGTCACCAAATGACCCTATAGTTGCGGTTGAGAGTCCCATGGTTTTAAAAAACGGAATCGGTCAGCTACCAAGCCGAGGTAATGACTCGGTAATGACTCTGAATCGGTAATGACTCGGTTGACTCGGTTTCAATGACTCGGTTTTTGTAATTAATACATTAAATATTAATTTTTTTGTACAGAAACATAAATTTAAATATTTTTATTCATGTTTCCAAACACAAAGCATTACAATATAGACAAAAGACAACATATGATCAAAGTAGGCTCATGAATATATCCATTATATCAAAATTGCACCCAGTGCACCGTCCAAGGAACAATACATGATGATGATATAGAGATCAAAACAAAAAACATAACTAAGGAGGCTCTAAATGGCCTCTACAACAAAACATGAATAGTCACTAGTAACTACTACTAGTCATCTGACTGTGACAAGCCAATGTCCTCTTCCTCAAACTCTGAACCAGAGGGGGAAAACGCTCGCTCCACCTCCTCCTCTGAATCAACATCCTCAACTGGAACTATACCCTTGCCCTTACCACCTTGAGAATCAGATAGAATGTCACTTTTACTTTAAGAATTTAACATTACCATGAATGTCACTTTTACTTTAAGAATTTAACATTACCATGTGAGGTATTGAGAGGGGTTGGGTTAGTTAAATAGCATGGGGAGGGGTTAGAAAACCTCAAACAAACCTAACAGCAGAATTAAATTCGGTTTCAAGTCCATAAAAATCGATTTTTTGGGCCCACCAGCCGACAGAATTGGCTCGGCCGAGTTAACTCGAACCAAGCCTAGTCGGCCGGTTTGTTACCGAGCCGGCCGAGCCGGTACAAAAACCAGCCTACTCGGTAACAAACCGGCCAACTGGCCGTTTCTTGTGCCTGGTCGGACCAACAAGCCTAATGGCTCGGTCGACCAGGCCTGGTCCGATTCGAATCGGCCGTTTTTTAAAACTAAGGTTGAGACCACTCCATCTGGTAGTTAGCATCACAGCTAATCAGAATAAAGATATATTTAAATAAAAAGGGAAAGAAAAGAAAAGGAATAAAAAACTCAGTACATCTGGACAACAAAGCTCTATCAAACAAATAGTGAAGACAGAATGAAGCATAGCAACACCATATTTCAAGACATGCAGAGGCAAAATACCAAATCATATATAGGAAAAGTTTAGCTGGTTTAAGTTTGGTGTCCACATTTACTCAATTTTAAGGAATCTATTTTCCTTAATATGGAAATTTTATTAAAATATATAATGTATTTAGAATTGATTTAAACAATAGGTATGCAAGTGAAGAAGGCTACAGTATTTATAGCATACCCAATAAGAAACATTGTCAATATATTGACAGTGTCTGATTGATAAAAATATGAACACAGATATAAACCATACACAGACAAGACCAAACTCTTATCATTTAACATGAATGCGTCCACTAACCTCCAATCGGCCACATCCCTCTTCCTCTTGGCCAGAGAAAACACAAGGTCAGGATATCATTTCTCTGCTGTGCTATCTTCCAAAATCCCCTCCAATGTTCGAGTGTAGCAATGAAGAATCTGAATTGCAGATTCTCTATGGGGATACCTGAAACCAGTATACCTTGGTTCATTTAGTCATTTGCAATCAACGGTCAAATAAGACAAGTGGGTAATGGTAATTCAAGCTTCCCAGTCTGTCTACTCACTCTACAGCCATGAATTTTCCTGAAATGAACCTAATCTGTCTTCTACCAGCCACCAATCTGCTTTAGCCTACCACCCTACCACAAGCTCATACAGCTCTCAAGGACATGGGTTTCTTCTACTAGTTATGGGCAATGGAAGTCGTGGAAAAGCATACAGGTTGCTTGCAGCATGAAGAACAGTGGAATAATAATAATGGAGGAAGAGACTTTCCCAATGAAAACTACACATTATATCCCTTCCCATGCATGAGGAATACATGTCTTCCCCAAGGATGTGACAGATTTGCTTGGTGCACATAAGTCTAAGGCAAGCGGCAAAGCTTTTTAGTGAAGCATGGGAAAATTTAGAGTACTCTACCAAAAGACATGTCTCAAGGACAATACATCCATGGGCCCCTTTTTCTCCTCCCCTCTTATGCATCCACAATCCATTTAGTTGAGAAATAGTACAAGCACAACACAAGAGAATAATTGGCGGAAAAGGATTTAAACCATATTCAATAATATATTAATCCAACGGTATCAATATATCGTACATGGATGTAATCACCTCATAAACTGAAGAGTGCCAACACACTAATAACTCTTAAATAGATAAGGATGACAACTCATAGGCTAACACATATGTTGCCCATCAAGCAACCTTTTGGGTGGTTATTACATTATCCATTAAGTTTTGGTTGTGTAACATTTAAACCTAACTCCCCATAACCAAGCCCGCAACTTGGACTCGTGAACATTCACTAGTCAGAGTTGTTACCTCCTGGATCCGCACACGAGACAGTCCAATTTTTCAAGTACAAACCTTAGGGGAACTATCTCAAGTTCTACCCACTCTTACCTCAATAGAAGCTGCCTTCTCTTTAGGCCAGCTCTCCTCCAGCACAAGAAGGATTTTGCTAATATCAAATCACTAATATATCTAATATCACAGATCTGAAAATTAGATTAGTGATTTGTGTTTAATGATCTTTAAAATATAAAGTGAGAACACAAGCAAGACTGAATAACTTGTCCTTTGAACAAACATTTAAAGCAGTGTTGGATAAAGAAGCTTAAGATAAGGGAAAACAGCAAGTTATGTGTACATAAGCATCATAAATAAAATCAAAACATATTGATACGAGGAACTACATGATAAGCTCATTATGATGCTAAATCATTTCCAGCTCAAAACCAACCCACATATAAAAATAATAATAATAATAATCCAATTTAAGGTCACAGCCAAGCCAGACACCAAATTGGTGTATGAGACCCCCTTGTTTGTGGGGCAAGAGACCCACCTCCGCGTAGCGATTTGACTGCTAAGTCTACGAAGGCATACATACTCTACCCCCCTCTGGTTTTGAACCTGTGACCTCTTAGGAGGAAACACATACTCTTAACCATTAGGCCCACTCAAGCTGTATAATGCAATGAATGAAGCAAAGAGATCAGCAATAACCATCAAATAAGAATGAACAACAATCTTTACATTCATTAGCAAACATTAATTACATCATGGGAAAAATAGGGCATGAATACCTCTCCAATACACCCTTCTCTAACACCAAAACAACCCATAAGAAATGTGTGACATCTCCAAAGATAAATATATATACCAGAAAATTTTGATATGGTATGAATAACTCTCCAATACACCCTTCTCTGATTTTTCGTTGATTTTACTTGAACACACAAAATTGCAGTTCCTGCATTTGCTGCTATCCCTAATAGTGTTTGCTTTCCCGTTTGATCTCTAGCTCTGTTATCTGCTGCATCTCTATCATCTTCGTCCAAGAATTTGTGAGGTATTTTTCTAAGCGACAAATCCCTTGCCATGTTCATCACCAATGTAATTTCACCATAGTCTTCTGCCTTCCAACTAGAACTATTTGACTATGCATATTCCCCTACACTTTCCTCTGCCAGCATCTGTAGAGGTTCCCCTGGCCCCAGAGGATTGGCCATTACACTGCAAGGGCCCTTGTGGGGAGTTTTGAGATTGTGACAGTGTATGTTGTCTTTTTTCTTGTTGTTGGTCACAATAAAGTGAGACTGAGTGGTGAAGCTGTGACTTTGAAGCTGCTGGATTCATTTGGCAATAATACTCGTGGCCTTGGGGAATGGAGGGCTGACAGTAATGTGTTAGAGGTGGGAAAGAAACAATTGTAGGTAGTGTATTGTAAATCCCACCCTTCCCTTTCTGGGCTACAACAGCTGCATGTGTTGCATATTCAAGAGGTACCCAAATTCCCCTAACAACCATCAGCTGAGGTGATTGAGGATTTGAGCTTGTTGGTGAAGGACTGGGCCTTCTGGTGTGCAGACGATATTTCTGTCCAAATATTAAATAAAGAATATAAAATCAACAAAAAATCTCATTTTTAATGAAATATACTTTCAAAATGACAGATAAGATAAATTGGCAGTTTCGAAAATATGTTAACCTGCAAATGGCTTTTGACCTCGTCATTGGTAAGCCCATACACCTTCATCAACTCTCTAATTTTCTTTGGTGTGGCCACTGAACAACACACCAAAATATAACAAAATCATTATTTATATGGGAATAGAACAAAATCAATGTTAATATGTTAATACATGTATTGGACACCATGTATCATCTGGTCAAATTAGGCATAGATAGGAGCAGATCAACATCTCTTAGTCATAGACTCCATCTATCTAAATCCTAATCGCAAATATATATAAAACATGAAAAAAATAAATAGAGTAAACAAAATACCACTACAAGAAAATCCTCACCTTGTGAGCCACCAAGCTGCTGAACAACATTTATAAAACGTCGATGTAGTTCAGGCGACCAACACCTTCCACCCTTCCTCTATGTTTGAGCTTGAGATGTATTAGGTGTAGAAGGATATGTGTTAGCCCCATCGATAACTGAAACTGTTTACTTTGCATGCAGTTCAAGTGACCAACACCTTCTACCCTTCTCTGTATTTGAGCTTGAGATGTATTAGGTGTAGTGGGATATGTGTTAACTCCCTCAATAACTGAAATTGTTTCCTTCACATGCACTGGTGTATGTACCTCTTTTTTTTCTTTGGATCTACTAATTCTGGTAGTAGTGGTGGTAGTGACATTTAAGCAGACTGTTTCATTGGCCACTAATGATGAATCTACTTCACGCTCAACAGATGACAAAGCAACATTAGGTAATTTCCTTTCAACAGGAGACCTTACAGGCTGGGGAGCGATGACCTAACTTTCTTTTAAAAAAAGGCCAAAATTCTCCTCTCGCTCTGTGTTTTGAATCTGAAAACAATTTATGATTTGAAGGAAGAGAGTGTACTTGATGCTGAGAATCCTGCTTCTTTAAGGATTCTTCCATAGATACACCCCCTCGTAAGATGAAAATAAGTCCAATCTTAGAGATCATCATTAAATAAATAAATTCTGAAAGGACCAAAAGTCAAACAATAACCTTTTTAAAGCAACTTTTAAAAACGTATCAGTGAAGGAAACACAATGCAGACGAATAATATCCATAATTACCTACCCCTTTTCTTCCATCAACAGTTTCAGGATCTGGTTTCCATAAATTAACTGAGATCATCCAATTAGGTGTATCACCGTTGTGGAATCTCACCTTCTTGGAAAAATGATTTTCCTCATGTTTGTTATTAGCTGCTTGAGAAGATTTCTTAATAGGAATGAATTCCTCAAGCACATGTCTTTCATTCGTATTAGGAGCATTCTGAACATCCTCATGGGAAGAAGTTCATTCAAAGTCAGCCAACTGCTCCTTACAAGTGTCTATGGCTGGAAAGCATCAAATACAAGGAAGTTCATTATGAAAGGGAAAAAATTAGTGGGATTTTGCTTCAACTAGAAAACAAAATATGGATAAAGTTAAGACACATATACCGTTGTTGAGAATTTCCATACAGAAAGGAATATCTCGTTTAAATGCTTCAATTTTTCTTCGTTCCTCTTTCAATCCCTTGATATATTATTCATGCCTTCTCATTTTCTCAAGATGATTGCCCATGAGGGGGATGGACTTAAAAAAATTAGAAGATGAGGTTACAAAAGGCCCACAATTTAAGGTCAATTCTGCTGAGGATCCGATTTCTACACAGATCTATCTGTTCCAATACAGAAACTACTCAAAATATATTCTTTCAAAATAAACACAGGAAAACCTACAATCTGATCTCTTACAACCACTCATAATACCATTGAGCCATCCAACCTTCTTCGAAATATTTATCAAAGATGGCACATTAAATACTTTTAATAGATACTGTGTTTTCAATTATTCCTAGTACACATGCACTTTCACAAGGGGCAGGGCTTACACATCCAGTGAATTCTGAAAAATTATTTGTTTCCAGCGGCCAGTCCAATGCTTCCGCCAATGCACTTGGTGCACTAATTCATTGCACTCAAGTATTTTGTTCCGAAGAGGACATCCACCATTATCCCACATGGAGGAAAAAGTTTCACGTGTTCAGAATACAGATAAGTGTACAATCTAGCAAAACTAAGAAAATACAGGGACAAGGAATGTAATTAAGAAGCTTTGCATTATACAAAAAGGAAAACACTCAAACAGTGAATATAACATATGAAATTTGAACTGTATAACTACATCATGTTTCACTTGCTATTTTAATAAATAATTAGTGGTAAATAAATGATGTTTGGACTATAACCTGATGAAAAAAGGGGGTTCCACAATCCATACACCTAGCTGATTGTGTCTTCAGTAGTGGCCCTGACTTGCGTTCCTCATCCACTTCTTTCCAATCATTTATCTGTGCTACAACATCTTTATATGCAAGTATCTCACACACCAAAAAAATATAAACTAGAACCATTTTTTTTTTCTGTTTGCTAAATCTGAAATAAACCTTAAGTTTACATCATAAATCAGATTTAATTGTCTAAGGATTCCCCCACTGTGCCACAGGAGAGTTGGCCTAAAGAGAGCAAAGGAGCTATTGTGATGACATCAGGTGACCCTTCTACATTGCCCCTAGCTTTTCACTTTTGTTTTAGGTCTTTACCACTTAATGTGAGGAGAGAAATATACAACATTAGTTTTCTAATTCATAGTAGACAAACAGAGAAAGAAGACATAATTTATGTTAATGTCCATGGACAACTAATGCAGTTAACCATCCTGTTGAATATAAGCATCTCAGTGATTAGAGCATCCTTAATGCTATAGTTGAATGTGTACTAATTCATACAAAAGGATAAACTAAAGCAAATTAAAGTGAAAAGAGAGAAATGGCTCTATATGATTCTGAAAATGTGGGTTCAGATTCATCACCATTCACATATGTTCAAACCCTCTAAATATCCTTTGACTCCATTTGTCCTAAGTTGTTGTTTGGCACTAGTCTTCTTTTCATCAACTCAAAAAATATAAACTAGAACCATTTTATTTTTCTGTTTGCTAAATCTGAAATAAACCTTAATTTTACATCATAAAGCAGATTTATTTGTCTTTAATTGTCTACCGATTCCCCCACTGTGCCATAGGAGGGTTGGCCTAAAGAGAGCAAAGGAGCTATTGTGATGACATTAGGTGACCCTTCTACATTGCCCCTAGGTTTTCACTTCTGTTTTAGGGCTTTACCACTTAAAGTGAGGGTTTAGGAAACAATATACAGAACTCAAGTACAGAGTCCTCACAAGAGCAGTTATGGGCCCACATAAGTAGAGTACGTGCCCCATTAGAGTTATTGAGCCTACATATCAAAGTTGACTAGGTGGGCCTTACCTGTATCCTATTATTACATAAATGATTTAACCATAACTAGTCCCTAACCAAATGCATTAATGACACAATATGAGATGCAGTATCCACATGTACAAATTACACCAACAATTCCAAGCAAGGGTGCCAAAACGTAGAGCAAAGTGGGAGCAAAAACAGGAGCGAGAGCACCGAGAGTGCCATTTCCCAAAAAACCTTAGGAGTGGAGCAAACTGAGAACATTTTATATATATTGCCTTTATATTAAAAAAAAAAAAAACATGCTGAATGCCAAACTAGTTGTGAAATATATGAAAATTTGCATCCTTGTGCTACTCGTAGATGAATACCGCATTATTATGAAGTTAGAAATGCCATCCATAGTACATACTACAATAATGATTATATTGAAACTTTGAAAGAAATCATTATAAATAAACAAGCAAGAACAATTAAAGGACAAGCAATGTTCCACCATCGTTTACATTGGGATCGTCGTCATTAGTATCATCCTTCATCCTTTGCATCTTGTCTAGCCTTTGCCTCTACCTTGATCCTCTAGGACAGCAATCAACACCACCCAATTATGATGAAACAACTTAATCCAAGCCTTTAAATAAGGTAGGAAAAGCTTAACATGCCTAATCAATGATTTTGGTTTGAGTGAAGGGTACACTTTTGCTAAGGACGTGATAAAGGAATTCAACAATCAAGACCAACAACATTGAAGTACAAAAAGCGCTTTGTGTTGTTAATTAAATGCCAATCCCATACCCTCATATGTGATTGAATTCAAAGAAATGCTGCAATCCTATCAATGTGCACAGTCCCAAATTTTGGAAGCATGGTTCTAGGGAGGCAGTAGCCCCCTGACGGGGTGACCCCAGTAATATTTATTCCAACAAATCTGTGGAAAGTACTTTATAGTATATACTTGACAGAAGACCAGCAATTTGAATTAATTCAACTTCATTATGACATCTTCTATGCACAATTAATTGAATTAACAAGTGTTTCTGAAACTCCAGGGCACTTCCCTCATTCCAAGGATGGCACCAAGTGTAAAGCAGGCAGCATAGACTTAATGCACTTGACCCAGACAGAATCAAACTGGGGACCTGCACAGCACACCGAAATACCTGCAAAGTTATTGCAACGGTGGCCCCAACCAATTGGCGGCTAACACTCAGGGCCAATAGTACATTATTAATATTAAAAATAAAGATACATTAATAATGTGTCATTACCAATGTATCAATACTATTATCTGTTTTGGAGAGAAAAACAAAGAGGTAAGTGTCCATGTCAATCTGGATTCTGTACACGCCCATAAAAAATTGTATGGCCGGGTGTTATTAATTTTGTTTTTTAATTAAATGCGTTGAATTTTTCACGCTCACATATTTTTGGAGAAAAAAAATATGGAAAGACCATTTTACTGCTCAAAAAATGAAAAGAGACACATGGGAAACATTTCTCAAGCATTTTCCCAAACAATTCCTGTATACAAATGTGGAATAATGACCAAGTGTACATGCAAGACAAACAAAAAAACCAAAGGTTTAATGCATTTTTACTCCAGAGGAACTCAACAATATCAACTGAAAGATTATTTTCATAACAACATGCATTGAAACTCAAAACCAGAACCAACCAAAGGGGGATAAAAACTTAAGAGGAGGGATAAGGAAACAAAGATACATTTGTGTCACTCAGCTCCAGATTGTAGACGTCCATGGATGTGTCCTTCAAAAGTGGGCCAGCATGCCAAGTTCCAACATTGAGTTTCAAAAATTGGGAACCCTGCACTCGAAAGACTTTCACATCCTCAGGAGCTGGTGGAATGTAGTAATGACCAGCTTTTGAACGTACAATTTTCCCCATGTGAAATTGATTCATAAATTCATCACTGTTCTCATTGCCATCATTATATTTAGTAGCATCGTGTATGCTATCTTCCTTGCAGCCATCCGACTCATTGTTTTCACAATAGAAGGCCTTGCCACACCCAAATACCATGGCTGCCCACCAACAAAACCAAGGCACTGAGTAACACTTGCATGGTGAGTAATATTATTAAACCTTAATGCTCTACCCGTCAAATTCATTATGTAGAACCTGCAAAGAAAAAATAATGTAAGGAACTGTGAATTGGAAAATCTGATCCTTGCAAACACTATCATGTACCGTACCACTCCAAGATACATTAAATGCTATAAGAAATACCCAGTAATCATCATACATGTAATATCACTGAACTTGCCATTCTGAATCTATACGATGCGTTCATTGTGATAAGAAACACCCAATCAATCTTGTCAATTTAATATCAGTGAACCAAACAGATAAGCCTGAAAGAAGGGGGGTGTCTCAGATAAAGTACAAATTTGTAACCTGTTAGATATGATTACAAGCTAACTTGAACGGACAAATTGGCATTTGATCTAGACATAGGATATCTACTTTTAGAAGCTAAAAGTTTAAATTCCCATGGGAGTATACTACTTGTGTAGAATACCATATGTATACCTAATGCCATACATTGGTGTATTCCGCTGGAATCTGAGGAACTCCAATATTGGAAATGCTAACTTACACTGCTTCATTTAACACCCATTGTTTTAAAAAAAAATACAATAAGGCAAGAAGAGACTATAAAAGGCAAGGTAGGGTGTCTCCAAGAAGTCCAAAAGTCCACTGGGGGAAATTATTGCCACATCAATATATTTCCATTGCCAAATATTCGTTTTGTCCTGATATATAAATTATCACCAACCTCATCAGATCAGTAACTTGGATAATTCTGCCACAAAATTGTTACGCCAGCGGCACAAATAGAGGAAGGGACTTCAAGCTAATAGCCTTATTCTCATTTTGTTTCTCAAAATCTCTCTAAGTATCAAAAGAGTCATAAAATTCATCTTATAACAATTCAAGAAAGGAGAAGCTTTCACTTGTCTCTCCTGTACTTTTAGATCCCAGAATCAAAGGTTTTGATAAACCCTATAGATCTGGATTATAGAAGAATCTGAAGAGAATAAAGGCCTCGAGGACAATAGCAAATGGCAATTGAAACAACTTAACCATCCTCATATCTTGGTAAAATATTTTAAAACAACATTTTGCGCACTACATATGGTTAAAAAGTATCACATTCTAGGGGCATGGCATGAAGTCTATCCTTTTCAAAAATGTGAAAAAATATATATTTCTGTTCTTCTGTAGTTACCATACAATAATATGAAAACTATACACATACCTTATTAGTAATTACGCTCTCAAAAGGTTTTCATGAGACAATCATAGGCCTAGAGAGCAATATACAACATCAGTTTTCTAATTTATAGTAGACAAACAGAGAAAAAAGATAGAATTTATGTTAATGTCCATGGATAACCAATGCAGTTAACTGGCCTACTGAAAATCAGCATCCCAATGATTAGAGCATCCTTAATGCTATAGTTGAATGTACACTAATTCATACAAAAGGATAAACTAAAGCAAATTAAAGTGAAAAGAGAGAAAATAGAGAGTTGGATCGATAGGATTCTGAAAATGCGGGTTCAAAACTATGGAGCACCATATAATGTTTGGATCCTAGTGGTAGCTTTTGAGAGGCTAGAGACTAGTTTAACATCATTCACTTTTGCTCCCCACAAAATAGGCTTTTGAATGCTTTCCACCTCACTTTCTCTGCCTGTCTTCATGTCTTGGCATTCCAGTGTCTGCAGGTACTAGATCACACTGATGGAGTCAACTGAGGTTTTATAAGAACCTATGAAGCAACAAGGCATGAGATAGTTTTGCAGTGCATTCATCAATATAAACTTACATATCACATAATAAATACAAATGTACATTGATAAGTCCGTGGATGAAGGAAACACATTTGTTTGAGGTCTCTTGTTCCTACAAACTGGCTGAGGGTTTGGAGTTAGGAGGTGCCACAAACAGCTCTATTTCCCAAGGAAAAACTCTATTTGGTCGTGGAATTGCACATGTTTCATCCCATTGCACCTGTGATCGACAATACGATGAGTGCCGGGAAGATTTAACCTTAAAAGATTGACAAAAAATGTCAAAAAGGATACATCAACATCTGGTACTTGTGAAATAAACATTTTGTTAATAGGAAAAATAAGTTGAATGAACCACCTAAAAAACCACTACAGTAGCTACAAGAACTAACTATGGTAAGCATACAGACCTAGTAAGTTGGACCAAAATATTCCCTTTGAGGATATTTTAATGGTGCTGTAAAGACCACTTACAAGCTCGGTTTCTCTATCCTCCACTTTGGCCACCTACTGTTTTCCTACAATATGAATATGGAAGTCTAGTGAAGTTGCCACCTCAAGCTCAAATTTACCAAGAGAATTCAATAAGGAGCTTTGTAACAATATGAATTAAAATCAAGCAATACGATGAACTACAAGAGGCCATCTAACTATAATTTATAAGGGGAGATTTGATTTCTGAGGACCAAGAGAGAGTGCCACTTATTTGGGTGGCATAAGTAATCCTTGAGAAGGAGAGATGGGTGTTGTGTCCACTCAAAATGTTAGACATTTAAAAGCTATAAACATAATTTATATTTAGAAAAGTATTACAATAAATGAAGAAATATTTACTAATATGTATGCACAATGTACATCAGAATTATAAAGGACTGATCACTCCTCATAATCAATGGTACTAGTCATTTTTTAAGGCACCCACCCCTTCCCTTATCTAGTTAAAAAAAATAATACAATAAGGCAAGAAGAGACTACAAAAGGCAGGGTAGGGTATCTCCTAGTCCAAAAGTCCACTATGGGAAATTATTGCCACATCAATATATTTCCATGGCCAAGTATTCCTTTTGTCCTGATGTAAATTATCACCAACCTCATCAGATCGGAAACTTGGATAATTCTGCCACAAAATTGTTGTGCCAGAGGCATAAATATAGTAAGGGACTTCAAGCTAATAGCCTTATTCTCATTTTGTTTCTCAAAATCTCTCTAATTCTCAAAAGAGTCATAAAAGTTACTTTATAACAATTCAAGAAAGGAGAAGCTTTAACTTGAAACAACTTAACCATCCTCAGATCTTGGAAAATTATTTTAAAACGACATTTGTGCACTACATAGCGTTAAAAAGTATTGCATTCCAGGGGCATGGCATGAAGTCTAACCTTTTCAAAAAGGTGAAAAAAATATATTTTTGTGCTTCTGCAGTTACCATACAATAAAATGAAAACAATACACATACCTTATTACGTTCTCAAAAGGCTTTCATCAGACAATCATAGGCATAGAGAGCAATATACAACATCAGTTTTCTAATTTATAGTAGACAGACAGAGAGAAGACATAATTTATGTTAATGTCCATGGATAACCAATACAGTTAACCGACCTACTGAAAATCAACATCTCAATGATTAGAGCATCCTTAATGCTATAGTTGAATGTATACTAATTCAGATAAAAGGATAAATTAAAGCAAATTAAAGTGAAAAGAGAGAAAATAGAGAAATGGCTCTATAGGATTCTGAAAATGTGGGTTTAAACCTATGGAGCACCATCTAATTTTTGGATCCAGGTGGTAGATTTTGAGAGGCTAGACCCTAGTTTAAAATCATTTAGTTTTTCTCCCCACAAAATAGGATTTTGAGTGCTTTCTACCTCACTTTTTATGCTTGTCTTCATGTCTTGGCATTGTAGTGTCTGCAGATACTAGATCACACTGATGGAGTCAACTGATGTTTTACAAGAACCTATGAAGCAACAAGGCATGAGATAGTTGTGCAGTGCATTCATAATTAAAAGCTTACATATCACATAATTAATAGAAATGTATACCAAGTATTAATAAGTCTGTCGATGAAGGAAACACATTTGTTAGAGGCCTCTTGTTCCTATAAACTGGCTGAGGGTTTATAGTAGGAGGTTCCACAAACAGCCCTATTTCCCAAGGAAAAACTATCTCTGGTCATGGAATTGCACATGTTTCATCCCATTGCACCTGTGATTGACAATACGATGAGTGCCAACAAGATTTGACCTTAAAAGATTGACAAAAAATGTCAAAAAGGATACATAAACAACTGGTACTTGTGAAGTAAACATTTTATTAATAGGAAAAACAAGTTGAATGAACCACTTAAAAAACCACTCTAGTAGCTACAAGAACTAGCTATGGTAACCATACATACTTAGTAAGTTGGACCAAAAGATATCCCTTTAAGGATATTTTAATGGTGCTGTAAAGACCACTTACAATCCCAGCTTCTCTATCCTCCACTTTGGCCACCTATTGTTTTCCTACAATCTGAAAATCGAAATCTAGTGAAGCTGCCACCTCAAGTTCAAATTTACCAAGAGAAATCAATAAGGAGCTTTGTAACAATATGAATTAAAAGTAAGCAAGACGATGAACTACAAGGCCAGCTAACTAGACTTTATAGGGAGATTTGATTTCTGAGGACCAAGAGAGAGTGCCACCTAGTTGGGTGGCATAAGTAAGCCTTGAAAAGGAGAGATAGGTGTTAAGTCCACTCAAAATATTAGTTTCAAAACTATAAACATAATTTGTATTTAGAAAAGTCTTACAAATTACAATAAATGGAGATATATTTACTAATATGGCTGCACAATGTACATCAGAATTATAAAGGACTGATCACTCCTCATAATCAATGGTACTAGTCATTTTCAAGTCTGTTATATTTCTATTATGGCCTTGTGTATTGTGTCTTTGTTGTTATGAATCCATAGCTTAAATACAGTTTTAAAAATTGGCCAGTCCAAACCAAAACCAGTCAAACTATCCAATTGGATAGGGTTGGGGTCAAATCAACCACCAACCTAGACAAGTGGACCAATTTATACCAGTTTGGTACAAAATCGGTTCGCAGTGGTCTGGACTGACTGGTATTGTCCCGAACTAGTCAGGTCATAAAACCCTAACTCCTAAACCCTAAACCCTAAACTAAAAACCTAACTCCTAAAGCTAGCAATGCTTGCAATCAATGGTAATGTTAAATTCTTAAATTAAAGGGTAAAATCCTTTTACCTATATTTTTAACATCACCATTAATTGTTTCAAGATGTTTGAGATTGCTTCCAACCTTATTGGACTTCATATGGAGAATATAGAATTTCACATCCCTTGGAGCAATCCTATATATATTATTATTAGCACTGTCATTCTCTCATCTTACGAACAACTATCTCGGTCTTCTCTGATGTTTCTCAGGTTCATGGAAGGCTTATGAAGGCACAGTTTGGAGGTTTCTATCATGGTCTTAAATGAAAATATTACGATTTCTGTTTATTATGTAGACTACTAGCTCAGATCTCTTGAGGCTAGTTTGGATTGATCTATGTGATCAAGTGCAGATCTCTGTGGTACTAATGCGGATCTCGAGATACAAGTTCAGATCTCAGTGGAATTAGTTCGATCCTCTGTTGAATTTCATATAAGCACAGTTTGGATATCTAACATCAGTCCTAAGGTATGTTACACTGTTTCTTGAATGATACTGTTACTATAAATTGCAAAGTAGTCTGAGGCCTACTTCTAGGATTAAATAGTCTGAGGACCACTACATAGCTAGTGTGCTATTACAGTAGCCTGTGCCATCATTGAAGTGAAATATCTCTGTTTTATACACTCTACAGCACAATGGACCGTGTCTTGGATAAATCTAAGGTAGATGGCATATTCCACAGTTGCAATAGTCTAGATCTATATATTGGTTATAGTGGCACTATATCTAGACCGAGGGTATTTAAGTAACTGCCCAAGTGTATATGTATATGTCACAGCATGTGAGTAATTCTTATATTGGAACATAATGCAATGTGAATAAAATGCAACGTACTAAGTTATATAATATGAAGAAAGGGCTGAACCTATAATTCAAAAGATGTCCCAAAACTATGATGCTTCAGGCAATCTCGACTATACTGGGAAGGTAACTGACTGAGGTTACATATGATTAAGATGAGGACATACATGCTATAGTATGTCTGGTGAGAGTGAAAACATGATATGCAGCAGGTCATGGATCAGCAACACAAAGATGCATTAAGTATAAGACTGGAATGTGGATTGCTTGGATAGGAGATAACTGTCTTGACATGATGAAATACAAGATGACATGACAGTAACTACCTTCACTTGATTACATGGGATGTTAGTAGTATGACTATACATGACAGTGACTCTTTTAGGACCATGATGGCTGTTGGACAGTGATTCTACATCAGCATATTGACAGTGACCTTCATTGGGCTTGCAGGGCAAGCATGTGTTGTTGGCCCTAGGTGGTGTGATGTATCACATCTCATTTTACCTATTTCTGTTGAACTCTCGATATTAATCGAATAATAAGAAGAATTGAGTATGGGTTTTCCCCCTTGTGGGGTTTTGCCCTGGTCTCCAACCTAAATTTTGGTGTCCTTATTCTCTCCGCTTTTCTTCTATTTGGTCCTTACTGTTACACTGCATTACTGTGATGTATATTGTTGATCATGATGGAATGATATGGATAATGAAAAATTCAAATGTTTGCATGCAACTCATCTTCAGCTAGATGTAATATTAAGCACTAAAAGAAACACATACCCAAGGGGTTTTGACCCCAAGACCTCCAAAATAAATTTTCCAGCTTTGTTGGAAATTCAATTTTACAGCAGTTCCAAGGCTTAAAGGTGGTCTAACTTGACTATATTTAAGTCTTTTAACCTCTCCACCCTTCAATCTAAGACTTAGAATTGTTCCAGCACTTTTGGGTGGCTTATCAAAGGACTTTCTTGCTGATTTTTGCATTTTCTGCAAAAATTACAAACCTATTAAAAGCAGGACAGTAAGGCTGCTATAATTCACCATTGTATAAATGGCTTTTGCATCATTCAATTTTTAAAAACCCCAGAATACAAAAGAGGTTCTCTCCAAAGGTCCAGGGTTTTGGGGTTATGACGGATTATTTATGCAGCCTTGCAACTGAACATTTGATCCCTTCTAAGAGGCCTTGTCCTCTTTTCAAATTTGGGTAACGAATCTCAATCTCCCTTGGCATTTTTATAATAAGGATTCCCTCCAGGAAATTAGAGGGAGCCTCAGGAGTCAGAATATCTACCTTGGTCCCCCCGAAGTACATTTCCAACCACTTATCCACCTTTGCAATAATTTATGTGAAGGTGGTTTTGGGCCTTGGTCTCCTAGAGGAAATCCTTTTAGAAGTTGATGGATTAATCTAGACCCAGAAGCCAAATTATGGACAAGTTTATTTCAAGTGCAAATCTTGTTTTGACACTGGTGCCCTAGCTACATCTTTCCCTAAGCAGGTTTTTTGAGGCCACCCTTTCAGGGCACTGATTAAAAGGAATAAGAAATGCAAGCTCACTTCATGGAATGGTGCAAAACTACACCATCATATGGTTGGTTGAATGTCCTTAGGCAATGAGGATGGGATGGTGCACGAAGTTCCCCCACACAGGTATAATCCTGGGCAGACCAAGGCAGTTCAACTCTACCAGCATAAGAGCACCAGACTCACTCAAACATCAATAAAATTCTTGATGGGGAGACCCTGCCACAAGGGAAATGTGTTGAAGTGAAGAATGGGAAAGAAAAGGCCCTCCAGTTTTAGAATATTTTTACCATTTGGAATCCAACATCTTCCTTTGATTTGGCAGCACCAATTTCTTTATCAGAAGGACAATCATTAGAAGAAACCATGAAGGATAACTTTCAGCAATCAGAATACTCTCAGATTTCAACAGTGTTCCATGGGGACACGTCCCCCAAGGTGAGGTGCATACACCCCACACTTCTCATGTCTCCCCTGATGTCTCCCCATCCCCCCTAAATTTCCCCAAAATTTGAGGGTACTCCCACACGTTCCCCCTGTGTGTCTCCCCGCACCTGCATCCCCCCGTCCTAAAGTCTTGGTGTAACATTGGATTTCAAAAGTATTGAGATCAAGCAAGTCATATTATGTATGTAAACAGGCACACTTGGTATTGTCTTGTTTCTTTCACCCATCATGGACATTGCATAGTTGGGGTGTTGTTCTTGTAAATCTATGGAAATCTTTTCTAAGTGCTGGTTTGCAATAATTTGAAAATGCCAGCCATTTTCCAAAATGTGTATACATCCAGGATGTTTGTAGCCCCTACAAGAAGTTCAAGCTCCCAACTTTGCAGACCTATATGTAGTCATTTCAGCAGTTAATAACTTAAATTTGAATTTGCTTTTGTCTGAAAAGTGAAAGAGTTAAAGGTTAGATAAGTATGATCTGATTTGTGATCCAATGATCTGGTTTCATTTAAGAATCTACAGTATGATGATGACCTAGAATACCACACATGCCTAATTACCTCAAGGAATGAAAGGTATGTTTTAATCTTGAAGCCAACCAAACAATGTTACAAAAAAAAAATCAATCTAATATAAACTAGTAGATCAGAGATGCACCTCATCATAATACTCCCTCCTTAAAAGTTGGAATTATAATATTGGCACATTGGAACTTGCATACTCAACTATCTGAAAATGCTCACTACTGAAGTGGGATAGTTTAAGAACGTATCATACTGAGATGAAAACCCACTAGTGTAAGTTTTTATCACTGTTGTACATAGGTTCCCTGACACACATTATATCACTGACAATGATTGGCATCTCCAATATACTGATGACCAGGTTGCATTTGGTAGCCACATAAAATGAACTTAAATTTTGAGCTGTGAGCATGGAAAATCTACGTAAAGTGTAAAATACCTGGCCTAATGCTTGGATTGAAAGATTTTGCAATAGCCTTCCTTCAGGTCTGCTGGCAGCGTCCTCCTTTGAGGAAAAGATATATCAGATATATTGAAATAAAATATGTGTCAGAACCCTGTAAAACAAGTATATTTCACATACAAAAACATAAACAAGCACATCGTAATCAAAACGTATTACTTCTTTGTGGAAACATCTAACATGGTTGACTTATAAGAAGAAATCAAGACAATCTTAAGAAGTCAACATGATTATGAAACTGGTATCAGATTCAAGAAACAGAGGATATGAGACATTGAACAAGTAAATGGAATACTTCACTTCCTCTCGCATTTGAGGCAAGACAGATCGAACTGCAAAGTCTAAATATCCTGCTGCCTTAAGAAATATGTCGATTGTTTCTTTCTTGTTCTCTTGTAGTTGGAATAAATAAATTCCAGATCAGAAATGCTAATCAAAACAGAAAATATTGAAGAAATTAAACAGCTAAAAGGGATGAAAATGCATGAATAAATACAGACAGGCACAAAGTTTCCTGGTAAGGCAAAATCATTGAAAAATCATTTTAGTTACAGTTGAGATGTGGCAAACCAACCTTCTGTTACCTTTGGCTGGTATCCATCAACAAAAGCTTTTGGGATCAGCAAATATTTTGCTTGTGATAAAGACATCATAGACATCATGTGTAGAACAGATAACACCTCATACCAAGCACTTGATATTGCTGTTTCCTGAAAAGAAAAATATCCATGAGCTGTGATTTTCAATGAAAACTATCTTAATCCTCAATAAACAAGACCAAACACCTGAAACATCAATGCTGCTGGAGGTAACATTCTTCTATGGAACAAGCGCCTGTTCATTGTCCGCCTGATTGATCCAAACATATTCCACTAAATATTGTAGTTGACTTCCTGCATAAAAAATAAAGCAATAGAATAGTAATCAAGCTCTGCCCAGTTTTCAAATACATCTTCATTCTCACAATGCCAATGTCTTCCATAATCTCTAATCCTATACAGAAAGACCTACATTTTTTTATTTAATCAATTCCTCCTCCATTCTAAATATCGTCCATGCTGAGTATTGGTCATGAAGTCATTCACTCACAATTACATGTCAATATCTAGAAAAATAAGGTCCTGTTAAAATTACCTTTTGTTAATCCCAGCAAAACAGGTAGATAATCATCAAGGGCCTGCTGCAGGTCAGCCAGTGTCGAACCACCTAAAAACAATAATGAAGAGTTTCTAAGATTAATATACCATAATATAACTAAGCTGTAGATTCCCATCCGAGCAAACTTATCTGCACTAGAGTACTACAAAATTTATTGTCTCTCAGAGCACAGTAATTTTCTAAGAATACATGCACACAGATTGCAGCCTTTTATGTCTCTGAAACATGCATGTTGTATCATTTATAAAACTCCTCACATAAACTGTTTCCATAAATTGTAACTAATATCAACCACCATGTGTGCCACATTCCTGGTCTTTTCATTGTTTCTTTGATGAACACTATATCCTGCATTCTACCATTCAAAATAGCCTAATGTTGATGAACAATAATTATGTTTTTCAAAAGTTTGTACATCTTTGCACTGAGATGCTTTGACAATATCATGAAGCAATGTTACCATGTTGCGTTGATGTCTTTCTTTTATTTCTTGTAGCAGGACCCTCCCCTGCTGCCATGACAACTATTCGTGTTCGAAGTGCTGACAGGTGCTCAACCATTTTTGCTGAGAGGTAACCTTGAAGTGATTTGCCAAAGTCAAAACTTTTAGGAATGCGTAGACATGGTACAAATACAAACATTTCTCCACCTTGCCTCGATTTCTTCTTTGTGCCCCCTTCATATGTTGATGTGGATATTATACATCCCATGCTTTCTCAAGACCACTTCTGCAAATACACAGTAAATAATCCGAAAGCTGTGGCACATTGATAAGAAAAAAAAAACCTGTAATATTTTCCTCTAGAATCAAATGTAATGAAGACCTTAAATGAGTCGAATAGGGCAAATGTTGCCATTTTAACATTCACAATATGCAGTGCACTAAGACTTGCAATTTCCAAGGATTGAAAATTCTTAATGCAAACCTAGGTCTCACAGATTTGGCCATCATAATCTTGTTTAACGTACTCTGCAGTGGGACTTGAATCAAAGTGCACCGGATCGAAGCATGGTAAAATAGTTTTGAGGTTAGGCTGCAAAAGTCTGCTATGGAACAGTTATCTGTGACTGTTACTTCACTGCGCTGCTGCGTATAGAGACTGGATTCGGACAAATGTAGGAAATCGTGTACAATCAACTCCTGTGAGAATTATCTGACTGGTTTTGCCCGCCAATGCTCCTTGGCCATACCCACGAGTGGGAAAATGAAATTGACTGGTTTTTCCCGCCAATCCTCCTTGGCCATACCAGCGAGTGGGAAAATGAAATTGACTGCTTTTGCCCGCCAATCCTCCTTGGCCATACCAGCAAGTGGGAAAATGAAATTGACTGGTTTTGCCCGCCAATCCTCCTTGGCCATACCCGCGAGTGGGAAAATGAAATTCATTGAAAAGCCCAAAACTTTCACAATAATCATAATTATTATGCAAAAAAAATATTATTTTAATTTTTGTTAAAGTTATTAAAGGTTAGATATTAGACTTTTTATGTTATTAAAGGTTATAAATGTGGTTATAAATGTTTTAATGTTTTTCAAAACGAAAGGTAATTGAATTTGCAAGTTATTTTGTTTCTTCAATTTTTTTATTTATTTTTTATTGTATATGACAAGTCTAGATCCATTTTAACCTAGATTTATTTTAACTTCAGATCAAGAGGGATCAAATATTTTTTCACTCTAAAAGAAAGGTTTTCACCTTAAGAAATATTTTATTCCTCCCATTGATAGATCTAGAGTTAAGATAGATCTATATCGGTTTAATTATTAATTATAGTTATAGTTGTAGAAATTTTTGAACCTTATACATTATGCAGAAATTATTATTGTTAATCCGGTTATGCTCCTCCTACTTAGATAAGTTATTAACTGAATAAATTCAAGTTAAAATCGAAGCAAAACACGTAACAGATCTCTACCAATCCAGATCTAGAATAGGCACAAGCACACATTGACAAAGTGACATAGTTATTTCTGGACAAATAGTCCCCGGAAAAACCCAACGCGAGAAAA
This sequence comes from Pinus albicaulis, assembly GCA_034641835.2. Lineage (NCBI taxonomy): Eukaryota > Viridiplantae > Streptophyta > Pinopsida > Pinales > Pinaceae > Pinus > Pinus albicaulis. Next base: position 1,526,840,124 of record CM076578.1, read on the forward strand.
CCGGTCTCAGGTTGCTGGAGGGTTCTATTATTAAGAATATTTCTGAATGCACAAATCCGGGTTCCAAATCTGGAAATCTCGAAAGAGAAAATACTAGATCTACAACTCACTGGCTGATCTAGGGCCAAAATAATGACTGATCCACACCCTCAAACGGGATTTACAGAACTCAGCCAAGACTAGGGCCTAGAAACCCCAGCGTCGTCACTGAAAGGCTCTGCGTCAGCCTCTGAAGCCCCTGAAAGCTTCTGCGTTAGCCTTGGACGTCCTCCAAACCCTCAGCGTTGCTTCGGAAGGGACTGTGTTACCCTAGACTAGGTGACGCAGTCTATACGCTACCCCTGAAGGGTCTCTGCGTAACCCCTGAGGGTTTCTTGCTGAAAATCACGCTGCCCTTGGAGAGACTGCGCTGTCCTTGCTGCTGCCTTCCTCTGTGCTATCCTTGAGCTGATCTCTGCCTCTTATGTATTCTAGACCCCGGGATCAGATCATCCCCTTGGCCTAAATTCCCCTCTCTGCAGCTGAAACACTTATGAGTATTCTTAGCAAACCCTGCGCTATAATCTCAGCTTAGCTTCAGTGCTCTACCTCTGTGTGTTTACAAATGACCCCAAGCCTTTCCTTTATACTTTTCTTGTTAACAAATCAACAGCCAAGATTAAATCTTTAATCAATGGCTAAGATTAAAAGAAAGCTTGATCCATGTGACTTAAGACAATTTCATCACATGTTTAATTAAATTCACTTTAATTATTTTATTTTCCTAAGTTTTAACTTAGGAAATACATTAAAATAATTAATTAATTTAATATTTCCTAAACCAGATGAAATTTCCCAAATCCATTTCTGGATCTTGTAGATCAGGTGAACTCTAGTCCTTTCTCAAAATTTGGGACCTAGAGCACAACTGATGCTACCCCAAATACACAAAATCTCAACACTCCCTCTTAGCATCAAGGTGTGCTCTAGCAATACATCACACTATGCATTACATGACTTTGAGTACTGGTTCTGTGCTACTAAAGCTTGGCCTTCTGCCACTCAACTCTGCACTGCTGCTGCCATTCTATACTGTTGCCCATGACTCTGCCACTTCCACTACAACTTTTGTACTGCATCTCCCTCTCAATATGTTGCATCTATGTTGCTCATAGCACTGCCATTGCTGATTTGCTGCACTGCAACTTCAGTTGTTGAGAGAAACAACTGAATCTCCTACCCAATCTTTGACAGACAAGTCAGATGGGTTGCATCCTCATCATTGAAGCTCCATAGGCTACAGATCTATGCTGGCATCTAAAGAACGATGCACAGCTACAGCTCTGCCTGCATAATTAGACTCCCTCTGCACTACTGAAGTCACATCAGCTCCTTGTGCTGAAATTTATCACATTGTTGTTGCACTGCGCTGTCCCTCTGAAGCTTTTTGCGCTGATGCAGCTCACTGCGTAAGCAGCACTGCTCTGTGCTGTTGAAGTCACATAGCCTCTGCGCTGCTACTGCTTCTACGCTGCTGCTACTTTGCACTGCGCTGCTCCTCCCAGCCTTCAGATCTGCATCTGCTTCTGCTTCATTTGTGATCTATGCACCCACTGCTCCACTTGTCCCGCTACTGTCTTAAGGCTGTCATAGCTCGCATGTGATCCAAGAGATGAGTTGCTCAAGGATCTCGCCTCTATTTCATGTAGCTCCTCTACATGTCCATGTCACCCCACCTTCGTGGTTCATGAGCACTCATGACTGCATCATCTCCTAACCCATCATCTGCCACAGCTGCTTTGGAAGAAGATGCTTTCTTGTCCCTTTTCTTCTCTGGACAATGGCTGGCAAAATGTCCCATTTCACCACACTGGAAGCACTTGATCTTTGAAAGGTCCTTCTTCTTCTTTGGCTACTTCTTCGATGCCAAGGCTGCATCTTCCTCCTCTTCCTTCTTCACTTTGCTTAATGCAGGGCTGTGTTGCCTCATGGTGAATCTGCGTAGTTCTTCTTGACGAAGGATTGACCACAAGTTGTCCCAATCTGGGAGGTCCGCTCTGCCCAAGATACTTTGGACAAAAAGGTTTCCCACTCATCCATAATAGCATTGAGGGCAATCCTGACTATCACAGCATCATCTACCGTTGCACCCATTGCAGTCAATTGATCCCTAATTGATTGCAGTCTAAAGAGGAAGTGCTCCATGTCTTCTCCCTTGGCCATCATGAATGACCTCATTTGGATGTCCAACAACATTTCTCTTTGGACAGATTTTCCCTCATATAGGGAAGTCAAGGCCTTCCACATCTCGTTAGTTGTCTTCTTCTCAGCTATGTGTGGTACAATATGGTCCTTGATCCTGTCCATAATCAACTGCTTGGCATGCCCAGCAGCTTCCTTATGCTTCCAAAGGAGATCTGCATCTGTCGATGTGGCCAGAATCTGCTCTACATGGTCTCTTAGATTGTACGCCTCAAGAACAATCAGGATCCTTGCCTTCCAAACGGAAAAGTTTGAGAGGCCATCTAGCCTATCCTGATCATGCAGTCCATGAGAAGCCATCTACTCAGAATGTATCGGAACTTCCTTTTCTCTTTGCTAGAGAAATGGATCTAAGGCCCTTGGTGTAACAGGTGCCTTCTGATCCCTCTGACACTTGATTTCCCTCCTTGGAAATCTACCAAATCAACTATGATTCAGTTTCTTCTTTGATCCTCTGATCAAACTCTAAGTTTCTTTTGGCAAGAAACTTCCTAAGAAGTTGATCTCTTCCCAATCTTTGTCACTTGTGCTAAGGCTAAAAATCTGAAAACTTCAGAATTTTAACCCCACCATCTCTTCTGAATTTCTGCAGCTTTTCTACAGTATTTTCTGGATCTGACAGATTCAGATCTGAATCACACTGGCTAGCTTCAAACCAAACCAGCGTTGTTTCTGAGCTACCTCTGCGCAGTAATTGCATGGACTTGCTAGGACACAGCACTGGACAACGTCACCCTTCCCTCTGCGGGAATATGCTCCTGAAAACTGTGTTGTCCCTTCAAATCTGTGTTTCTGCTACTTTTGGCAGCTAGATCCTTCAGATTCTCCTACTGGTGACCCTCCTAGATCTGCAATTGCTCTGATATCATGTAGAAATTTATGAATCTTATACTTTATGCAGAAATTATTACTGTTAATCCGTTTATGCTCCTCCTACTTAGATAAGTTATTAACTGAATAAATTCAAGTTAAAATCGAAGAAAAACACATAAAAGATCTCTACCAATCCAGATCTAGAATAGGCACAAGCACACATTGACATAGTGACAGTTATTTCTGGACAAATAGTCCCCAGAAAAAACCCAATGCAGGAAAACCGGTCTCTGGATACTGGAGGGTTCTATTAGTAAGAATATTTCTAAATACACAAATCTGGATTCCAGATCTAGAAATCATGACAGAGAAAATACTAGATCTACAACTCACTGGCTGATCTAGGGCCAAAATAATGACTGATCCACACCCTCAAACGGGATTTACAGAACTCAGCCAAGATTAGGGCCTATAAACCCCAGCGCTGTCCCTGAAAGGCTCTGTGTCAGCCTCTAAAGCCCTTGAAAGCTTCTGCGTCAACTTTGGACGTCCTCCAAACCCTCAACGCTACTCCGAAAGGGACTGCTTTACCCTAGACTGGGTGACGCAGTCACTACGCTGCCCCTGAAGGGTCTCTGCGTAACCCCTGAGGGTTTCCTGTTGAAAATCACACTGTCCTTGGAGAGACTGCGTTGTCCTTGCTGTTGCTGCTGCTGCCTTCCTCTGCGCTGTCCTTGAGCTGATCTCTGCCTCTTGTGTATTCTAGATCCCAGGATCAGATCATCCCCTTGGCCTAAATTCCCCTCTCTGCAGCTGAAACACTTCTGAGTAATCTTAGCAAACCCTGCCCTAGAATCTCAGCTTAGCTTCAGTGCTCTACCTCTGTGTGTTTACAAATGACCCCAAGCCTTTCCTTTATACTTTTCTCGTTGATAAATCAACGACCAAGACTAAATCTTTAATCAATGGCTAAGATTAAAAGAAAGCTTGATCCGTGTGACTTAAGACAATTTCATCACATGTTTAATTAAATTCACTTTAATTATTTTATTTTCCTAAGTTTTAACTTAGGAAATACATTAAAATAATTAATTAATTTAATATTCCTAAACCAAATGAAATTTCCCAAATCCATTTATGGGTCTTGTAGATAAGGTGAACACTAGTCATTCCTCAAAATTTGGGACCTAGAGCACAACTGATGCTACCCCAAATACACAAAAACTCAACAATAGTTATAATTTCTTTTTCGTTTTTCTTTTTTTTACGAAGTCAAAATGTTAAAGAGGACATCACAACATCTATACCATGGGAGAGGAATTCAATAATTATGGAGAAACCCTATAGGCCCATGGAAAAATTGCAGGTGGAGAAAGGGGTGTGGAGTTTCTAACTAGAGCGAGAAATAGTTTTTACGAAGAGTGAATGGGCTCTGGACAATGTCAGGCTCTCATATCCTTGTCAAAATGCAAAATAAGATTAAATGGTAACCATGAGATTTTTATTCACATGATGTATAAGTATATAGATCGTCGTCGTCATAAACCCTCTGAAGACACAACTACTCATCAAATATGTTTTTCAGATGAGATGTTGTTTTCTTACTATCGGACCCACATGAAGGAGGAGGAGTTGGTGGATTATGCATCAGAGGAGGCGGATTTCAATAAATTTGGGCTAGTCGCAAGGATTTTATGCATTCACATTTGGAAGTTAGATCGAAAGGTCACCATGCCTCGGTTTTCGGGCCTACGAGGTCTTTAGAAAGCAAAGTTAATAATTTGATAGGGCATTCATCTAATGATTTAGAGGCCCTAACGCCTGCTCCAATTGTGCACTGTTCGGGTCCTCTCGTTTCATCTACCCAGGGCTTGAGGCCATTTATGAGGGGCGGCAAAACTCTTCTTGTGGTTCTCTAGCTCTAAGTTTTTTTCCCTTTCATTCTTATACAGATCATAGAAAGACATGCAATGTGTTACGACTTTTTTATGGCTTTCAGAAGTTTTAGAAGTTACGACTTTCTCCGGTTTGTTTTTTTGCTTGTCGTTCATCTTAAGTGTCATGGGCCTCGCCCTCCTTGGACGAACTGGTGAAGGAGAGCCTGGCCTCAACAACGAAGGAAGGTCAAACTAAGGTTGAAAATATTTGAATCCATCTGCGGTGTTAAAATTTAGAGACAAAAGGGTATTCAGAATTTTAACGTTGTAGATGGATTCAAAGACCCCCTTTGTCTCTAAATTTTAACACTGCAGATGGATTCAGAGACCCTCATAGTGAAATGAAACAATTTACTATCAAAATTGCAATTTTCCATTTTCGGAGTGACACAATTAAAAATTACTAACATAAATGACTAATTCATATATTTGTTGTAATTATTATTTGGTCATATTTTTATTCTTGGACTATAGTAGTCATTTACATTAAACATTATTAATTTTGTCACTTATTATCTAGTCATTTATTTTAGTCATAGACTAAATTAGTCATTTCAGTTAGTCATTTTTAGTTTGGTCACTTATTATCTAGTCGTATATTTTATCCCTGGACTAAATTAGTCATTTTTAGTTCGGTCACTTAAAATTGATCAAATTTAGTAGTAATTCACTTGAAATAATTGTGGTGACTAACTTTTTTAGTCGCCTAGTTACTAATTTCATCATTTTTACTAGTGATATACAATATGTCATGGAACTAGTGGTGAATGTGTTGAATGTGTTCAACGAAGTTGTTAGCCTTGTCGGCTTCGGACTAGACATGAGTTGAATCTGCGTGAGTAGCTGGAAATGGTATGGCCACATCAATGGGACATAGTGGCTGGAATCCCAACCCCACCTGAAAAGGGTTGTGGCTAGTTGAGCTATGGATAGATTTGGTGTAGTTGTGCTGGACATAGGGGAGGCTTTCATCCCATGTGTGTGGGTGCTTTGAGTTGTACATGCGCATAATGTGTACGATCATCCTGTAGACGACCTCTGTTTGGCCATCAGTTTGGGGGTGGAAAGTTGTGGACTTACTGAGCTTGGTATCCAACATCGACCAGAGACTTGACCAAATTGTACTTAGCACCCTGCTACCCCGATTTGATATAATGTACTGTGGCATCCCAAAGTGTACCCACACTCATTCAAAGAAGTATGTCATAGTGGCTTCTACGACGATGCTCTTGACCAAATTGTACTTAGCACCCTGCTACCCCGATTTGATATAATGTACTGTGGCATCCCAAAGTGTACCCACACTCATTCAAAGAAGTATGTCATAGTGGCTTCTACGACGATGCTCTTCTTGCAGACCGCCAAAATGGCCATCTTAGAGACACTGTCGACGACCATGAAAACACAGTCGTTGCCATGCTTAGTAGAAGGAAGGACTGACATGTAATCCATGTAGATGGATTCCCAAGGTCGACTAGGAGTAGGAAGAGGAGTATATAGGCATTGCTTCTTGATGGCCAGTTTGGAAAGGGTGCAGGAAGTGCAGGATCTTATGTACTTCCCAACATCATGACGAAGGTTCAGACAATCAAAATACTTCTACAACACTGCCACTGTTTTCTCTACCCCAACATGTCCAGTGACCTGATTGTAGTGCAATTACCAAATCATCTTGGCACGCTCGCTTAAAGGAACATAGAGGTGTCCTAGGTGGCATAACAATGCATCCTGGAGGTGAAAATTTGGAACTTGTTTTCCTTCCAGGAGTGTCTCGTATGTGTTTCCAAATTCAGGATCGCTTTTGTAAAGATGTGGCCATTCCAAAGTCTCGTGCCCATAAGAGTCGAGCATAGCAATCAGCGCCATGTGCAATAGTCGGTTGAGGCAATCTACAACATTGTAGGCACTACCCTTCTTTTACTTAATATTCAAATGGAACTATCGCAGGTATGTGGACCATTTCTAATGGAAATTGTTCTGCAAATTCCCTTGTGTCCGGATAAACTACAGGGTCGGTGATCTCTGTGGATGACCGTTTCCTTCCCCATAATGTAATGCTTCCATTGTCGGCAGACCTGCACAATGGAATACATTTCTTGTCATAGGTAGGCTAATTTCGAGCGGTGTTTGAAAGTGTCTCACTGTGATATGCCACTGAATGCCCCTATTGAGTAAGAACTGCACCAATAACATAGTCGGAGGCATCTGTCTCAATCTCAAATGGTTGTTGCAGGTCTAGTAATGTGAGAACTAGTGCAGAGCAGAGGCGATGGTTCAACTCAAGTAATTCCTTCTGTTGGGATTCGAACCAAAAGAAATTTGATTTTGCTCCTCCCTTGGTGACTTGACTCAAAGGTCGAGTGATATGAGAAAACCCCAACACGAACCTGCAGTAAAAGTTGACAAGAACCAGAAAGTTGTGGAGCTCTTTTAGAGTGGTTGGGGTTGGCCAATCGTGGATGACTTGTATCTTGGATGGGTCCACATGCACACCCCGCTCATCAATGATGTACCCAAGATATTGAACTTGTGTCATACCAAAAGTGCATTTCTCTGAATTGGCACGCAACTTGTGTTGTCACAGTGTTTGAAGGACCTGTCGAATGTGCTGGAGGTGCTCTTCCCAACTTTGGCTGAAGATTAGGATGTCATCCAAATATACCACCATGAATGAGTTGGTGAAGTGGCACAAGATTTCATCCATCAACCTCATGAAGGTTGCGGGGGAATTCATCAACTCGAAAGGCATGACCAACCATTTGAAAATGGCCTCCTTGGATTTGAAGGCAGTCTTCCACACATCGGAGGGTTTTATTGGTACCTAGTGATAACCAAACTTCAAGTTAATCTTGTTGAAATATTTGGCCCCCTTAAGTTGGTGCAGAAGGTCATCAATCCAAAGGATCAGATACCTATTCCTGACAGTGATCTTGTTCAGCGCCCAATATTCAATACAGCGTCTCCAGGTCCCATCCTTCTTCTGTACCAACACGGTCAGGCTCCCACAGGGTGATGAACTTGTCCTTATGTGCCCTTTCTGCAGCAACTCCTGAATCTGCCTCTTGATTTCATCATTCTCTAGAACAAAGCATCGATAGATCAGTCCATTGGGTAGCGGCGCACCCGGGGTCATATCAATGGAGTGCTTGACCTGATAGTGTAGAGGTACCCATGGAGGTGAGGTGAAGATGTCCTTGTACTCCTCCATGTCCTTTTCCATCTGTTTTTGCTACATGGAGGAGCCCTATTTGGAGGCTGTGGCCACAATCTTCTTCTTGCCCTGATGGAGAATCATAAGAAAATTAAATTTCCCAGTCTAGGAAATGATCTTACTGCATTTCTTCATAGTGATCAAAGAGATGGCGATAGGCGGTGCTACCTCTGGTATCTTGTACAACTTATTACCATAAGTAATAATAATAGTATGATGCCTAGAGTCATAAACAACATGTCGCTTCCACAAGTATGGTTGGCCTAATAATACATCACAAACTTCAAGAGGAGCAACATCATACAGTACCTCATTTGTGAAGGGCTTGATGTTGTAGGGGAGATGACATTGTTGGCTGACATGGATATCTTGTCCTTGGTGAAGCCACCCAATGGTGTATGGTTGCGGGTGTGTTGTGGTTGGTAGGCCCAGCCGCTTCATGACCTTTACTGAAATGAGGTTCTTTTGGCTCTCGTTGTCAACAATGAACTGCAGTGGAGAACCATTCACCCGCATTTGTGAGTGGAAGAGGTGCTCCCCCTCCTCTGGATCTTTGGTCTCATCCTTCTGGATCTTGGTGGTGGCAACAAGGGGAATGGGATCCGCATCAATAATATACTTCCCTTTGTCATTCTCCTTTTCGGGTTCTGACTCAAAGTCAGAACATGCATCTGATTTAGAAGCCTTCAGCTCAGCCACCAATACTGCTTAGCTCGACACTCACTCTTGTTGTGAGTGGGGCTCTTTTGGAACTCACACCAATTTCCCATGTCCTTCTTTATCTTTGTGGTGTTTTTTTTTGCTTGCAACTTCAACAGGTTGTCTTGGGTCTCCTCGCCTTGGCATTTACCTTTGTTCTATGGTTTTGGGGTGCCTTTCCCTTGCTTCAGATTTGCAGAACCAAAGTCTCGCTTCTTTTGTTTAAATTTATGCTTGATCTTAATAGCATATCGATAGGTGGCATTGAGAGAGGAGATGTCCAAGAACTCCATTTCATCCCGGATGTACTTATGTAAACAACCACGGTACTTGAGTACCAAATTCCGCTCAAAATCCTTGATACCCAGCTTTGTGCGAAGAGCATGAAACCTATTTGTGAAGTCCAACACATATTGGTCCCTTCCTTGCTACAGCGTGGTCCACTTTATGTATATATCTTCATAGCTACTGATAGGGTAATATTGTTTCTTGATGGCATCTGGGAAAGAATTCCAAGTGAATGCAGCTGAAAATAGTGAGGATTGTCTCTCTTCCTTTTTCTCACAGTAAGTTTCCCACCAGTCGTTTACATGGGCGCGGCTTTGAGGAGTGCAAAAGTAATATTTTCCTTATTGGAAAAGTCATGAACCGAAAAATATCCTTCTAACATATTTAACCATTTATTTATGGCATCAGCATCTATCTGGCCTTCAAATATGGGAATGTCAAAGTTAACTTGTACCTTAAAATGAGTGGTGCCTCTAGAGTGGTTGTCGGATGAAGATGTGTCGCCTATGGGTAGACGTCAAAGGATATGGGAAAAGTTATCCATCATCGTGTTCCTCTGTTTCTCAAGGGCATCCTCGAGAAATATTTTGAAATGATATCCTTCTCCCTTATCTTTTCTTTCTTCCGCCATGGGAGGTCATCGAGGTTTGCGAGGCTCATCTTGCAAAGGTTCAGCCAGTTCGAGTCCTAACTCCTTATACCCTGACCTCGTTGGGGACATGTAAAGAAAAAAAGAGAAAGAGCAAACCACTTTGATACCACTTATTCGGACTAATGCAGGAACACAATACAATAAAAATATAAACATAAACATAGAGATGTAACAGAAATAAAACTTCATTTCATTAATATCAAAGAAATGATATATGCTTACATGCAGAATGGAAATAAACTTAGCTCGGGTGATGGTAGCTTATCTTTGAGAATATACGTGGCAGATACATACCTCTTAACTATGTTACAATGAGGCTCAAAGGTCTATTTATTATTGAGAAACAATTTAAAACCCTAAACATCCAAAAACCTAACCCTAGAGATGAATCACCAAAACTGTGGGCCCCGTTGGAGTAAATTGGTACATCAACTTCCCAGGGTCGTAACTTTGGCATATGATCTTCGTTTGATGCGCTTGATACCTCGTTAGAAATATCTATCCAAGGACTACAATTTTCTACTGCAAACGTCAATTAAATACTCATGTTTTCTCGTTTTCCAAAAAAACGTCATTTAGGGCGTCAAAACGACTCCGGAAGTTCAGGACCCGAAAAAATGCCAAAAATAGTAAATTGTGCTACACTTAAGGGAACTGAAAATTTTAAATAAACAATGGTGGGGGTCCAAGTGGAATATGCAGGTGGCCACCAATATATACCTGGATCAGTCCTCCCCCTTAGGAAGCAATGTTCTCCATTCCATTGAGTGCCTCCATGAGATGGGGAACCTTCTGTTGAACTTGGTCCTTGGTGAGCCACTTGCCTTGGTGCAGGAGTTGGTTAGTTTTGACGACCCGATACAGTTGGATCTTCTACTGGAGAGTGTTCTTGATATGTGTGTCCATCATCTGATCAGTTGTGGCATGTTCCACGCAGTCTGGTTTCAACTCTGTTGGAGTGAGTTGTTTTGCAATGTCAGATGTGTCCAGTAAGGGTGGAAAGTATGGTCGAAGGTGGTCCACATTGAACATTGGGTGCAGGCCAAGGAATGGTGGAATTTTAAGCTCGAATGAATTGTCCCTTGCATCCTTGGTGATGGTGTACAACCTATAACGGAGTGGGCAAAGCTTGCAGTGTGGCCCAACGAGGCGCTCCTTTTGCAAATGTAGCCAAACTTTGTTGCCCACCTGGAACTTGTGTGGTACCTGATATGGATCGTGTTGTTGCTTATACTTAGCATTGGCTTTGTCCAATATGTCATGGACCTGCTGGCGGATGTGCTGAATGCACTCAATAAAGTTGTTGGACTTGTGACCTTTGGACTATACATGAGCCGAATATGCCTGAGTAGCTGCAAATGGTATGGCCACATCAATGAGACATAGTGGCTGGAATCCCAACCCCACCTGAAAGGGGCTGTGGCCAATTGAGCTATGGAGAGCTTTGTTGTAATTGTGCTAAACATAGGGGAGTATTTCATCCCATTTGCATAGATGCTTCGAGTTTACATGCATAGAATGTGTACAATAATCTTGTTAACGACCTCTGTTTTTCCATCAGTTTAGGGGTGGAAAGTCATGGAATTAGCGAGCTTGGTATCTAGCATCAACCAGAGATTTGACCAAAATTTACTTAGGAATAGGTTGTCCCGGTATGAGATAATGGACTGTGGAATCCCAAAGTTTACCCACACTCGTTCAAAGAATATTTTGATTGTGGCTTCTGCGGTGATGCTCTTCTTGCAGGCCACCAAAATGTGCTCTTCTTGCAGGCCACCAGAATGGCCATCTTAGAGAATTTGTCGATGACCACAAAACACAACCATTTCCATGCTTAGTAGAAGGAGGGCCTGACATGTAATCCATAAAGATCTATTCCCAAGGTCGATTAGGAGTAGATATAGGATTATATAGGCCTTTCTTCTTGATGGTCGGTTTGGAAATGGCATAGGCAGTGCAGGATCTGATGTACTTCCGAACGTCATGTCGAAAGTTCACCCAATAAAAATAATTATGTAACACTGCCACTATTTTCTCTCAACCCTGAAATTTCCAACGACCCGACTGTAGTGAGCTTCCCAAATCATATTGGAATGCTCGCTTAAAGGAACACGTGTCCCAAGTGGCATAATAATGCATATTGGAGGTGAAATTTTGGAACTTGCTTGCCTTCCAGGAGCATCTAGTATGTGTTGTCGAATTCAGGATTGATCTTGTAAAGATGCGGCCATTTCGAAGTCTCGTGCCCACAAGAGTCAAGCACAGTTGTATGCGCCATGATCGGCGGTCGCTGGAGGCAATCTGCAACATTGTTGGTACTGCCCTTCTTGTACTTAATGTTCAAATGGAACTGTTGGAGGTATGTGGACCATTTTTTATGGTGATCGTTCAGCAACTTCCCTTGTGTCTAGATAAACTACAGGGGTTAGTGGTCTGTGTGGATGACCATTTCCTTCCCATAATGTAATGCTTCCATTTTCGGTAGGCCTGCAAAATGGAATACATCTCTATGTGATAGGTGGGATAATTTCGAACGGTGTTTGAAAGTGTCTCACTATGATATGCCATTGGATTCCCATGTTGAGTAAGAACTACACCAATAGCATAGTTAGAAGCATTTGTCTCAATCTCAAATGGTTTTTGTAGGTATGGTAATGTGAGAACTGGTGTAGAGCAGAGGCGATGTTTCAACTCAGTGAACGCCTTATATTAGGATTCAGACCAAAAGAAATTTTCTTTCACTCCTCCCTTGGTGACTTGACTCAAAGGTCAAGTGATATGAGATAACCCCAACACGAACTTGCAGTAGAAGTTGGCATGACCCAAAAAGTTGCGGAGCTCTTTTAGAGTGGTTGGGGTTGGCCAATTCCGGATTACTTGTATCTTGGTTGGGTTCACAGGCACACCACGCTCATCAATGATGTACCCAATATACTGAACCTGGGTCATACCATAAGTGCATTTCCCCAAATTGGCACACAACTTGTGTTGCCACAGTGTTTGGAGGACTTGTCAAATGTGGTAGAGGAGCTCTTCCCAACTCTGGTTGAATATTAGGATGTCATCCAAATATACCACCAAGAATGAGTTGGTGAAGGGTCACAAGATGTCGTCCATCAGCCTCATGAAGGTTGTGGGAGCATTCATCAATCCGAAAGGCATGACCAACTATTTGAAAAGGCCCTCCTTAGATTTGAAGGTAGTCTTCCACACATTGGAGGGTTCGATTGGTACCTACTAATAATCAGAATTCAAGTCAATCTTGTTGAAATATTTGTCCCCCTTGAGTTGGTCCAAAAGGTCATCAATTTGTGCAATCAAAGACCTATTTCAGACAATGATCTTGTTCAACGCCCGATAGTCAATACAAAGTCTCAAGGTCGCGTCCTTCTTCTGTACCAACACGATCAGGCTCCCACAGGGTGATGAACTTGTCTTGATGTTCCCTTTCTGTAGCAGCTCCTGAATATGCCTCTTGATTTCATTGTTCTCTAGAAAAAAGTGTCGATAGATCGGTCCATTGGGTAGCGTCGCGCCCGGGGTCAGATCGATGGAGTGCCGACCTGACAATGTAGAGGTACCCCTGCAGATGAGGTGAATATTTCCCTGTACTCCTCCATGACCTTATCCATCTATTGTTTCTGTGTGGAGGATACTTATTTGGAGGTTGTGGCCACAATATTCTTCTTACCCTGAGGGTCAATCATAAGGAAAAACAATTTCCCGGTCTCGGAAATGATCTTACTGTATTGCTTCACAGTGATCAAAGAGATGGCGATAAGTGTTGCTACCTTTGGTATCTTGTACAACTTATTTACCAAAGTAATAATAATAGTGTGGGGCCTAGACTCATAAACAGCATGTCACTAACACAAGTATGGTTGGCCTAATAATATATCACAAATTTCAAGAGGAGCAACATCACACAGTACCTCATTTGTGAAGGGCTTGATGCTATAGGGGAGGCGAAACTGCTAGCTGACACGTTGATCTCATCCTTGGTGAAGCCACTCGATCGTGTTGTTGAGATTTTGTGTATTTGGGGTTGCATCAATTGTGCTCTAGGTCCCAAATTTTGAGGAAGGACTAGAGTTCACCTGATCTACAAGACCCAGAAATGGATTTGGGAAATTTCATCTAGTTTAGGAAATATTAAATTAATTAATTATTTTAATGTATTTCCTAAGTAAATAAAATAATTAAATTAATTATTTTAATGTATTTCCTAAGTTAAAACTTAAGAAAATAAAATAATTAAAGTGAATTTAATTTTACGTGTGATGAAATTGTCTTAAGTCACACGGATCAAGCTTTCTTTTAATCTTAACCATTGATTAAAGATTTAATCTTAGACGTTGATTTGTCAACGAGAAAAGTATAAAGGAAAGGCTTGGGGTCATTTGTAAAGACACACAGAGGTAGAGCACTAAAGCTAAGCTGAGATTCTAGGGCAGGGTTTGCTAAGAATACTCAGAAGTGTTTCAGCAGTAGAGAGTGGAATTTAGGCCAAGGGGGCGATCTGATCCCGGGGTCAAGAATACACAAGAGGCAGAGATCGGCTCAAGGACAGCGCAGAGGAAGGCAGCAGCAGCAGCAGCAAGGACAACGTGATTTTCAGCAGGAAACCCTCAGGGGTTACGCAGAGACCCTTCAGGGGTAGCGTAGTGACTGCGTCACCCTGTCTGGGGTAACGCAGTCCCTTCCGGAGCAGCGTTGAGGGTTTGGAGGACGTCCAAGGCTGACGCAGAAGCTTTCAGGGGCTTCAGAGGCTGACGCGGAGCCTTTCAGGGACAGCGTTGGGGTTTCTAGGCCCTAATCTTGGTTGAGTTCTGTAAATCCTGTTTGAGGGTGTGGATCAGTCATTATTTTGGCCCTAGATCAGCCAGTGAGTTGTAGATCTAGTATTTTCTCTGTCGGGATTTCCAGATCTAGAACCCGGATTTCTGTATTCATAAATATTCTTAATAATAGAACCCTCCAGCAGCCAGAGACCGTTTTTCCCGCATTGGGTTTTTCCGAGGACTATTTGTCCAGAAATAACTGTGTCACTTTGTCAATGTGTGCTTGTGCCTATTCTAGATCTGGATTGGTAGAGATCTGTTATGTGTTTTGCTTTGATTTTAACTTGAATTTATTCAGTTAATAACTTATCTAAGTAGGAGGAGCATAACCGGATTAACAGTAATAATTTCTGCATAAAGTATAAGATTCAGAAATTTCTACACGTGTATGGTTGCAGGTGTGTTGTGGTCGGTAGGCCCAGCCACTTCATGACCTCTACTGAAATCAGGTTCTTTTGGCTCTCGCTATCGAAAATGAACTGCAATGGAGAACCCTTCACCCACATCTATGAGTGGAAGAGGCCCTGCCCCTCCTCTGATTCTTTGGGCTCATCCTTCTGGATCTTGGTGCTGGCAACAGTGGCACTAGGCTCTGCATCAATAATTTGCTTCACTTTATCATTCCCCTTGTTGGGTTGTGATTTAGAGTCGGAACATGCATCTAATTCATAAGCCTTCAACTCAGCAACTAGTGACTCCTTGGCTCGATACTCACTCATGTTGTGAGTGGGGCTCTTATGAAACTCACACCATTTTCCTGTGTCCTTCTTTGTCTTCGTAGTGTTTTTCTTTTCTTGCGGCTTCGACGGGTTCCCCTGGGTTTCCTCGCCTTAGCTTTTCCCTTTGTTATGTGGTTTGGGGGTGCCTTTCCCTTGCTTCATATTCACAAAACCAAAGTCTCACTTATTTTGTTTAAACTTCTGCTCCATCTTGATATCATATCGATAGGCGACACCGAGCGAGGAGATGTCCAAGAATTCCATTTCGTCCTAGATGTACTTATGTAAAAAACCAAGGTACTTGATTACCAAATTCCACTTAGAATCCTTGATACCTAGCTTTGTGCAAGGGGTATGAAAACTATTTGTGAACTCTGACACATATTGATCCCTTCCTTGCCACAGGGTGGTACACTTTATGTATTTATCTTCTTAGCTCCCGATAGGGTAATATTGTTACCTGATGGCGTCTCAGAAATAATTCCAAGAGGCTGAAAACAGTGAGGATTCCCTCTCGTCCTTTTGCTCATAGTAAGTTTCCCACCAGTCCCTGACATGGGGGGCAGCTTTGAGGAGTGCAAAAGTAATCTTATCCTGACAGGAAAATTCATGAACCAAAAAATATCCTTCCAACAGATTTAACCATTTATCTACAGTGTCGGCATCTATCTGGCCTTCAAATATGGGAATGTCAAAATTAACTTGTACCTTAAAAGGAGTGGCGCCTATAGAGTGGCTGTAGGAAGAAGATGTGTCGCATGTGGGTATTCTTCGAAGGATATGGGCAAAGTTATCCATCATCATGTTCCTTTGTTTCTCAAGGGACTCCTCGCACAATTGAAAGGATCTCTTGCTCTCGCATATTTCTTTTCTTCCGTCATGGGAGGTCATTAGGGTTTGCAAGGCTGATCTTGCAAAGGTTCAACGAGTTCGAGTCCTAACTCCTTGTAACATGACCTCGTTGGAGACATGCAAAGAAAAATAGAGAAAGATCATACCTCTCTGATATCACTAATCCATACTTATGCAGGTATGTAATACAATAAAAATATAAACATAACACAAAGATGAAACAGAAATAAAACTTCATTTCATTAAGAATTTAATATCAAAGAACTCAAATATGACTACATACAAAATGGAAATAAACTAGCTCGGGCGACGGTAGCTTATCTCTGAGAAGAGATGTGGTGGCTACATGCCTTTGAACTGTGTTACAATGAGGCTTAAAGGCCTATTTATTATTGAGAAACAATGGAAAACCCTAAACATCCAAAAACCTAACCCTAGGAGATGAATCGCAAAAAACGTGGGCCCCTTTGGAGTAAATTGATACATCAACTTCCCAAGGTCGTAAATTTGGCATACGTTCTCTCTTTGGCACAAATGATACCTTGTTAGAAATATCTATCCGAGGAATACAAATTTCAACTACAAACGTTAGGACAAAATTAACATTTGTCTATTTTCCAAAAAAAAAGTCTTTTAGGGCCTCAAAACGGCTCCGGGAGTTTAGGACCCAAAAGACTTCCAAATATAGTAAATTGTGTTGCAATTAAGGAAAATGAAAAACTGAAAGAAATAATGGTGGGGGTCAAAGTGGAATAGGTGGGTGGCCACCAATATCCACCTGGATAATTCCTCTCCCCTTAGGAAGCAATGGTCCCTATTGTATTGAGTGCCCCCATGAGATGGGGAAACTTCTATTGAACTTGGTCCCTAGTCAGCCACTTTCCTTGGTGCAAGAATTGGCTAGATTTGATGACCCAATACAGTTGGTTCTTCTGCTAGTGCGTATTCTTGATTTGTGTCCATGATCTGATCAGTTGTGTCATGTTCCACGCAGTCTATGTTGAGAATTTGGAGGGCTAGTGATTAATTCAAATTCTCTTCTTGATAATTACTTGTGAGCTTACTTGAGTTACTTATGTCTTCTCTTCTTTATCTTATTTAGTTTTTCATCAAGTCAATTATCAAATTACAAGAGACACAAAATTAGGCTCCTAGAGCCAGGGAAAAACGTCTTCTTCTTATAGATCTTCAAATGACAAGTACCATGACCAAGACTCAGACCCTTGACCTATGAATGTCTCCAAGACCTTGATACTGTTGTTGATCCTTCTTTTCTTCATCAACATGCACTAACCTTTCTTATATGAAATGTGAATAGATTTACCTTCCTCTCTTTTCTTATCCAGCAGTGACCCAGTGACCCTTAACTTTCGCATCCATTTTAGTCCTTCACATGACATTGCATCCCTATAGAACACAGACCTGATTCTGTCATAGATTGTAGGTGCATATTAGTGTGTTTGCCCACATCTCTTCTTCAGACTTGACAGCAACATTTATCATAGTGATCCAGATATATTCATCATAGTGATCTGCATACATACATCATAGTGATCCACATACATATCAAAGTTATCTGCATACATATATCATAGTGATTTGCATACATATTAGAGTTATCCGCATATATACATCATAGTGATCCGCATTTCTTCCTGAACTTAACATTGTTTTTACCTCAGAGAGAAATCGCACTTATTCACTGCAATTCTTCACAGAGGAATCCGCACCTTTTGTTACTCAGAACAATCCGCACAACTTCGTTGTGATACACCCGCATTTAAACCCTGTTCTAGACTTTAGACATCCGCATTTTTATCCTCTGAAACAACCTCAGGAAATCTGCATCTTTTCAGAGCAATCCGCTATCTCTTTCTTGTCAAATGATCCATAGCTTCAGCACTATATATAGTGCTCTGTCTCCACATTTGGGCCAACCTTCCCTATGGCTTGTAGGCCGACTTTCTAGCTGTTTGGAAGGCTAACTTTGACACATCATTTGAGCTTATCTTTCAGCGATGATGGAGGGTTGAATTAGGCCATTCTTTCATGGTTTCTTTGGCAAGGTCTTGGAGCATTTATCTAGACTAGAAACTTCATATATATGACACTTAATTATATTTATACCTAGAAGACAAAAACCCTAATAGACATCAAGAAGAAGTCTATTAACCTATAATAAAATCTTTCTCATGAAACCCATGAATCAAGTACAACAAAATACATTTTATTATCTTTGTCTTCTTCTTTACATAAAATACATAATTACATAGTCAATATGAAAACCGATCCTAGTTACACCTTTCAACACTCCCTCTTAACTAGGGAGGTATTCATAAAGGTACATGGTCACTTTCAAACTGAAGAATTTCATAAGAAGAATCAAATTGGTAATCACATCTATATAGCATCATATCAACCAGCATTGTCCTAGTGCAAGGCCTTGACTAACAACCCCATCTCTCAAGGAGACAATGGGCTACAATGCTGGCGAGACACGTGACTTATAGACACCATAGTCATTGTCTTTCCAAGGTACATACTCCACTCAGGTGTTCCCAGAGTATGATCGTCTTGGACTATTCTTCTCTTGGGTAGCCAGCCCTCAAAGAACATCGGTCCTCGACTACTCTTATCTTGAATGCCCTATCACATTCTCAAATAGTACCGAATGCCAGATGATTACCCAATCCTCCATTCTGTCTTCCAGGTGAAGACCAGAATGATGTGTCTATCCATTCTCTCCACATGGCCTTCACTAAGACTTACGATTGTTAGTCCTGGTCTAGTGCATGACACATGCATTAGAGAATCACATATGTCACTCCCTTTTAACTCAGGAAGGACATACTTCAAGTTTCTTCCAAGTAAGAAACTTACCACCAGGCTCCCTCTCAACCAAGGTCTTGCAACAGCAATGGTGAGACACCCAGCTGCTCATGAAGAATTCCTCCCCTCGATGTCATGGATTTCGATATTGAGGAATCCTCGACCTTTGGCTTCATAGGGCACTATCATCCATCACTTTCAGTCACGAGTCATGTCAACCATCAAAAATTGATTCATCAGTCTTTCTCATTTGGCCCACCTTTATGCCATTTTGCTTTCCTTCGAATCATCTCCAAGGATCTTACATCCTTCCACATGATTGCAACCCTGCATAAACTTATCCAGATAAACATATACATATGAATTTATAAATCAAAAGTTACCTCAGTGATGATCTTTCACCGTGAAATCTTCTTGTAGGCATCGACATCCTCTATTCAGATTGACACATCTCCTAAAGATATGTATTGTCAAGGGTCTTCTTCTTTACCAGACTTCTGTCAGAGTCTACATATCCTCCCAAGAGATCTCCTAGTCACATCTTCTTAGCTTCCAGATGATAATTGCCTCTTGACATGGTTGCATTTCATGATCTCTTCCTTTCTGCACATTCTTCATTCCTAGGAACTTACAAATTTTCCAGTTCCTCGTTCATATACAACCACCTCATATTCCATATGAGGGTATATTATGTTGATTTCATCTGTCAGTGCACCGAGAGATCCTCCTCCATAGATCATACTTATAAATATAGAAGTCTATTACCAGCAACCATATGACATGACTTCACAACATCTAGTGTCAGCATATAAATATAAACATACCTCATATCATGTTTATTTAAGTAATCCTATATCAATTTTAATAGAATGAAGAGCTTCATTCCCTTGGCATGCTCCATCAATATGTCATCGCATCCCAAAATTTTGTAGCATGGAATTCTTGATGAAACCATTCTACCTTATTTCTAATCATTGAATTCATATAGAACTCCATTAGAAAATGTCAGCACCAGTTTTCATTGTGACCCTTGATCTTGATAATTGCCTTCCATCAGTATGATATCAGTGAGGTTTTCTAGGAGTTGTTTCATCGAGAGCTCCTACCATGCTTTGATAATGATGCTATAATATACACTGCTTCCTATCATACTATTTTACAACCAACAGAAATCACTTAAAGGATAAGATGATCTCAATCATAGTGGAATTCCCTCGCTTCTTCTTTCTTAGATTTCTTTGCATCAGGTTCTTCTCTTATATTTGAGACATGGGCTTCTTCCTTTTTCCTCTCGTCCTTTCTAAATTTTGGACAATCTCCTTTATAATGCCCAAGATCATTACATCCAAAGCATCGTTCTTTATCCACATTTCTTTTCTTATTCTGAGGACCAAATTTACTGAATCTTCCTTTCTTCCTGGACATGACGGTAAAGGCTTGATTCCCTACACTTGATCCTGCTTTCAATCTTGATTCTTCTATCTTACCTAGACTTTGAATGGCATGGCTTCTTTTCTCCCATCTATGCTTGAAGTGAAACCTCTCCATTCTTTCAGTAAAGTATTTTGTACCATAGTGAGTATTTCTCTATCAGACATTACTTCTCCCAACTTTAGTAGTTGATCTCGTATTGCGAAAATCTCCATGGAATTATTCCTTCCTTTGATATTCTTAATTTGTATAGTTTTTGTCTCAAGGATATTATTTCCTTTGTAGAACTTTTCGAGAATAGTTCCACCAATTTATCATGTATTTCTTTTGAGGATTCTAGCTTTGATACATAGGGAATGAGAGAGTCTTTTATGGATTCTATAAGAATCCTTCGGGCTCTTATGTCTCCCTTCATGTATTTGATACATGCTAGAATGTCTTCTTTTGGAGGTTGAATTGTAGTTCCTTTTATGAAGCCCGTAACTTCATTTTCAATTAGCTTCAGATCTTTCATTTTTTTCCATGCATTAAAGTTTGATGACCCAACCAATTTGTTTCTCTATATACAATAAGTCATTTTGACGGATTCAGATAAAGTCATAGATACTTACTTGAGTAAGTGACTTTCTCCTTCAGCAACCTCCTTGATGATGACGATGAAGTTAGGAGCTTCTTCTAAGATAGAAATCTTCAATCTAGGTGATCTTGGATCCTTGATGTTAAAGGATGTCTTCAAAAGATGATGTCCTCTTCTAACAATGTCTTGAATGTAAATCTTTGATGGAAAAGATTATTTTCTTGAAAAATTGATCCTTTGAATGAGATGAAGATCTTTCTTGAAAATAGCTTGAGAGTCTTCCTTGCGAACTTGATTTGACTTTTCACCCAAACTTTGATTTTTACTTCCTGGAGTATCTCTCTGTCAAGTAGCCCTTGAGTTTAGCACCTTAGCTCTGATTCCATGTTGAGAATTTGGAGGTCTAGTGATTAATTCAAATTCTCCTCTTGATAATTACTTGTGAGCTTTCTTTATCTTATGTAGTCTTTAATCAAGTCAATTATCAAATTACAGGAGACACAAAATTAGGCTCTTAGAGCCAGGGCAAAACCTCTCCCTCTTGGAGAGGAAAACCCATGAGAAATTCTTCTTATAGATCTTCAAATGACAAGTACCATGACCAAGACTCAGACCCTTGACCTATGAATGTCTCGAAGACCTTGATACTGTTGTTGATCCTTCTTTTCTTCATCAACCTGCACTGACCTTTCTTTTATGAAATGTGAGAGGGAAGGTAAATGATAGATTTACCTTCCTCTCTTTTCTTATCCAGCAGTGACCCAGTGACCCTTAACTTTCGCATCCATTTTAGTCCTTCACATAACATTGCATCCATATAGAACACAGCCCTGATTCCATCATATATTGTAGGTGCATATTAGTGTGTTTGCCCAAATCTCTTCTTCATACTTGACAGCAACATTTATCATAATGATCCGGATATATTCATCATAGTGATCCGCATACATACATCATAGTGATCCACATACATATCAAAGTTATCCACATACATACATCATAGTGATCTGCATACATATCAGAGTTATCCGCATATATACATCATAGTGATCTGCATTTCTTCCTGAACTTAACACTGTTTTTTCCTCAGAGAGAAACCACACTTATTCACTGCACTTCTTCACAGAGGAATCTGCACCTTTTGTTACTCAAAACAGTCAGCACAACTTCGATGTGATATACCCGCATTTAAACCCTATTCTAGTCTTTAGACATCCATATTTTTATCCTCTGAAATAGCCTCAGGAAATCCGCATATTTTCAAAGCAATCCACTACCACTTTCTTCTCCACATTTGGGTCGACCTTCCCTATGGCTTGTACGTCGACTGTCTAGCTATTTGGAAGGTCGACTTTGACACATCATTTGAGCTTATCTTTCAAAGATGATGGAGGGATGAATTAGGCCATTCTTTCACGGTTTCTTTGGCAAAGGTCTTGGATCATTTCTCTAGGCTAGAACCTTCGTATATATGACACTTAATTATATTTATATCTAGAAGACAAAAACCCTAATATACATCAAGAAGAAGTCTATTAACCAATAATAAAATCTTGCTCATGAAACTCATGAAGCAAGTACAACAAAATACATTTTATTATCTTTGTCTTCTTTTTTAAATAAATACATAATTACATAGTTAATATGAAGATCGGTCCTAGTTACACTTTTCAATAGTCTGGGTTCAACCCCATTAGAGTGAGTTGTTCTGCAATGTCGGATGTGTCCAGTAATGGTAGAAAGTATGGACAAAGGCAGTCAACATTGAACAATGGGTGCAGGCCAAGGAATGGTGGAATGTTGAGCTCAAAGGCAATGTCCCCTACAACCTTGGTTATGGTGTATGAACCATAACAGAGTGGGCAAATCTTGTGGTGTGACCCAACAAGGCATTCTTTCTGAAAATGTAGCCAAAATTTGTTGCCCACATAGAACTTGTGTGGCACTTGATGTTGATCATGTCGTTGCTTGTACTTAACATGGGCTTCGTCAAATATTTCATGGACCTGCTGGCGAATGTGTTAAATGCGCTCAATGAAGTTGTTGGCCTTGTCAGATTCGGACTGGACATGAGTTGAATCCGCCTTAGCAGCTACAAATGATAAGGCCACATCAATGGGACATAGTGGCTGGAATCCCAACCCCACCTGGGGTGGAGGGATTTGTTGTAGTTGTGTTGGACATAGGGGAGGCATTCATCCCATGTGTGTGGATGCTTCGAGTTGTACATGCACAAAATGTGTACGATAATCCTATTGATGACCTCTATTTGGCCATCAGTTTGGGGGTGGAAAGTCGTGGAATTAGTGAGCTTGGTATCCAACATCGACCAGAGACTTGACCAAAACGTACTTAGGAAACTGTTGTCCTGGTCTGAGATAATGGACTGTGGGATCCCAAAGTGTACCCACACTCATTCAAAGAAGAATTTTTCAGTGTCTTTTGTGGTGATGCTCTTCTTGTAGGCCGCCAGAATGGCAATCTTAGAGAATTTTTCAACGACCACAAAAACGCAGTCGTTTCCATGCTTAGTAGAAGGAAGGTCTGACATGTAATCCATGGAGATGGATTCCCAAGGGCGACTAGGAGTAGGTATAGGATTATATAGGCATTTCTTCTTGATGGTTGATTTGGCAATGGCGCAAGAAGTGCAGGATATGATGTACTTCCCAACATCATGTTGAAGGTTCGGCCAATAAAAATACTTCTATAGCACTGCCATTGTTTTCTCTACCCCGAAATGTCTAGCGACCAAAATATAGTGCGCTTCCCAAATCATCTTGGCACGCTTGCTTGAAGGAACACATAAGTGTCCCAGGTGGCATAATAGTGCACCTTGGAGGTGAAAATTTGGAACTTTCTTTCCTTCTAGGAGCATCTGGTATGTGTTTCTTAAATCAGGATCACTCTTGTAAAGATGGGGTCATTCTGAAGTCTCGTGGCCACAAGAGTCGAGCACAGTGGTCTACGCCATGAACGACGGTCGGCTGAGGCATTCTGCAATATTTTTAGTGTTGCCCTTCTTGTACTTAATGTTCAAATGGAAATGTTGGAGGTATGCGGACCATTCCTGACGGCGATTATTCTGCAACTTCCCTTGTGTTTGGATAAAATTTGGGGGTCAGTGGTCTATGTGTATGACCGTTTCCTTCCCCATAACGTAATGCTTCCATTGTCGGCAGGCCTGCACAACGGAATACATATCTTTATCATAGGTGGGATACTTTTGGACGGTGTTTGAATGTGTCTCACTGTGATATGCCACTGGATGCCCCTGTCCAGTAAGAACTACACCAATAGCATAGTTGGAGGCATTTGTCTTAATCTCAAATGGTTTTTTCAGGTCTGGTAATGTGAGAACTGGTGAAGAGAAGAGGCGATGATTCAACTCGGTCAATGTATTCTTTTGGGATTCATACCAAAATAAATTTACATTCGCTCCTCCCTTGGTGACTTGACTCAAAGGCCAAGTGATATGAGAGAACCCCAAGACGAACCTGTGGTAGAAGTTGGCAAGACACAAAAATTTGTGGAGCTCTATTATAGTAGTTTGGGTTGGCCAATTTCGAATGACTTGTATCTTGGTTGGATCCACATGCACACCCTGCTCATCAATGATGTACTTGATATATTGAACCTGGGTCATACCAAAAGTGCATTTCTCCAAATTGGCACACAACTCTTGCTACTGCGTTGTTAGGAGGACTTGTTGAATGTGGTGGAGGTTCTCTTTCCAACTCTGGCTAAAGATTAGGATTGCATCCAAATATACCACCACGAATGAGTTGGTGAAGGTTCGCAAGATGTCGTTCATCAGCCTCATGAAGGTTGTGGGGGTATTCGTCAACCCAAAATGCATGACCATCCATTCAAAAAGACCCTCCTTGGATTTGAAAGTAGTCTTCCACACATCGTAGGGTTCGATTGGTACCTGGTGATAACCGAACTTCAAGTCAATCTTGCTGAAATATGTTTCCCCCTTGAGGTGGTCCAAAAGGTCATGAATACGCAGGATCGGATAACTATTCCAGATAGTGATCTTGTTTAGCGCCCGATAGTCAATATAGAGTCTCCACGTCCCGTCCTTCTTTTGTACCAACATGATCAGGCTCCCACAAGGTGATGAACTTTTACTGATGTGCCCTTTCAATAGCAGCTCCTAAACATGCCTCTTGATTTCATCGTTCTCTAGAATATAGCGTCGATAGATCGGTCCATTGGGTAGCGGCGGGCCCGGGGTCAGATCAATGGAGTGATTGACCTGACAGTGTAGAGGTACCCTTGTGGGTGAGGTGAAGATGTCCCTATACTCCTCCATGACCTTTTCCATCTGTTGTTATCACGATGAGGAGCTCTATTTGGAGGTTGTGGCCACAATCTTCTTCTTTCCCTTAGGGCGAAACATAAGGAGAAAAAAAATTCCAGGTCTGGGATCTTACTACATTGGTTCACAATGATCAAAGTGATGGTGGTAGACGGTGCTACCTCCGGTATCTTGTACAACTTATTACCCAAAGTTATAATAATAGTGTGAGGCCTAGACTCGTAAACAACATGTCACTTCCACAAGTATGGTTGGCTTAATAATACATCACAAACTTAGAGAGGAGAAACATCAAACAATACCTCATTTATGAAGGGCTTCATGCTATAGGGGAGGTGGCATTGTTGGCTGACACAAAGATCTCATCCTTGGTGAATCCACCCGATCGTGTATTTTTGTAGGTGTGTTGTTGTCGGTAGGTCCAACCGCTTCATGACCTCTGCTAAAATGAGGCTCTTTTGGCTCCCGTTGTCGACAATGAACTACAACGGAGAACCCTTCACCCACATCTATGAGTGGAAGAGGCACTCCCCCTCCTCTGGATCTTCGGGTTCATCCTTATGGATCTTGGTGGTGGCAATGGCGACACTAGGCTCCGCATCAATAATCTGCTTCCCTTTTTCATTCCCCTTGTCGGCATCTGACTTAGAGTCAAAACATGTATATGATTCAGGAGCCTTCAGCTCAGCCACCAATGACTTCTTGGCTCGACACTCACTCGTGTTGTGAGTGGGGCTCTTATGGAACTCACGCCAATTTCCCATGTCCTTCTTTGTCTTTGTGGTGTCGATATCTATAGAAGAAATATGTCGATATCTTTTTATTAGGGCAAGTTTAGGTAGCTTCGGCGAAGGCTTGGCTTCTCTGAATGATGGCTTGGATGACCGCTTGAGATATATGAGCTAACCTAGCTCTCTTCAGGAGTCTGAAGGTAAGAGAACCCCTTAGTAAAGAGAGAACCCTCTGAATGACCTGTTTCTGGATCTATACATGACAATTCTGGATCTATACATGACAATTCTTGTTGTGTCTATGTCCAGACTGAAAGTGATCTGAGCTTGCTTGCTTCCTCTGTAACAGGTGAAAAGTATGGGTAAAGAGTTCATGAGTAATAGTCAAGGTAAGTGGATCTTCTATATATGTATAATAGTCTAAAAAGAGAACAACTAATGAAATATATTTATATATGGGTTGTTGGTTGTTTGCTAAAGAGGAAGGGTCCCTAGATATGTTGAAAAAGGGTATATAGAGTCTCCCGGCTGTAGGAGGAGCCACGAGAGAAAAAACCCCAAAACTAAGTATCTCCATGCTTAAGTCAAAGACGAAGTTTTCAAGTTCAATAAATATTCCCCTGTCTATGTTCATGTGAGTGGGAAGCCTTCTTTCTTTTCAATGATCCCCCCATGCCATGCTACGTCGATCCATCCCATCCATACATAAAGTGTTTCTTTGATAGGGATAGATGGCATGACCCGTTTTGACATATATAGATGTGGATTGACTGAGGTGCACTAGTGACGAAACGCGGGACCAACTTAGTGAGTTCAAAACCTCAACCCAAGATATCATAATCTTACCTCAGCATGCATAAGGTAAGGGTGGGTATGATATTTCCCTTAAGTCCAGCCATGTGATATTCTTTCATCCCAATCCTGCCTGCTGTGGTGGAGGTAGGTGGCTCTGGGTCAAGTATGGTGGAGTTAAGAGTGACAAACATATCATTGAAGAATAGTTCAGGGTGGGTGCTCCCCCCCTACTTGGCCTCAAGTAAGACTGACCTACCTTCCTTTCAAGGCTCGAAGTATTCACCTTAAAATAGTAGGACCTTCCATATAGATGTATATATGTTTGAAGTCTTCACCTTTTGATTTTAATTATATATTCCATAAATGAGGTGAATTAGGATCATATCTGTAAGGTTGTTAGATTCTATAACGGTTGGTTAGGATCAGATAAGACCAACCCCTCTAGCTAGCTCAGGCATTACATTTAAGGACCCGATCTAGGGCTAACTTTCCCTTCACGCGCTACCTAAGGTCTATCTTTCCTTTCAATCAAATAAATAAATGAATCGAAGAGGCAATACCAGTATCCCTCCTTCCTATCATTAGGCTCACCGACCAACCCAACAAGGAAGGTAAGATCGGCCAACCTGGTTGTCTTCTCATGAGTTTCATATTTTTTTCCCCTCGTAGTAATTTATTCTTTATCCCTTCACCCTTTAGTTTCATATGAGAATGGAATATGATTCATAACACTTCTTATGGATAGGATTTAGACCTATCCAAACCGGGTGCCAATTCAACCCAAACCTAGTGCCATGAGAACAGACCCTTATTTTTTGTTTTATACCATGGCTGACAGAGAATTACTGTTACAACAAGGAAGGTTGAGGCCAAACATACCCTTACCTTTTGCTTCAAGCTTCTAACAACATTATACCTTTTAATTCTATATGAATATATGCATGACGTATCTTGTTTATGATATTTCTTATAGGCTTTAGTTACCCACCATTCATTACTTGGCGCAACTCCAACAACGTTCAGTGCTGACATTTTCAAACAACTTCAACACATGCCCTTCTTGCATTGAGGGAGCCCACCTAGTTCAACCTACTTGAGGAATTAAGGTTTGGAAGATACCATCAATCTTCTTATTACTAGTGTTCACCCTTATTGTTTACGTAATCACAATAATCAAATTCACTATAATATCGTGAAGCTACTAGTCTGATATCCAAGTTGACGAGATAAGGACTAGAAAACCTGATGAATCTGCATAAATAAGGGAAATCAATAGGACTTATTATGATACAAGTGGTGAAAAAAAGGAAGGGGACCTCGAACCTATCCTACATAATGGAATACTTGTGGGGAAAAGGAAGGAATTTTTTGGAATTTTGAAAGTTGAATAGAGAGTATTGCAACGATGTGAGAGACCCAAACTACATATGTGAAGCCCATAACCTTGTGAACTAGTAAAACAAATACTTGTAAATATGTGATTAGAAACTGGAACACAAAGTCCAAATTTTTATTTTGATAGTTGAGGAAATCATTGAGACAACCCTATGCTTGAGTCGGGAAGACCAAGAAAAAATCAACTTGTTTTATCGTGTTTATGCATGTGAAGCATTGGAACGAGGGAGGATCATCGAGAGAACCATAGGGAGTGGTGAAGGGGTATCCATTTATGCTATGTAGGCCCTCAGTGGCTCTATTTTGTTGTGTATTTAGCTTATATTAATGCTTGAGAGGTGGTATCCCTATTTCATAGCCAGTGATGGAGATTGGCCCTCATCCTCTATCCCTAAATTAACCTTTGGTGTAATACCCTAAGTGAAGCATCCTTCACACATAAGATCTAGCTTCGAGGTGGCTAGCTACAATAAATCTACAGTGTAGCTATGCCTATGATTGGGTGGAGAGTGGCAGTCCCTTCTTCAATTTATAGCAAAATTAAGTGGAACAAATAAGTGTATCTTCCTTCTTTGTATATGAAATGTTAATGCTCTTCAATGCCTTATGTTAAAAAGTTATGTAGTATCTATTGTGTATGTGTGCATTGGTAAGTTGAGAGTCGTTGTATGATTGAAATGAATATGCATATTCAATTTGCTAAGCAATTAGCATGGCTTGCTTAGTTGTTTAAATGTATTCCTTTATGAAGATGAAATGTTGTGTGAAATGTGAAGTCATTCATCATTGTTAAATGAAAATACTAGTGTGTTTTAGGTTCATAAAGGGAAAATCCATATGTGTTTGTAATAACTATGTATAGATATACATTTAATTCATGTGTATGAATGCCTACACATTTAAACATTGTGCATATTAATGCAGTGAAGTAAGATATGCATGATGAGTGGGAGCTTTAGGATCTGACTATCTTGGAGATCCATAGGTTGAAGTCTGCCTAATTAAACACATAAAACTTAGTTTTCGCCTTGGAAGAAAATGAAGAGTTCGGAAAGGAACTTGGCAAATTTCTTTCTCTTCTTTATAAATTTGGAGTTTGGGATCCTCGACCTTAGTCCCTAATCATGTGGATTGAATGGAAACTGGGATGGATAGCTGCAAAAGGGGCTTAGCAAAATATTAGGCGCTAGAGGTTTTAGAAATACATGTAATGTGTTGTGGGGGATTCTCTAATATGGTATGGCCTATGCAATGAAAAGTCAAATGACAACCTTGTTCCCATCTATCGAGGTCGTCAACTAATGCCCTTGGGATATCGAATATCAGAGTATTAGGCATTCAAAGTTTTTAAAGGATGACGACAACAAGACGTCACAAGGGGTAACATGGCAATGCCACGTGTCACCCAGTTACAATTTTTTTGGATATGGTAGCTATACATAAATAAGTGACATGTGGCACACATCAAGAATTCCATGTGGCAGTGGACACATCGATATGTGCCACATGTCAAACACCTCGACTGGTGCCATTTGGAAAGCTATGATTGGACACCAAAGTGTTGTGGTGGCAAGTTAAGTTGGCCATCAGCCTACCACCTTATCACTGTTTGTGGGGGTTTTCTAGTTTTAATGTTTTAATTTTTTCATCAAGATTTTGCAATGATACAATAATATATTGACATATTGATGAACTCAAAGGGGTTATGCTTATATCAGTGGATTAGAGGGTTATGCCTATAACAGTGGATCGATAATGCCTATGTTGGTTGGTGTCATACCAACATATCAATGCTTGGCCATACTAGTTCCATATTGGCATATTGGAATTTGCCCATACCAACCATATCGGATAACGACACATCGATAGTCTGGGTCATCAACCTATCGACTATGTCTGTATATCAAGTATACTAGTATATCAGAACCCAAGGAGAATTAAACCATGCGACTTACCAAAATTGTCAATATGGCAAGGCCTGATATGATATGTGGTCCTATTAAATGGACCAATGAGCAGAAACCACAGTGGCCAAGATTTGTCAGGTGTCAACCACATGGCATGTATGGATGATGATGTGACCCTTAAATGGACAAAACTTCAAAGTGGCATAACTTCATGCCTGTAGCTCGGACTTAGATAAAATTTATATTGTTGGAAAACACTCGATGAATAGAAGATGATGGCGGTATTGAAATTGTGATTTGAGGTGATTGAGGAAATAAGATTTTTAGATAACTCCATTTTCATAATGTACCTTGAAGACTGGGTCTAATTATGCCCCATAGCACTAATATGGTATTAGGGGATTGGGTGTGTTACATGAGTCATATTTATGCTTCCTATATTTTTGTTTGAAGTGAGATACAAAAGACATAATGCCTCCAACTATGAGATAGCTAACAAACAAAATCAAGTATCAGGTAATTTCTAAATTCTACCTAAGAACATATATGCTCAACATGGAGTGCTAGTAAAATCCCTTACTCTAAAGATAGAGCATCAGTAATTCATTAGGAGTCTAGTTACTATAATGCATCTTGATTACTATTCAATATATCGATATTTAATTACAAACTACATAATAATTTGATTAAATACTTACTAATGCCATGTTATTCCTAGCTAGGGTACAATGCCAAGGCGCCCTTTGAAGGTTTTTATATACCTTCCAACTTTATGCCTCAAGTTGGATCTTGGGCCAATAAATGTAACCTTCAAACCTTCTCAAAGTTGGTTGTCTAGCGTCACTTCAACAACTTTCTCACATAAACTTTAATGCCAAATTTCAATGACTATAACATAAATGATATTGAAGAAATAATACAACTAGACATAGCAACCTTATCTAACTCTTCATAGTAGGGTCATAACCATTGGGCGCCATTATCACATATTGCAAAAACATAAGGTTGATTAAATAGACCATGTAAAAGAAGTTAGAAAACGATATATATCTCAAGTACAAATTAAAATGGCATGGTAGTTATTGACACTCAGAGAATACACTAAGATATTAGAAATGCTAATGAGGGTGGAAATCCCTGACATTTACGGATAGAAAAGAAAAGGGTATCCTCATATGGAATAGAGGTATATTAAATATCAAAAATTGTTTATTAAAACATTCAAAAATTTTAGTCCGGAGGGTTAGTTCAATTCAAAAACTTTTAAATTCACATAGAACTTCATACCAGCATTCTTTCTCAAAATGTAGGTTGCTGATATATATCATAAACTGCACAAAATTATTTAGAAGCTAATAATATAAAATCCAGTGATATCAGACTAATGACGGTGGAAATCCCTGACATTTACGGATAGAAAAGAAAAGGGTATCCTCATATGGAATAGAGGTATATTAAATATCGAAAATTGTTTATTAAAACATTCAAAAATTTTAGTCCGGAGGGTTAGTTCAATTCAAAAACTTTTAAATTCACATAGAACTTCATACCAGCATTCTTTCTCAAAATGTAGGTTGCTGATATATATCATAAACTGCACAAAATTATTTAGAAGCTAATAATATAAAATCCAGTGATATCAGAGAAAATATACTAGTTTATCTTCGTTCATTGTGAAAGTAAAGGAGACTGCCTTAAAGACTACATAGCTGAACTAGAAGAAAAATACATAGAACAGAATCTACGATAAGTGGGGTTAATCCATGAGATTAGATCCCCAGTCTTCATAAAGATAAATGGACCAGTAGGCTCTGGTGAAGCTCGGCCCCTTGGCTGCAAAAATTCCAACCCAGACAAAGTATTGTGTTCTGCCTCTTATCTCTCTTGCATGCTAACTTTTAGCCTCCTTTTGTGTAACCACATTCCCATAATAGAAAAGAGGGATGAAGTGACTGAGAGAGTTCGAAACTACAGGTATGAATTGTCCCACTTCTACTAGAAAACAGAGTTTGCTGGCATCCAATTTTCCACTAATTCTTGTTGTCATAATATTTTGCCAACTATCCACTTCAAGATATGGGAAATTTGTATGCTTGTCACACTTACTCTCCATGAACCTTCAACAATCAATGTCTATATTCTATCTAAATGCGACTTGTCAAACTGCGCCACTTTTAATGGTAAGTCCCAACATATTTTTATCTCATAACCTTCCATATTCTGCAGTATTCTTTACACGCTTAAACCATATATTCACCGTTTGGCTTTCTAGAATATTGAGGATTGAGCTATAGCACATTAAGCCCTAAAGCCCATAACCTTATTATTTACATACTAAATTCTTAGTGAATGTAGCATCCATATTTTGGCACCATGTAATTAAGGATGGAACTTTCTTCAGAGTCTACACGAAATTGTATTGGGTAGGGAAATAGGTTCCTTCTACATTAGCTTTGTTATCCTCATCTTGACACACTTCTCCATTTTCTGATGCCATCAAATTAGTCTGAAATATTCTAGCTCATAACACTCTTCTTGTGCAATATTTGACAAAACTTTCTTCTGCAAATATTCTCACATGTTTCCTTTATATTCACATTGGAGTCTTGGGCACTTTTCTTTTACCAAATCCTTCAAGAATTTCCAACTTTGCCTTCCTAATCTAAGTTGATGAATTGCTGAGGTATAATTATCATTCACCTAAAATAGTTGGTACATTCAATACTAGCTTTTAAAGAAAGTGCAGAGAAATAGAGAAATTATAACAAGCCATGACTAGTGATAAATTCATGGAACTACATCAATGCTGATTTAAAATTTGTTTCCCTTGCCTTTCCTTTAAATTATGTCCAATGTTTGCTTCCAGATCATTTAGGAGTGGAATATAGTTGTATCATGTTAGATGTTATTGTTGCTAAAAAAAAAGAGAAGGAAATGCATTATTCTTCCCTAAATTTTTAATCGTGAACCTTTTGCAATAGATGCCATTTGCACAGCTATATGCAATGTGCATTTGAGGCCCACCCATAATTTCCAAGTACAGGTTGGGTTTGGAAACCAAAGCTTTTGAAGACATCTTTTGAATTTTGAATAAGGGTTTAGCCATCAATTGTAATAGTGTAAGCACTTGCATGGCAAGAAAGGAATACATTGTATGATCGAACTTCCAATAGCCTAATTCATGAGCAATAACTGCAACAATTTCCTCCTCATTTTCGCCCTACTGAATCAAGGTGTCATATATCAATATACACTTATTGTTGCAAAATCCATACATATATACATTGCTCTATGACGAACTGATTGAAACATCAATCACAAATAGCACCTTCAATGGAAATTTTAGAGCTGACGCTAGCCTCTCAATCTTCAATCTAAGTCCTCCTTATGAAAGAGGAATGAAATTCTTGAAGAGTGGAGCTATAAGAATAGGATATAAAGACATCATCACGATTCACTAGTGATAGTATAAGCATAAATGCTCAAACACATATTGTTAAATACGGACCTCCTTTTTGCATGATTATGATTATTGCTGCAACAATCGGTGCCCCAGTAAAACAGAAGGGCCCAGACCCACAACTATATCTCAGAGAACAAGCAAAATGGGCCTCAATGACCAATGGTGAATACAATGAAAAGGGCAGATCTATCAACTAAGACCAAAAGAGTAACAATTGCTAACTGAAAAAACTAACTACATAATACCCTCATTGCTCCCGTAGCAATATTTTGGTCATTGAGCCAGTTTCTGCTATTGGTCAAAATTGATTGCAACAAGGCATTTATACCTCCAAAAATTAAACTAAATGCTTGCAGATATTGAGGAATCAAAAGGACATACTTGAAACCCCACAAACAAATCATATTCCTCTTTTTCATCAAATCGCAAGTGCTGCAAGTCTTTCTACAAGAGGAGAGTGAGAGTAATGATAGGCTGAATACTAGGGATCAATATTCATTAATGATAAATTCTCCTCTTAAAAATAACAAGTCCCGCTTGGAGAGAAGCACCATATCCATTGAGCAAAATCGTTGGTCTGGAACTCAAATGTTTGACTGACAAAACAAAATGCATCACGTATGTATATAATGGTGACTTAACAATTACCTTCTTATGTGCCTGCAAATTGCCAAGATTTTCATATTGGTCTGCAAAAAAACCCCTTTCTTTGCTATTTGATTCTGCAACTAGATCCAGTTGTCCTCCACTCCTATAATTTTATCATAAGACCAGAAGCATTTTCATGCCCTCTACGCATAAAATATTGCACAGAGATCCCTAGTCTCTCATGTGGCTTGTGTTTGATCCAACCATCAATGCATCCTATTGCATCAACGACAGTAATCGAGGCAAATGCGTACATGTTTAATTTTTTCCCACATGCCTCCACAACTACAAATCATTCAAAATCATGTGGCAATATTGTGTTGATTTTGAAGCTTTCTAATGAACCAATAAAATCTCATGCAAGTGCTCCATAATCCACTTATAATAAAGGTATATGGGGAAAAGAGTTGGGTAGAAAGAAGAAGTATTATGTTCACGAATTCAACTCCACTTGCGATCTCCAACAAAAAGAATACATTAGAGCTAGCATTCCGTGGAGAGCAAAAGTTTTTATTGCTCAATTAAGAACTAACTCACATCAACTTTGGTGTGAAACAGGACGGTGGAAAAGACCTAAAGAAACTTGGGAAGAAAGGGTATGTACTTTTTGCACTTCTAGGACAGTGGAATCAGAAAAACATTTCATTTTGGAATGTGACGTTTTCAAAGACATCAGGGACGGTTACCGCAGTATGTTAGCATCAATTCCGTGGCATTGTATTTTCAGTGATGGAACTGTTAGAAGATTGGGTCAGCTCATCATCAATTTGAATAAGAAAAAGATTGAATTACAAAAGGCAAAAAACAAGAAAGTTGATGGTCTCATAGACTATTTTTAGTCTCGTGGACGTCAAAATATCATTCATTCATTCAATATACGACATGCTTTTGACATTTAACTTCACTTGATATGGGCCATTGGAAAAGCTCTGCAAATGTCAACCAAAGGCTTACATATTTTGATGATGTTTATTCTAAACTCTATGGGTACCATAGGTTGTTTTAATTTGGAATAGAATTATATGTTTCAACTTTGGATGTCATATTGGATCTACAACAACTTATGTTATGCATTGTTTACCAAACACATTTTGGAAAAGGACTTTAATAATGCAATTCGGAATAGAATTATATGTTTTAACTTTGGATGTCATATTGGATCTACAACAACTTATGTTATGCATTCTTTACCAAACACATTTTGGAAAAGGACTTTAATAACACAAAATAACATTTTGGAAAAGGACTTTAGATAATGCAGAATAATTATGAGTTTTAGTATGACACTCGTGAATTGATAGGATGTCTAGATATAGAAAGGTAAAGGAAATAAGACAAATATGTGAAAGAAAAATATTAAGATATTGTTTTTTAAATGAATTTGGATAATGGAGAATAATTATGAGTTTAAGTATGACACTCATGAATTGATAGGATGTCTAGATATAGAAAGGTAAGGAAATAAGACAAATGTGTGAAAGAAAGAGATTAAAATATTATTTTTTAAATGATGAATTAGTAATGTAAATATAGTATATTTGGATCTGGGATAATTTGGCAATGTTCATGGTTATTATTGATGATGATTTGGTAAGTTAGGTTGATAGGTACAAGCATTGAGAGGATGGTTAAGTTCAACAATTTTGATAGCCAAATCTGAATGAAATAATAATGGATGGTAAGATGGGTAGTTATGGGATATGACTACCTTGTCACATCATGTGATATTTCCAATCTCACTAAGCACAATGTTGTTATGCCTTTGCTCTAAGTCCATTTAGCAGTGATGGGAACCCAAATGTCTTTGAGAAATCACCTCGCATGATTTAGGCTCTTATTGTTTCCATAAATCACCGCTCTTGTTGTTGGCAAACTTTGATGGAAAACTACTCTAGGAAAATGCTATTACATAAAGTAAAAATACTTTCATAAACCATAAGGGAATCCTCCTTCAACATTGTTACCAAGCTTTTTGCAAAATAGGTTAGTACTATGGGTGGCTCTCAATGCATCACAAAAATATTTTAATTTAACACATGCACCTATATGACCTAAGTTAAATGCAACCGCTATGTATGAGATTTTCCAAAGAATGTATATGATTTTCGATACCATGTGTCATCTAAAACCAATATAAGAAGTAATAATGCACCCTTGACACCTATTTGGCAATGATGCCAAAAAAGACGGTGTTTCTACATTTTTTCTATTGGACTACGAACACTTGTGAATTTATTATTATGGACTAAGGTTCCAATGTACTTGTGAGATATCATGCACTGAATGTTCAAGCTACAAATTCTTAAGCTTCTATTAGTTTGTCTAATATGCTTCCATAAAAAAGAAATTGAACCACCACTCTCAGTAATGACCACGTACTTGAACAATGAGCATACCAATGGGAATCATACTATCACCAAGAAATCACCTCACATGATTTATACTCTTCTTATTAGAATTGAAATGTTATTGCAGAAAGTAAACATACTTTCATAAACCATGAGGGAATCCTCCTTTACCAATGCCTTCTTTTTGTTACCAAACTTCTTGCAAAATAGATTAGTACTATGAGTGACTCTCACTACATCACAAACATATTTTAATTTAACACATGCACCTATATGACCTAAGTTAAATGCAACCACTATGTATGGGATTTTCCAAAGAATTTTTATGATATTCAATACCATGTGTCATCTAAAACCATACAAGATGTACTATTGAACCCTTGACACCTCTTTGGTAACAATGCCAAAAATGATGGTGTTTCTATATGTTTTCTATTGGACTAGGAACAATTGTGAATTTAATATTAACAACTAATGTTATGAATAAAATAATATAAATGATGTAACCAATATATAATGATTAGTTAATTAGTAATTAGGTTGAAGGGGCATGTCTAATGGACATGACCTTCTGTGAAGAGGCACCTGCGTAGGTATATAAGCAGGTCTCATTTGTAACATTCAAATCATTATCATTCTTCATACTTTTAATATAATATGTGTATTCTCAATGGATATTTTCATATTCCAAGTCTTCTAGAGTATTTAACGAAAAGTACGAACTTTGTTCACTTCATTTGGTATCAGAGCAGTTTGATCCTTTGGCCGCTCACCACTGCACAGAGCCACGCTCTCTGATCTAGGTCCTTGACTGTCAAATTTGTCAACGTCATTGCCGTTGAAGTGTTTCGCTATCAATTTTGGAATTTCTCCATATTTCCCTAATTGGCCTTTGGCCATTAAATAAATAAATAAATAAGAGCATATATACTATAAGAAAAGAAAGATATTAAAAGAAAAAGACATAAAATAAAAGTATATATAAAGAAAATAAAAGAGTTAATATATATATATATATATATATATATATATATATATATATATATATATATATATATATATATTTGTTAAAAAAAAAAAAGAGTTAGAAAAAAAAAAAATTTAAAAAATATAAAAAAATTAAAAGAAAAAAAAAACAAACCACACATGACCACCTTCGCCTAAATGGTAGTCAACCATCACTAAAAATTCAATAGTGAGGATCTTTAAGAAAAAAAAAATCACTATCCAAATAACTAGTTGACTCTCCCACACCACCACCGGATTCGATGTAGAGTTCGAGGGTCGCCATCGTGGAAAAATAAAATGCCTACACAACAAACACCGAGGCATCGTACGACCTCCCAACCGACTCTGCCTTATTCCATCGCCATTGTAGACAAAACATTGTACATCAACCATCGCTTGTTTTGTCATCATTCCTGCCAGCGCACCATGACCCACAATTCTCCAACCGCTGCAAAACAACCAACCTGTCGTCAGTCATTCGACGTCCATCGTTCGCCACTGCCAACGACTGCATCACCTGCACCCACGGTTCACCACCCTGTGCCCAGCCACACATTGCATTCTGCTTCAATATTTTCATATTGTCTATCGATCTCAGTTGTCATCGCTTTCTGCAAACAGTCCAAACAAACCCTTGTACCCCTCCATACCCCTGTCATCGGTCAATCATATCCTTGCGTCTATCAAACATGGTTCTTGCCTTCGGTCAAGCGTACCCCTACGTCGGTCAATGAGTCCTACTGTCGTATCACTTCCATACCATAACATATTACAAACTTAACAAGGTTATAACACCTCATACAACTATATCAAACAAATTATATACGGTTAGATATTATTGTACAGTATACGAATTATATTATATATAATCATAGAATTTAAAAAAAAAAAAAAAGGACCCTAGTTTTTAAAAAAGAAGAAGAAGATAAAGGATATAGTTGAATGTCTAAGTGATACAGAAAAACAAACATTAGCAAGACAGATGAAAGAATTAATGGCAACAGCGGGGAAACAACATACATATTTTAATAATGAAATGAAGAAGACAGAATCAAAATTACAAGATAAACACCCCTCATCATCCCTGCAAAATGATGTAATCCCATGTACCGAGAAATTGCAGTTGAAAAATCAAAAGAAAGACATAATAGTCGAACTTTGAAAAAACGAGAAAGTGTTACAACAAGAATATGAAGATCTTGCAGATATGCATTACAAACTAGAATGGAAAAGGACGAAGAAATTTCTCGCCTCAAGGACCACATTGAAAAATTAATTGGACAAGTCAAGAAGACTAAGGTCACAAAGAAGGAACTCAAGAAGCACTTATCAGAACAAGAAGAGGAAAATTTACGTCTAAAGAACCTTAATAAAAAATTATTAGAACAAATCAAAATTTAAAAGATGATGAAAAGAATGATAAGGATAAAATCAACAATGCAGAAAACGAAGAGCTTTTACGTCTAAGGAATCATAATCAAAACCTTCTTACATAAGTAAAGAAGCTCAAAAGTGACAAGAAGCTACTTAATGTCAAGCTAGAAAAACTTACTCAAGAAGAAGTATCGAAGTCTTTAGTCCATGTTGAAGAAAAAAATCCAAACCAAGATCTAGTCACTATCCCAACTAAAGAAGAGGACAAACTAGATGAAGTAAATATGTACTCAGAAGTTGCAGTTCCAGCAACAAAAGATTCAAGTGAAGATATAGAAATTAACCATTCAACTTTCGTAACTAAAGGAAATAAGGTACTTCAAATAAATCAAGAAGACGACATAAATGAGATCAGGGAAAATCAAATCACTAGGATTCCTTATCGACATCTAAATCACGAAAGTAGACAACTCAATCAAGCTATATATTTAGAGCAGAAATAGAAAATTGATGTTACAGAGAATACTGAAGTGTGCACAACTCAGTCCAGTGATAACAGTTCATCAAAAGTTTCCAGTCACCGCAATATTCCATAGAAGATTGATCTAGGATGGTCTGATCCCTTCTCAGTGCGACAATTTTGTTTGTCACTTAGAGGATCATATCAACTTGTATTGACAAGGATGACTACCCCAAAACGAGAAGACATTCATAGAAAAAAAGAGATCAAGCCTTTTTATCAACAAGCTTTGAAGACAAATCTTTTTGAGGAGGAAGGAAATGCTATGAATAAAATAATATAATTAATGTAACCAATAAATAATGATTATTTAATTAGTAATTAGGTTGAAGAGGCGTGTCTAATGGACATGACCTTCCGTGAAGAGGCACTTGCGTAGGTATATAAGCAGACCTCATTTGTAACATTTAAATCATCATCATTCTTCATAGTTTTAATATAATATTTGTATCCTCAATGGATATTTTCATATTCCAAGTCTTCTGGAGTATTTAACGAAAGTACGAACTTTTTTCACTTCAACTAAGATTTCCAATGTACTTGTGAGATGTCATGTGTTGTATGTTCATGCTACAAATTCTAAACTATCATTAGTTTATCTAATATGCTTCCATAAAAAGGAAATTGCATCACCACTCAGTAATGACCACATACTTGAACAATGATAATGCTAATGGGAATCATATGATGTTAATTTGGCAGAATAGTGACACATTCCAACCATGGGACGAGATTCCTCCTTTCAAGAGGACCAATTTTGACTATTGAATCACTCAATTTGGACAAGGGAAAGTGCATTTTTGAATTAAAGCCCACAATGTCACATTTGATCAAGTCGGCCCTAATAGGAAAATGGACACTCTTGGAAGCCTACAAATATAAGTGACCTCAAGATCATTTGGACATCACCAAGCATATACTTCTTCTCTTCTTCATTGATTGGTTTGTGCATGTTTGAGGTTAGGACGGGGTAAGTGGTTTATACAGGTTTGAGATTACAGGTTTCAAAGCTTGCACGTGTTTTAGGGTTTTTGTTTCTGACTGCAAGTTGCACACAGGAAATTTTCAGCTACAATCGCAACCTGGAAGGCTTGTTCGTGTGGCTAGAAATTCTCAACCTCACACATACCTCTTCCTCTATGTAGTTGAGCTCTAGGGCTGAATTTTGACATTTGACCGCAGTTGACCAAAGACAGGAAAAATTGTCTTTGATTTGGATTGATGTTGGGAATATATTTATGAATGTTGTTGGGTTAATTTTGTTGGATGATTTTGTATTGGGCCCATTGTACACTCAGCTAATTTTTTAATGAAAATCTAATAAGAAGAATAATTTCAAAGGGATTTCCCCATAGTGGGTTTTTTCGTTAGTCTTTGACCAAATCTAGTGTCTCTTATTCATGTGTTTATTGTATCCTTTATCATTTCATTTATGTTTTATATTCAATTATTGTTGATGATTGGAAATCTTAATTATTATTTAAAATACTAAAGAACTGAGTTGGACTAAAAGTAATTAAAACAACATAAAGCAGTGTGAAAAGTAACATGGTATCAAAGCTAAGGTGAAGGACAATCCCAAAAGGAGACAAGAATTGAATAAATCATCTTTGGAAAGTTGAAGGAGTCTTCAAGGAACATGAGAAGTTGGGTGACTCATCTAACTTTGCTGCATGGAAAATCAGGTTAGAGATTATCGCTGATAACAATGATGTTTTCGAATACATTCAAGGAAAAGTACTTAAGCCTCCAGGGAATGCTTTTGTTGCTTTCAAGAACAAGTACAAGAAAGGTAAGTTAAAAGCAAAGAAAATTATAGGTAATGGTTTACAAGACAATTTACTTACATATGTTGGAAATTTGTGGAAGTCTAAGGACATGTATGATAAGATAACTAGCATATATGAAGTCAACAATTTGAATGAAATCATCTCCTTGAAGAATAAACTAAAATACATTAAGATGAACAATGAAGAGTCTATTCAATCCTACATTATGAGGATATCCCATCTTAGAGATCAATTGCAAAGAGTTGGGGAAACTGTGCCTGACAGGAAATCAGTGATTGTAACTCTTAGAGGTCTCCCTCCCATTTGGGAAACCTTCATTACTACTATAAGCAATAACAATATTTTCCCGTCATTTGATGAGATTTTTTGAAATCTCACTTAAGAAGAATCAAGGATGATATCAAGAGGCAGGATACAAAATCATGAAGAAGGAAAACCCATTGCATTCATCACTTGTGACAAGAACATGAAAGGAAAAGGAGGTCCATCAAGTTCAAGAAAGAATCCTCCTCGAAATTCAAATAGAAGGATTGGAAGAGTCAAGGAATCATGCATTGAATGCTACAATTGTCATAAGAAAGGCCATTATGCTCGATATTTCCCCGAGAAGAACAATGGTCCACGCTTTAACACTAGAAGCAACAATAACATGTTTAAGAATCAAAGAAGAAGAGATGATCGAAGGAATTCTAGCAATGGAAGAGATGATATAAGAAGAAGAGATCGTGATCATGAAGAAGACCATCGTCCTCAAAAGAAATCAAGATACTCCAGGTATGAAAGTAATGTTGGAAATAAATCTGAATATGTTCTTATTTATGCTCTCACTAGTTCTTCTCCTCCAGATTCGTGGGATAGTTGGTTGGTTGATAGTGGGAGCACTCGTCGTTTCAATGGGTATAAGGAAGTTCTCTCTAATTTGGTATAGAGGGATTCAAACTTGAAAATTATTCTTGGAGACAACTCCACTCATCCCATTAAAGGCTTTGAGTTCGTCAAATTTATTTTGGATTCTGAGGAATCCATTTTGCTCCATGATGTGATGTATGTGTCAAGATTGAAGAAGAATTTGGTATCGATATCCAGATTAGAAGACAAAGGTATGAGGGTTGTATTCATCAAGGGAAAGGTTCTTACCTGGCTTGTTGGATCCCTTATGAGAGATGCATTTACATTTGGATCGATATTTGAAGGACTCTATAGATCCACTGGTAGACCTCTTCTAGCATTGGTCCATGATACTAATCATCTAATGAGTTATGGCCCCAAATATTGGCCCATCTACATTATGATGCTCTTCCGAAATTTAAGAAATTGGTATATGGTATTCCTGATGTTCAATCACAACATGATGGAGTATGTCCAAGTTGTGTCAATGGAAAGAAGACAAGGGCACCATTCCCCTCTAGCGAGAACAAGACAAATGAAATCCTCCAACTTATTCATTTTGATATGTGTGGTCTGATGCTCGTACATTCTATTGGTGGCCATCTCTATTACATCACTTTCATTGATGACTTCTCAAGAAATACGTGCATATATTATTTGAAGCACAAGGATGAAGCCTTCAAAATGTTCAAGAAATTCAAAGCTTTGGTCAAAAATCAAACACAGAAGAAAACTAAGATCTTCAGGTATGACAATGGTGGAGAGTACATTTTGAATGAGTTCATCAATTTTTGTAAGAAGGAAGGTATAAAGAAAGAGACAATTGTGCCCTAAACTCCCAAACAAAATGGAGCAGCTGAAAGAAATAAAATGTCTATTGTAGAAGTTGCCCGTGCCATGCTTCATGATCAAAATTTATTGAAGTTCCTTTGGGGAGAAGCAACGAATTCCACGGTATATGTTCAAAATAGGGTGCCTTATCAAGCATTAGACAACAAGACCCTTGAAGAAGTGTTTACAGGTGTCAAGCTCTATGTTGGCCATCTTTGTATCTTTGTTTGCCCTATATATTTCCACGTTCCGAAGGAGCCGAAGGACAAAAGAAAAAATTTGGAAGCCACGGGAAGAAAAGGCACATTTGTTGGACACTGCGAAAAATCTAAAGCTTTTAGAATGTATATTCCTCGTCAAAGGAAGGTTGAAATTAATAGGGTTGTAACATTCGATAAAGGTGATGCCCTTGGGAAAGCAAGGGACCTTCCTCCTTCTCATCCTCCTGAGAAGAAGAATGAGGATATGGATATTTTATATGGTCCTTCCATGCTTAGATCAGAGATCCCATGGACCCCTTATATCCTCCTCGATGTGATCCTCCTACCAGGAAGAGACCACTTGGGCTTCATGACACATTACACGATGACGAGAGACATGTTCTCGTTCGAAGATTATTTAGAGAAAGAAAGAATCCATGTAGATACCAAGTATATGTTGCAGCTATGAGCACTATGATTCAAGCCGAATCTCCCACCTTTTAAGAAGTCGCGAAAGAACAAGTTTGGAAGGATGCTATGGCCGAAGGATACGAAACAATAATGAAAATGGCACATGGGATGTTGTGCTGATACCTAAGGGAAAATTTGTGGTGACTTCAAAGTGGTTATTCAAGACAAAACATGGAATTGATGGTAGCATTGAGAAATATAAAGCAAGGTTCATGGCCCGAGCATTCTCCGAGAAAGAGGGAGAATATTATGATGATATACTTTCACTTGTGGCTAATCAGATGGACGTGAAGATATCATTCGTCCATGGCATGTTACAAGAAGTGTACGTTGAGTAGCCACAAGGAATTGAAGTAGAGGATTGAGAGACACATGTTTGCAGGTTGAAGAAGGCATTGTATGGCTTGAAGAAATCCACTAGAGCATGGTATGCCTGCATAGACAGTTATCTGGTGAAGTTGGGATTCACAAGAAGCAATGTCGATCCTAACCTATACTTCAAGGTATTCCAAGGTATCTCATTGATTTTGGTTTTATAAGTTGATGATCTATTCTTGATAAGTAGGGATCCCCTGATGATTGAGTGTAAGAGGGAGTTAGCCTCTAAATTC
Source organism: Pinus albicaulis (assembly GCA_034641835.2). Taxonomy (NCBI): domain Eukaryota; kingdom Viridiplantae; phylum Streptophyta; class Pinopsida; order Pinales; family Pinaceae; genus Pinus; species Pinus albicaulis. The sequence goes on from CM076578.1 coordinate 1,526,884,518, forward strand.
AAGGTGAAGTGCCTTGGATTCATGCATTGTTTTTTAAGTCTTGAGGTGTGGAAAAGGCCCCGTGAGATTTTCTAATCCAAATGGAAATTGGCATCCATAAATGGAATTTACCCATGGTATTGTAACTAAGAAACACTAATAATCTGAATTCATCCACCCATGGAATTTATCCATGGTATTGTAACTAAAAAAGACTATAAGTAACAAGCCTCATTTCGTAAAATGGACAGATTGGTCCACCACAATGTAGTTGTAATTATTTCTAATTTCTCTAATGAAGAATTTATTTATGTTTTCTCCCTTTCTATGGGTGTTTCAGTTTCTCAAATCTCCCCCCCTCCCCGCCCAAGATCTGGATGAGTGGTATCATAGTGGGTTATGACTCCATGGGCATTAGGGTTTTAACCACCACACACGTGTAGGTGCTCGACAAAATCTTGTAATTCAACAGGAGTCATGGCCTCCTGGCAACATAGAATCACAATGTCGTCACCCATTCTCTATATTTGATTTAGCTACAGTCGTGGCCCGTGGGCCATTTCCTGCAACATAATAGTAGGGTATGGTATTTGTGTCCCACCAATACGAAGACCTATTGGTTACCCGAACAACCAAAACTAACCTAAAGGCTTAGTTATTCTTCACATGGAATGAGCCCACCCAACGACTTAGGCTTAGCTTTGGGAAATATGAGGAGTCAGAATGAGAGTGTCTATAGGCGACCCATGTAACTAGGGTCTCGTAAACCGAATGAATTTATAAAAAATCCCAAAAATCAACCACTGGCATTCTTAGTCCAGATTAGGAATGGATTCGATAAGTCAGAGTTGGTGGATGGTCAGTCTCTTAGTCGTTGTGACGCGGGCCATGCACATACATTAGGGGAACTTTGAGGTCTAAAATGAGCCTCCTATGAAAATTATAAAATAATATTAGATTACATCAACAAAGTTTATTTTGGTTGTATATTTTTATGAAGAATCCCATTTTAGACCTCAAAATTCCCCTTATGAATCAAATTTTGGAGAAGTTTGACCTTGTTGGCAACATTCATGTTCTTGATAACTTTTGTGTTAATTGCAACCCTGTTCACTTGGTTATCGACCAGTGGCCTTACCTAGGGTCATCTGAGACGTAGGTCATGCCCTAGAGGATGGCCTCTCGCGGGCTGCCTAGTGGTGATGGGAAGTCAGGGGTGCACATAAAACTTGTGAAACTGGCAGACTCATTTAGCGACCGACGACTCATGGCATTGAGTGTGGGTGACGCCCGACTGGTGATAAGTAGCCACCCAGATGTGGCAAGAGAAACTATAAACAACCCATGCTTCTTCGACCGACCCGTGAAAGATAGTACGTATCGGCTCATGTTTCACCACACCATCGGCTTCGCCCCCTACGGCGAATAGTGGCATCATCTCCGAAGAATATCTTACATGCATCTTTTCGTTCACAAGAAGATAGTCGAAATCAAGGGGCAACACCAAATTATAATAGACTCCATGGTTCATGACATCAGTTTTTCCATGTTGGTCATTGGAGAAATCCTGCGGGTGCGTAATATTTTTTAACAAGTTTCCCTCAATAATGTAATGGGTCCATTTTTTAACGAAGTTATAACTTCTTGAAAAACAATAGGGAAGTGCGAGCTGAGAAGTATGCTGAAAGAAGGCTACGAGTTGTTGGGTATGTTCAATTGGGTCGATGATATTCCTCTTTTGCATTTCCTAGATATGTAGATAATTAGAATACATTGCTCCAACCTGGTGCCCAGCATGAAGGCCCTCGACATAAATATGGTTGAGTACACCATTGTTCGAAACAGCGGGGAGATTATGCCCGACATGATCGTAACTGGCATGGAGGTCATTCGAATAAGTGATCATAATGCAATCCTCGACATAAATATGGTTGAGTACACCATTGTTCGAACCACCAGGGAGATTATGCCCGACATGATCGTAACTGGCATGGAGGTATCAAATAAGTGATCATAATGCAATCCCCACGCAACATTTTGAATGCATAAAGTTATCATATCACATGGATGTCAAATTATTTAACTATTCCATTCCTATGGAGTGTTCGTTCATATGGGAATTATACCTCCAGGGGATGGCTTACACCCAAGCCTTCGTTGCAGGTCTTTTGGGTATATACAATTCTCATGAATTTGCAGTCGAACAGAATGCCATGGCTTTGCACACGAGCCAACTCCAATCTCCACCAGAGAACTTCAAACATGATACCACAATTGGAACTTGATAAATTGGCATCTCCTGAGTTGCAACTTGAAAATCAATGTCTCCTCCAATAAGATGAAGATCTGTCAGTGAGTTATTTTGGTTTCTGCTTCTTAACATTAGAGTCTATATGGCATATCATTGGTTACAATTTTTGCCAATCAGATGTCACTATATTTATCACGACTTTCTCATTACAACTGTTTTTTTTTCATGTTAATTGGAGCCACCTTTCCAGCAACTTATTTTTCTTGTGCATTTTTGGTAAGTTGGACTAGGAGGAGGGAGAAGGTTTTGCATTATGGCTTTCTTACTTGCTTACATGGGTTGAAGCAAATATTGTTTCACAACACAATGTTTCTAGAATAAGAGAGTATGTTGGAGATTTTTATTGTGCTTTTCTAATAGCTAGGGGTACATATGGTGGTAAGGATATCTTTGCTTATTATCTTGAAGCATATTTTGGTTGCGATGAATGACCCTTAATGATTCCACGGTAATGTCATGGTGGGTCTATTGAAGCACAAAAATGGAAATCATAAATGTGAAACTTGAGTACTTGAAGGAAGCATTTACAACATCTCATTGGATGGTGAAGATTTACAAAGATAAGCCACTAGATAAGCTATCATATTTCTACTAGGAAAACTAGTTAGCAAACTATGTCGAGGTCCATTTGCTAGGCCATGCACTATCACCCTCATATTTGGCACACAAACAATACATTATATCTCTATCCTTAGACCCTCATTCGTCATGGTTACGGGTCACCCACAAACCCAAGGTTATGGGTCAACCACACAAAACCCTTATCATCAATGTCCATTTGCTAGGTCGCACACTTTTAGCATCACAATTGGTCACAAGAATTACAGGGTATCTCTATCCTCGGATCTTCGTTCATTATGGTTATGGGTAATCCACAAACCCACAGTTCATCGAAGTCCATTTTCTAAGCCGCACACTGTCAATATCATAGTTGGTCACAATCATTACAGAGTATCTCTATCCTAAGAACTTTGTCCATCATGGTTATCGACCAACCACACAATACCCTTCTCTTCAGTAGTTCTTCCTATTCAACAAAGGCTTCTCAAGAGGGAACTTCACGCAATGGGGACCATTGCTTCTTAAGAGGGGGGAGGGTCGGGGGGTAATGATCCAAATGGAAAGTGACATCCACCCATGGTACTTATCCATCCATGGAATTTTCCCATGATATTTTAACTAAAAAAGGCTAATTATCTGAATTCATCCACCCATGGTATTTTATGCTATAAGTAACAAGCCTCATTTTGTAAAAAGGACAGATTATTCCACCACAATGTAGTTGTAATTATTCTCATTGCTCTAATGAAAATTTTCTTTGTTTTTATCCCTTTCTCTAGGTGTTTTAGCTTCTCAAACCTTTCCGCCCCCCCAAGATCCGGATCATTTTCCTTTCACAAGGAAAATATGTTGGTGAATTTTTTGGAGAGATTTGGAATGAAATAATGTAAGTGTTTGCCCACACTGATGGAAATGAATTTCAAGAAGTTATTTGCAAAATTTGCAGGACCCAATTTGGCGAATCCATCTGAGTATAAACAATTGATTGGGGCTATGATGTTCTTAGTGAAAAGTCCTCTACACATAAGCTATGCAATGAACATGTTGATTCAATTCATGATCGATCCTATCCATGCACATTAGATTGTTGCCAAACACATTTTGAGATATTTGCATGGATAGTCGCCCTTGGTCTGAGATATTCTGCATGAGATGTTTGATTTCATGGATATACCGCTGTTGACTGGGAGGAAACATTGTCGACATGAAGAGTACATATGGATGTTGTTTTATCCTTGGATCTTCCATGCTATCTTATATGAGTAGGAAGCAGAAGTCTGTAACACTGAGTATCGCCGAAGCAGAGTACATTGTTGCTAGCATGGCTAGCTGTAAAGAAGTTTGGTTGAGGAAGCTCTTTGGAGAGTGATTTGAGGAGGTCCTAGATACTACTATAATATAATGCGACAACAAGAGTGGGATCCGTTTAGAAGAGAATCTTATATTTCATGACAATTCCAAGCACATAGAGATATGATATCATTTCATTCGATACATGGTGCAAAGAGGAGCCAGTATACTCCATCACATATCGATAAGTGAGCAGATTGAAAATATTCTCACCAAGGATTTTCCAAAAGAGAAGTTCTTGGTATTCATAGAGCAACTTGGACTGACAGATGTGACCCCTCTTGACAAGGGGCATCGTTGATTGAGGACATTGATATAACTCTTCTCCCTTGTCTGAGCTCACAGGGTGTGGAATTGAGATAGAGCGCTTCTGGGTTGAGGGATCTCTGGACAATAAGATATCACTCCTATCTGTTACCCATAGGGTCAAATATGTTGCTCCCATATCTTAGTCTATGCAGAGAATACCCCTGTTGGCATCATACCCACAAGTTGGGCTTGTTGGGATAATTGTTCCCCTTCTGGCCAAAGGGTTGAGAGAGTGCTTGGGGTTGTGTGAACCTTACATTTCGTAAGTCGAGTATCTCACCCAAGTTGATTATGATGCAGGTATTCTACCACATGACTCTTGAGGTATATTGCTGGGAAGTTCAACACGTAATAGGATGGATTTGATACTTACCTCTTATATAGCAAGTTGTATCTCTCCCATTGATTACATCATGGGACGGCTGTGATCCTTGCTTAGTAAGTTGTATCTCGCCTATTGCTCGATGAGATGACTTGGGGTGAGAGTGTCCAATAGGACCTTCCTCACTATCATAGACATGAGGTGAGAGTGTCCAATAGGACCTTCCTCATTGTCCGAGAGGGTGGTAACTTTAGCTCCCTAATGATTCTTCGTATTTAGAATCGAGAATGCTTCAGCGGATAGAGTTGAACAGAGATGATACTTGATATACCATGCATATGATTAATACATGATGCAGTTGGAATTTCTCCCTATCTGAGAGGGAGTGTTAATTTGGAATCTTAGTGACAAATTCCAACCTCGGGATGAGATTCCTCCTTTTGAGAGGACCAATTTTGACCATTGAAGAACTCAATTTGGACAAGGGAAAGTGCATTTTTGAATTAATTCCCACAATGTCACATTTGATCGGGTCGGCCCTAACAGGAAAATGGAAACCCTTGGAATCCTATAAATAAAAGTGATCTCAAGCTCATTTGGATATCAAAAAGCATCTTCTTATTCTCTTCTTCATTTATTGGATCACACGTCTAAGGCTGGGACGTGGTAAGTGGTCCGTACAAGTTCAAAATTACAAGGTTTGAAGTTCGTACGTGTTTTAGGGTTTTGGTTTCCAACCATAGGCTGCACACAAGCAATTTTCAACTACAACCACAGGATGACATGCTCATCCATGTAGTTGGAATGTCTCAAACACATGCACACCTCTTCCTACGTGAGGTTGAACTCTAGGGCTGAATTTTGACATTTGACTACAGCTGACCGCAAACAAGAAAAGTTGTCTTTGATCTGGATTGATGCTAGGAACACATTTTTGAATGTTGTTGGGTTAATTTTGCTGGATGATTTTGTATTGGGCTCATTTTACTCTCTGCTGAAACTTTAATAACAATCTAATCGGAAGAAGAATTTCAAAGGGTTTCCCCCATAGTGGGTTTTTCCTTGGTCTTTGACCAAATCTAGTGTCTCTTGTTGATGTGTTGATTGTCTCCTTTATCATTGCATTTACTATTCTATCTTCAATTACTGTTGATGATAGGAAATATTAATTATTATTGAAAATATTGCTAACTAAAGAATTGAATTGGGCTAAAAGTAATTGAAATAGCATAGAGTAATGTGAAATTTAACACGTGATCACCAAGAAATCATCTCACATGATTTAATCTCTTATTATTTCCATAAATCATAGCTCTCGTTGTTGGAAAATTTTGATAGAAACTAGGAATTGAAATTTTGTTACAAAAAGGAAACACACTTGCATAAACCATAAATTAATAAAAGGAAATTAATTGTAAAGTAAATCATATGCATAAAAAAAAAAAAAAGAGTGCACATGCATATGGAAGATTACAAAACTATGAAATTCTTTGCTCTAACGGGGTGAACAATATCTCCTAGAACATGGCACTGAATTGAAACTACAACAGAACTTGAACCAAATCACACACCACTAAGAAATTATGAAAACTACAATTTGGACTAGAGCGAGATTTCACGAAATCTATATTCTATGCCACGATGCTTTAGATTGTGTGCTCTAAGAGTTATCTCTTTTGAATGGATATGGCACTCTCTTTTATATGTGAGCTTGCTTGAAACTGAAATAACTAATAGCTAAATATAGATCTACTTGAGGATAGGATATTCTCAAATGGTTACAACAAATATCTAACTATATATCCACTTGAGAATATTCTCAAGTGATTACAACAACTCATAGATAGTTCCAAGATTCACAATAACTCCCATTAGATTTTGTAATGTCACTTATTGTCAAATTCGAAATAAGTTATATGGGTTATATTAAATTGCTCAAGATATGTTCAAAAATAGTTATTAATGGTGTTGGAATCTATAAATCCATAAAATATACATGGGATACCTTAAATTTATAATAAAAATGAATATGTACACATGGGAAAATATAAATCTACCTTCCATTAATTAAAACCATGAAATATATGTTTTATTGCTTTCCCGGAGTGGCTACATGATTAGTAGTAGTTAATTTCCTTCTTCATGGCATGTTAGAATTTTCAATAGATAGACCTACAAATACTTTGCACCATTAACTTCAATTTTATTTAGTCTTGTAGCTTATAGACCCGTAGCAAAAGAACTTGAAGTAATATATTGTAACAACTTGTCCACGCATTAGCCATTACTTTAAAAGTAAAGACATAATATACTAATTATCCCCAATGTTAATCATAATCAAATGAAATAATAAAAAATGTAATGAAAAATATTTTGATCCTAGATCATGTGTATAAGCATTAAAATGGGCTAATATAAGGTCACAATTAAAAGAAAAGGGAAAAAACAAGGAAAATAGGATAGTAAAAGAGGGTCAAATAGTGAATCAATTGTGCATAAGAGCAAAATAGGGTAAGATTATTTATTATGCAGGTTTATTTTCTTATATATTAGATTTATTACCATTAGCTTATTTGCCTAAATTTATGGCAATAAATGAAATAGGAAAATGAAATAAAAACAAATGTACACAACTTCTACTAAAATGAACAAAATATGTATCTTGGGAAATCCAATATTAGAGAAAACCTAGCTACAAGATGAGGCATATGATTTGCTCTCTTTTCTTTAGTTATGAAATTACAAATACAAAGAAAGGGGCACACACTATGGAGTTTCAGATGACACTATGGCTTGAATGACTATTACAAACTCTTCTTCCTTCTCTATTATGCTCTCAAATCAAATTCCTAGATGCTTTGCTCAACTATCGAATAATTTCAACCGTGGAGTTTTTGATGACACTATGGCTTGACTGACTATTACAAACTCTTCTTCCTTCTCTATTATGCTCTCAAATCAAATTCCTAGATGCTTTTCTCAACTATGGAATAATTCTAAAGAATGGAACCCCCTCTCCTCTTATGAACCTAGTGTTTAGCATATATTGGTATCTATTTAGGGTTAGGTTTTTAGCATGCATCAACCCTCAATTAGTGTTAGGTTCTGGAACTTATAAAGTATTCTTGAAAGTATAGACATGGCTAGCCCCACATGTATGATTAATTGGGGTTGATATGGAACCCACTCAATACCATGGTGGCCAACAATGTAGGTCAAATTGCAGGAGGCATACATTCTAAATAGAAGCTCCAATTGAGGTGATTTTTACATCATTGGAAATGCATGAGTGTGTAGAAGAACATCAAGGGCCTAAGAGCTATGCTCATAAGTTTTTGACCCCATTATGTGTCCGTTTATGCCTCAAAGTAGTTCTAGAAGATTCTAGACCCCAAATCTCCAATCTAAGGCTTGCCATAAAAATGGAATGTACAATCCAACTCCTCCAATTTTGTATCCTAGAAAGTACCAAAATATATGACAACTTATATAATGATCCATTTTGGATCACCTCAATATGGTTGTGAGATGATAAAGCCAAAATACAACTACTGGGAATTTTTTCTACCTCAAACCTACCCATAATACTTTGAGAGAAATTCTTTTATTATAAGATACTTCAAGGACCTCTCCGATGCTAAATCATCTACAAAGTTTTTCCTCTAAGCCAATCACCACAACATATTCGACATTTCCCTTCTTTATTAGAAAATCCATCAACGATCCTCCCATTCTCCAATGAAGACATGATATATCTCACTATTGATTACCATATAGGAAAATTAGGTATGGTGGTATCTAACTCGTATTAGCATTAGCAAAACCATGTGGATAATGGGATTCTATGTTTCCCTGGTCTCTTTATTTGTTTTGCAACATCTAATATCCCCAATTTTATTAAATATTGATATTCAAATGGCTACTGAACCATTTGGATTGCAATAAGACACACTGATTCAATCCACAATTTCATGTTGCATGATATAATCATGGAGATAGGTTTCATCCTAGGGAAATACATATGGCTTCCTTCTAAGATGGAAGGGGAAAGAAGGGATATCATCATATATAAGTGCACATTATATATTTTTCCTTTACATGAATTACATGTATCCTTCCATGAGGGAAATGCATTTTATTTTAGATACATTTATGGTTAAATGTTGGTAATCTTCCTTCTTTACATAGATGAAAAACAATTAGTAAAATGTAGATAAAATACACTTAAAAAGTGTTTGGTTATCTAAATGACAAGTGGTATAAAATATTTTACCTACTATCTTAGCCATGTAAATTAAATGTCCGGTAAACATTGATAGACGTCACTCAATAATAAATATCAAAACACTTCTTTATACATGTCACATTGCTAAATTTCTAAAAAAATCATAAAAAACTAATTAAATTGGAACTTTATTTTAAATTGAGACATCACTCAATAATAAATATCAAAACACTTCTTTATACATGTCACATTGCTAAATTTCTAAAAAAATCATAAAAAACTAATTAAATTGGAACTTTATTTTAAATTGTTGTTGTTGTTGTTGTTGTTAATTGTATAAATTTTAATATATACGCTGAATATATATGCGTTTAAAACTTAGCCATGGAGATTTACCCCCATGGAGATTTATCCTCACTTTACCATGGAGATTCTTAATCTGTAAATATGCGTTGTTACAATACCATGGGGCAATATTATGGCTTATCAATACCACATGCTAAATAAACTATAACTCTATCACTTCATAAAGAAAAAGATCACTATTTTGGAGAGAGAGAGCATAACTACTTCGGAGATAAATCTTAAGATTTGATTTGTGTATACTATTATGAATATTCTAGAATATTTGGTGGAGGTTAAATCCTCATCCACCCACCTAATTGGGCCAAGAGGTCCATTCTACACCCAGTATGACCCTATGTGTAAGTATGTTCGTGCTCAAAGTTAAATTATAGCTAATGTCAACGAAAATCTAAATGTTTATGTCCATCCCTCCAATAAATAATAATAATAAAAATAGAAAAAAACAATCTTGACCTGAAACAACAATCAAAATAACCATATAGATAAAAAATAACTACAATACAATTATCTCATGTGTTTAGATTTTAAAAAAAATTACAATGCAATTATCTCATGAGATTTAATAGTATATACCTTGAATTTGAATGGATCATAAATTTACCTTCAACAAAAAATTTACCACATTAAAATTCCAAATTAGATAAAATTTTAAATAACTTTACTCTTTACTAAAGGCACTACCATTTCTTAAATCAAAATAAAAAGGTTAATTCAACACAAAGAATCCAAAATCTTGCTCCAAAATCTTTTAATATTTCTTTTAATTGATTATTTGTAAAGTGAATCTTTAAAAGGAAAACCATATCTTATGGATATATTAAAGTCTCTATACACAAAAATATTTCCACATTTTTAGAAAATATTATTTGATGTAGTTTTATTATAAATTTTGTTTTTTTACATTAAATCTAATATTAATATTCATATTCTTACGAACGTACTTTACTATACTTGCTGAGGCCACCACTTTATACCTAAAAGGTGGCATTATCTACATTAGGTTTACACAATGAATCAAAACATGATAATAATCATTTCCCTTACATAACATCATTGTTATTATAAGTGATAAGCATGAATATACTAGCAGATATAATATCCTCTATTAGAATATTAATATTATTAAACTTAATAACTTTTAATTAATACAATATTAAATTTAATATAATATTTGTATATTATAATATATATTAATATATCATGATACATATTAACTCTAGATAGATATGGGAGGGAAGAACAAACATGGAGTGATAGAGGTGTAGAGATAGAGGGAGTGAAAGAAGGGAGGAGATAGGGAGGGAAGAAGAAAGACATAAAGAAGTCGAGAGGGAGAGGGAGTGACAATGGAGAGATGGAGAGAGTGTGTGTATGTTTGGGCTGAGATAGAGAGACAAATAAGGAGAGATGGAGAGAAGAGGGAGGAGAAGGAGAGAGGAGAGAGGGAGGGAGACAGTGACAAAGTTGGAGAGAGAGAGAGAGAGAGAGGTAAGAAGAATGGCACAAAGAGAGAAAGGTGGAGAGAGCAAGATAGAGTGATAAAGGAAATGGAGGGAGAGGGAGAGAGGAGAGCAGGAGAAAAGAGGGATAAAAGGGGGAGATACAGTTCTCTCTGGAGGAGATAGATGAGGGAGAGATAGATAGATATGGAAAAAGAATGTGTATGTTTTGGGGGTGATATAGAAAGACAAAATAGAGGCATAGGCAGATATAGATATAGATGGAAGGTGAAGAGAGGGGACAAGAGAGAGTGAGAGATAGATAAATATGGAGAGAGAGTGTGTGCGTGTTTCGAGGGGATGAGATAGAGAGACAAATAAGGAGAGATGGAGGGGGGAGAGAGAGAAGAAGATGTATTGCACTATATGCATTGATTTAAGTGTGTATGGTGATTTCTAATTCTATTGTATTTCTTTCATTGAAGGAGATAAACTAAATTAGAGGGGAGAGGAGGAATGAAGAGAGAGCGGAGGAGAGGAGTGAGAGATGGCTAGGAGAGAGAGAGGGAGAAGAACAAAGATGGAGGGGGATATAGATAAGGATAGATGGAGGGAGAAAGTGATAGGGTTGGAGGGGGGAGAGAGAGAGAGTTGGGGGGAGAGAAAGGGACAAAGGGGAAGGAGGAGAGAGCGTAGGAGAGAGGGAGGGAGAGGTATGAGGAGAGACAGAGCGAGAGAGAGGTGGAGAGAGGAAGGGACACAGAGATGGAGTTGGAAGGGGAGAGATGGAGGGAAGAAGAAAGATACAGAGAGAGAAAAGTGGAGAGAGAGAGAGAGGGAGTGACAAGGAAGAGATAGAAAGAGTTTGTGTATGTTTGGGTGTGAGATAGAGAGACAAATAAGGAAATATGGAGGGAGATGTATGTGTGTGTGTGTGTGTGTGTAGAGGGGGGAGAGAGGGAATAATATTTCTTGTACTAGATGCATTGATTTTAGCGTACATGGTGATTTCTAGTCCTATTTGGTTGCTTGCACTAGATTCATTGGTTTCATTGTAGATGTTGATTTCTAATCCTATTTGATTGCTTGCACTATATGCATTGATTTCATTGTAGATGGTGATTTATGATCCTATTTGATTGTTTGCACTAGATGCATTGATTTCAATGTAGATGTTGATTTCTAATTATATTTGATGACTTGCACTAGATGCATTGATTTTAGTGTAAATGTTGACCTCTAATCCTATGTTATTGCTTGCACTAGATGCATTGATTTCAATGTAGATGTTTTATAATTCTATTTGATTGCGTGCACTAGATGCATTGATTTCAGTGTAGATGTTTTATAATTCTATTTGATTTCTTACACTACATGCATTTCTTTTAGTGTAGATGTTGATTTATAATTATATTTGATTGCTTGCACTAGATGTATTGATTTCAGTGTAGATGTTGATTTCTAATTATATTTTATTGCTTGCACTAGATGCATTAATTTCAGTGTAGATGTTAATTTCTAATCCTATTTGATTGCTTGCATTAGATGCATTGATTTCAATGTAGGGTTTTTTTTGTTTTTTTTGTTTTTTGTTTTTTTTGTTTTTTTTTGTTTTTTTGTTTTTTTTTGTTTTTAAATCTTATTTGATTGCTTGCATTAGATGCATTAGTTTCAGTGTAGATGTTATTTTTGATTTGATGTAACGGGATGTATGATGGTACATTAATTTTAAAGTGATTGGATTAAAAGTGCGATTGATTTTAGTGCAAGCAGAAAAAAAAAATATTGATAATGTGCATTGATTTTTGTGTTGTAGTAATTCAACATATTAATATTGGAGAGCAAGAGAGAAAATGTAAGATGTTTACTACAATAGCTCAAGTTAAAGATTTGAATGGTTTACAATTTCAACTGCACTTTTCATATAATCGATATGAAAATATGGAAAAACTAACAAGGGTGACAATAAGAAAAATAGAAGAACATAGTTTGAGATTGATCATAATGAATACTATTTGTAATTGACTACATTCATTTTATTCACATTTTTTGTCATTCAACACTATTACATTGTCACTTTCCATTCAAATTTTTTTATTTTGTTAAACACACGCATTGTAACCATACATAAGGAGAAACTAAACACACATAGACAGAAAGATAAGCGTGTGATATTTTACTATTAACCATAGATGTGCTTTTATAGTACATTAGGTGTGACCCTTGGATTCCACATTCCAAGGTCACTTGGAATCCTTTATGACTATTCGGCTTCCACACCTACATGTTGAGGATTAGGTGTCCAACATTCCCCCCCTTAATCCGAAGGGATATGTGTGAGTCTAAGAAGAGAGTTTAATACAAATATGCAAAGTATGCATGGCGGCACTTAGGTTACATCAACTCTCTGAAATGTTGGCATAAAGAGGTGGTTTAAGGATGACCACCAACACTGGAACCCAATGCTTATTGCAGTTCCCGGAACTCTTCCAAATCTGGCAAGAAGCTGAGGTCTTATGCTAGAGGAAGTGTCCCTCATATTTGAAGAGGGAGACATTCAACCTAGAAGAAGGGAGGTCTACAACATGTGATGGTTTAAGGATGACCACCAACACTGGAATGCTTAATTCATTTCCCGAAATTCTACTAAAGCTGGCAAGAAGCTGAAGTCTTCTGCTATAGGAAGTGCTCTGAATTATTTGAAGAGGAAGAATATCAACCTCGCATAGATGGTTTAAGGCTTCCCACCAACCAAAGGAATGCTCATGGGCATCTGTGTTTCTGGCTACAACTCTGAATCTGGAATGACAAGTTGTGGCTCAGACTCGCTTGAACTGCTGCGTCTCTGGCTTGGAAGCTTGTAGATGACCACCATTTTCCTCCCTGTCAGGTACAAGGTGAGATGATGGCGAAAAATCAACTACAAGTTTGCTCAATATTTTAGAACAAGTTCTGACATGCGACTTAAACATCTTATTGGCTGTTGATTCCCATTGCCAAGAAGCGATCCATCCAAGATGAATATTTTTTCTTGTAGGAGGCTCGTTTCTGAAGCTTCTGTGTAAAGAATAGGTGTGTCGGCCATAGTGCTTGCATGGGTGAAGATCAAAATAGTGATCTTTCATATGTCCAACGCGATCACAGTGTTGGCATTTTACAATCGGTTGTTGTTGTTGTGGAAGAGGAGCAGGATCTGGAAAAGCTGAAGGTGAACTGTCATACAGAAATTTGACACTCTAAAATTTGATGGGCTTGGAGTAGTCCGGAATATGAAAGGACAACTCCTTGTCATATCCAAACCTTGTTTTGTGCTTGTTATGGACAAGCTCTTCCCAAGGTCTGATGATGGGCTTGGGAGGTGAGGCGTGAGCTTCTGCATATGCATACAATTCTGCTCTTATACTGGGCATTGAATGTGAATCAATCACAACATTATTGGATTGCTACTTATGGGAGTCTCATTCATTTTTCTAAACAGAAACAAGTTCAGAATGATGACTCCTATGTTTAATTCTTCTTGTTGGAGTTGAGATTCTAGTTGTAGAAAATCAAAATTTGCATGTGCATCTTGTAAACATGTTTGAATGTCAGCAATAATGGTTTTATTGATTTTTATTGTGTTGTAAGCAGTGGATATCATGCGAGCTCTCAATAAATCTAATATTCTTTCAAGTTTAGCCATTTTCCTTAAAAAATCAAACTTAGCAAAAGAAGGAAATTCAAAAAAACTTATGCACCCTTATAAGGGGTCACGTCAATTAATAGGAGGCTGCTAATAGTAAATTTTCATGTGGCTTTGTTGTATCAACTCAAAGGACAACACATAGGCACATTAAAGGTCTTGACCTTATGGAAGATCATATACCGTAATTATGTCACTTAATTTGAACCACAAAGCAGCCTCATTTGAAATATTTCTTTTGTGGCTTCACGGGCGGCATAGATTTCTCTCACTCGCTTATAATTATTGCAGCCTGCTCATCATCCCTTCAAGATTCTGTCTCTTCAATGGTGAAACCCTAGCCTTAGCAAAGAGAATGGAAAATGAGAATATTTGAAAATCTACACGAATTCTACCTGTGTATTCACATTTTTTTTGGTAAAAATATGATCTTTCTACACTGAATTGAAGAGCAGGCACCGATGCTCGATTGGATTCTTCAATAGTTAGAAAGGAAATTTCGTTAAAGATGGGGGTTGGTTGGAGAAGGGCTTAGAATGTGTTGGGCCTTAACGTTTGTGCCTCTGCCCCTCCCTACCTCGATGATTTGCAATCCGCAGGTCCAAGGTTTGAAGTCAGAAGATGCTGAAGTGTTGGCTTTCAAATTCAACAAAATCACGTAGAAAGCCCTCGCAGGCAACTAATTTAAAGTCACTGAGAGAATTTCCCGCCTCTCGATAGCGTCTGGGGAGACGCTAGTGTAATTCGCCAAGAATGGGAAATTCAGTCTGTGAGGAGTACTACACCTCATGAGGTGATATCCCCAAATCAGTGCAAGGCCCAAATCTTCCCCAATTTGGACTCATCATGTATATCTAAGTATAATTGCTCCTCCTGCGCTAGCTGTGATGATCCAAATCTAGGCTTACTGATATGAATGGAGTAACAATATATATGATGATGAGACCCACTTCTTCTTCTGCACACTCTTCTCCGATATACCATGCAGTGGAGCACCACGTTGTACTACGCCCTTGGCTCTCTAAGAAATAATGCCCAGAATTCAGATTGTTTAACTCTCCTTCATAGACCATTGGCCAACTCGATCACATAGAATTTGAATTCTGAAGGAGGGAGGAGAGTGATTTGGAGAGGAGTGTGTTGGAAGGGGAAGCACAAATAGTGAATTGTATTGATAGTGGTTGAGTGGCAGTTGCAGGAGGGAGATACCACAGGTGGAGTTGGATATACCATGTGGAGAGGCCGAGAGCGCTGAGATACCACCGGATTTGTGTTTATGACTGTCTAACAGTCGTGATAAGGAAGGGATTTTATTTTAAAATCCAAGGGAGACGAGGCCGCTAGTTCACAGATAAACAGTGCTCACGGATAAGCTGTGGGAGTCGAGAGCGATGCACTATGTATTTGAGTAGTGGGGAGTGCAGGTGTATGGAGGCCGCATATTGAGGGCGTATGTGGAGATTCTATGAGGAGACCGGAGTTGAGGTGCTGAGAGGCAATGGATCAGCGTATTGAGGTAGTAATGGAGGGAACCCGAGTCGAGGTTCCAAGAAGGTGGAGGAGCCGAGGGTGAGGGAATCGATAACCATGAGTTTATCACTGCAGAAAGCCTAAATTCTTTGCAACAATAGTTCGCCCCTGCAAACTAGTTCCTTGCGATACTAGACTACCAATTCCAACCAAATTCAACACAGTTGAAACAATCTTGTTTAAATCATTAAAGGGTTAGGAGCAAAAGTAGAGATAAATACCACTGGCCCAACATTTACTATTTCCTCGATAGAGGATTGTCCCATACGTAATGTCATTGTGGTGCGTCCAAGCTCTAACAACAACGAACCCAAATTCTGCATCATAACTCCATTTCGCATGGAAACAACCTATAATTTGTAGGAGAGCGACCACATGCCAAACGCCATTGAACACGAACTACAATCACACCATTCTATGCAGCACCGTGCTCCGGTCTTCACACCGATTCAACCTTCTTCGCACCAAGTAGAAAAACAGTGCTTCAACGCATAAGCAAGTTAGACACACATAACATAAAATCTAATGAAGGGAATAAATGGACATAAACCTATGGCTCTCACTCAAATTGGAGCAGGGCCAACAATCGCCCGCTCTGATACCATGTTAAACACACGCATGGTAACCATACATAAGGAGAAACTAAACACACATAGACAGAAATATAAGTGTGATATTTTACTATTAACCATAGATGTGATTTTATAGTACATTAGGTGTGACTCTTGGATTCCACATTCCAAGGTCACTTGGACTCCTTTATGACTGTTAGACTTCCACACCTACCCGTTGAGGATTAGGTGTCCAACACATTTCATCATTTTTCATCATTAAAGTTATTAACAATATCTATCATCTCAACAGACTAAGGGAACTAAGAAAATTTAAAATTAAAACAACTCTTCAAGATATATTTAGTAATACATGGAGGGGCACTGTTAAGAATTAATTATATGTCAAAAACTATGATACCTAAAATTAAATGAAATAGATGTGAAATATCAATCCTCCTGCAAGCTATTGAGAAGATTGTCTTCCTTGTTCATCGCCAACTAATTACTAATAGATAATTACATACACATATAGAAAGATAACAAAAAAACTGTAACATTCATAAACATTACCATCCAAATCCAAACACACAAACACAAAAACCACTCAAAGCATCCAAACACATAAACACACAAACCACTCAAAGCATCCAAACACATAAACACACAAACCACTCAAAGCATCCAAACACAGAAACACAGAAAAAACTCAAAACATCCAAACACATGTACAAACCATTCAAGGCAAGACCCATAGACTAAATTAAATAAGAGAATTATATGGTCATGTCAAGCAAAGAAAACATATATAAATTTCACAGTATGAATTTTATCTTTTACATATACATAATAATGATAATCTAAAAATATGACATTGCTTCCCTCAGTTGGAACCAACCTAGATCCATCTAACTCTGGATCTATCATGTGCCAAGAGGGATAAAATCCCTCGAGGTGCAAACCTTTCATAAAATTATACACTCCAAAAAGAAGGTTTGCACCTTGGGGTATTTGATCCCTCTCGGTGTGTTAGCATTCCACCTGATTCCCAAGGTTGATAGGGCAAATGGGGCAAGGTAGGTAAAATGCTTATCACTTGAAAGAGATTGTTATGGAATGGTGTTAAAGCTGAAAGAAAGCTAAGAAAAGCATAGGAGATGTATTTTTCTCAGACAGAAGAAGATGGGCAAAATATGATCAATTACCCAAAACAGAGCATGTGCAAACATGTATTCTAATTATATAACTTGTAAAAGATCATAACATAGAAATGAAGTGAACATGGATACAATACATTCAAACATATGATACTAAATAAAATACAATGATAGGCATCAATACCACAAGTATCCCAAAAAGTAGTTGCAACTCCTCTTTATTAGCTGGCCAAAACTGAGTACAAAGTTTCCTTGATTAACTAGCAAACATCAAACTGATTCCAACCCTTCACTAGAGTGAAGAAAGGGGCTAAATAGACATGAAAATGAGCTTCACTCATCCTCAGGGGTCGAATCCATGAGGTGAGGAAGAGATCCACTAATTTCTGAACTAAAAACTCAAGTGTAGGATGGTCCAAGTGACTCACTCATCATTACATTGAACTGATTCATCAAGACTCATTAATGAATTTGACCCAATGAATCTACCCTAGGTAAGTAATCCTCGACATAATTACATTTAACATGATGAATTACATGTATATAAATATGATTCTTTGAGAGAAAATCAAAATTTACATTGAAAAGTAAAAAAACTCAGTAGACTGTCATATGCACCCTCCCTTAAGGTTGTGTGCCCTCCATGTTCAAGGTGACTTTTGACTGGACTACAGGTGTCCAAATCAAGCCGAAGATGGCTTGTTCGAAAGCTCTGCCTATCCTCTTTCTGAATATGCCTCAAATTCTAAAATTTATGCTAATTTGACCCCTCAAAATTTCAATCTCCCAAGACTGCCTTATGCGCAACGCATAGGCAAAAATATGGGCAGAAATATTATTTTTAGGGTGTTTTTTGCCCTTTTCACTAACCAGTTTGACTCCAAAAGCTTAGAAAATGTACAGGGTGCCTGTATTCATCATTTTAAGCACAATTGTGGTGGAATTTTTCTCATTAGATACCCCTATCATATGTGCAACGCCTAGGGCGCTACGCATATGACAAAATTTATGCTAAATTCTTATTTAGAAAAACACAGTCAAAGTCAGAATTTGCAAAAAAGTCTGTAAATGCCTCAAAATTTGTAAAATAGTTTGATGATAATTTTAGGCTTGGAGGGAATCCTGAGCAAGGATGTACAACTTTTTCTCCTCCTTCGTGGTCAACTACTTTTCAATTTTAGCATTGACTCTTTTGAGCTTGGCCAATGCAATTTTCTCTTTCCGGGCATGAAGTTAGACCTTCATCCTCAACAAGTCATTATCCTTATTGGAATTTTCTAGAAAATTCTCCAAGTGTAGTTTGGCTTTATCAATCCATGGCTCCCTGTTCTGATTGATTTATATGGCAAGCTGCTCATTTAGGCTTAGTTGGTCAGCAAGCTCAACTTCCCTTTGTCTCTCTAGAGTTAGAGCTCCTTTCAACCATTTAGTTCTAGGTCTTTGCCTTGGTAATTGTTCCTCTTCCTCATCCAGAAAACCATAACTCACCACTACTTCATCTAACATTTCTTTGGCCATATGAGCCTCCCTTTGAGCAGTGAAGTACTTCACCTCAGCAATGACATGTTTGGTCTTCAACTGCTCATTTTCTTGCTCAAGAAAGTGAATAACATATCTAGCCCTGTCAAGATTAGTCTGAAGTTCAATAATCTTGGCATCCTTACCTTTGATTGAAACATTTGTGATTTTATCATTTTCATCCTCATCTAGGTCAACCAGTTGAAATTCTTGCTATGTTTCATGATTGTCCTCCTCATCATGAATGAGTGGCTCAATGACTTTCTCTTTACCTTTATCTACCTGTTGTGTTGATATCAAAGGCATGGCCCCTTTCACTCCAAGTGAAGAAAACACATGCCTATAGCCTCTGAGGTAGGTTTTTGGCAATGGCTCAACCTCAACCAAACTAGCCCACTTAGGCTCAATGTCATCTATCCTGCTAGGTGACTCAAAATCATGATGAGATGGAGATGGGGGATCGTGATGAGATGGAGATGAAGGAGGTGAAGGGGACTGATATGATGATGATGAGTGAGTCATGGGATAAGATTTTGAAGGGACATTTTGTGCATGTTGAATGGATGGCTCAAAGAAAATATCATTGGCTATAAAGGTATCCCATGAAATGTTTAATTGGTTAACATGGTGGAGGACTATAATCTTAAAGAGGGAATGAAGGAATAAAATTTTCATTTGATGTTCATATTGCCTTTTTCTGGACAATGAATGCCATCTTATATATGCTTCTTAAGAGGTCATAGGGTATGTTCAACATATTTACCTTAGTGAAATGCATCAAGAGGCAGTTGTGATAAGTATAGAGCCTTGAAAATCTACCCTCACATGAAAAGTATTTAATGATTATCTTCGTCATCGGTGCATATCTGTCCTGAAGGTGGGAAAAAGGAAAGAACCTCTTTCTCTCATTCTTATACCTTGGTTTTAGGAAAGGCTCAAAATATTTTTCCTCCAAATCTCTCTTTTTGAACCACTTTTCCCCAACATTCGGGATCTCGGTGGCAGCTGAAATAATGGCAGTTGAGACAGTAAAGTTGACTCCAGCTAAAGTGAATTGGTTTTTGTGGAGGTTAGATATAAATAGCCTGGCCATCCTGGCATGATGCTGAACCCTTTGAACTTGTTCACAAAAATCATAACAACCAACATATTTGAAACATGTTACTGCCATTGGAGATGCTAAAAGTTCCCTAGTGATAGCAGGTTCAAGTCTGAGGATCCTCCCTCCTTTGTGTGGCCTCCTCTCTCATGTTTCCTCTCCTTCACCAAATGATATGTTTCCTTCCTCTTATGCCATGGTGTTTTTGCGAAAACCCTAGGGAGTAGGAAATGGAGATGGGAAAGGGAAAATGAGAGAAATATTTGCTAGGGATGTGAGAAATGGGGGAAGGGAAAAATAGTGATAGTCTGATGAGAATTGGGATGGGGAATTGGGAATTGGAATGGTAAATTGGGAGCCTAGGTAAAATGAGAACCTAGGGCTTAGGGTTTTAGGTTTTAAAGCTTAGGGACAGGGATTTTACTAGCAGAGATTTGAAAATGAGTATTTGCAATATGGGGAGGGTATGAGAGTGCAAAGGAAATGGGTTTTATGTGTTGTGAGTGTTAGGGAATAAAACTAGGTTTTTGAGTGGTTTAAACACCAAATTATCAAGAAAATTGCACAACAGTAAACCAATAAACTTGAAGGAGGTAAATAATGATATAAGACACCTTTACTAGCTTCTCGAAGGCTCAAATAGCTTTTACATAAGTTCTGGAGGTGATTTGGCAAATTTTGAATGATTTGCTGACTTGTTGGGCATATATGCAGTGCCTTAAAGTTGTGCGACCTCTCTTCAACCTGTGCATAGTGCCTTAAGGATATGCGCCCTCTCTTCAGCCTGTGCGCAACGCCTTAAGGATATGCGCCCTCTGCTTCATATTTTCTCCAATTTTGCACATAAAATAAAAAAAATTGCTCTTCAAGTGTTTGCTTGATTAATAGGAGGCAAATGAATTTGAAATTGATGTTTAGAAGTCTTTAATACTTAAGTGAATTTAGATTTAAATCAAAAACCCACTTTTCCATTGTTTCCTTTCACTTTTTGACACATTTTTCTAGTTACCCTTTTCATGTGACTTTTCTCTCTTACAGGATGGAATTGCTGGAGTTTGACACTTCTCTCTTTCAGTTTGGCATGTGTATTTTGAGTTGGCAGCTAGGGATTTAAATTATTACATATATAAAACATAAAATTACATAGAAAATTAAAAATAAATTACATCTCTGCTTTCATTTCAAAATGACATTTTGATATGAAAATCATAAAAAATCAAAATTTTAAATTTTAAAATATCATATTTACATGTTGATAATCTCCTGTAGATGAAAATGAAATATTTATTGAGTCACTCTCACACATTTTTCTGACTTTATTGAGATAAAATGGTGCATTTTTGGACCTTGAACATTGAAAGCTAATGACCTAATGGGACCTTGAATGACCTGACTTCCATGATTGACTTTGACTGAGATAAGACACGATGAAATGAGTTTTCCAGAAGTGTTATTATGCTTAGAAAGACATGAAGGTGAGTCAAAAAATGTGATATTCTGGGGGAGAGTGAAGTTTTATGACTAGGGCTACCATCAGTGAAACAATTTTTAGCATGACCTAATGGAATGATATAAAAATTCAGAGTGGGACACCTAAATGAGAATGAAAAGAGTGATTTTGATCACTGATGGCAGAATGCATATTCTGACACTAACATTGGCCTTATTGGGGATGGCAGCTCTGAAAGAGGTGTCAAGAACCACAGATCTCTGAATTTTTCAGATCAGTGCCTCTTCCATTGGGCCAATACGGTCAAAAAATAATTCAAACTGAAATGAAGGACTAACTACTAACAACTCAATGACACAAACTAACTGAAACTAACTAGAATTTGACTGAACTTGACTGAAACAATGACTCAAAACTAAACTTACTCTTGTGCAAAATTAAATTGAAATAGTAGAAACTCAATGAAGCTCCACGACCTTCACTTCGGGCTCTGAACTCTAATGCTTTTCCACTTCACACTTGCAGGAATATCAAACTGATATATACAATGAGGATGAAACATTTTCATAATTTTTAGATC
The DNA here is from genome assembly GCA_034641835.2 of Pinus albicaulis. NCBI lineage: Eukaryota > Viridiplantae > Streptophyta > Pinopsida > Pinales > Pinaceae > Pinus > Pinus albicaulis. The sequence continues at coordinate 1,526,906,947 of CM076578.1, forward strand.
AAAAGAGATAATGCTTCAGGAGTCTACCATTAATTGGCCCTCCTAAGCAACTCTACCCTTCTATTTCTTCCAAGAGATATGCATTTTGTCCACGAGAAGCTGCAACCTTAAAAGGACCTTTCCATAAATTATCGAACTTCTCGTGCTTACCTTTATCTTCATTCCTGGCATCCCATCGGAGTACCACATCATCGATCTTGAAATCATCTTGCTTGGTTTTTCCATCATAGATTTTCTTGATCTTATCATGGAGCTTGCAAGTGTTCTGAAACACTTCTTCCCTTGTTTGTTGCAAGTGAATCATTTGGTTTATTCTACGATGTATGTCATTTTCTTCACTTCCTGCTTCTTGTAGAAGTTTCATGATTGGAACAACCAATGAAGTAGGGAAAATTGTATCCACACCGTAAAATACCTAAAATGGAAACATGCCAATGGATCTCTTGTTGCTTACTCAATCTGCCCACAGTATATTAATTAGCTTCTCGTGTCAATTATTTTTGTTTGCCTCCAACATATTTTTGATTATGTTGATCAAAGACTTATTGGAGGACTCCACCAATCTATTTACCTACGGATAATATGTTGTAGAATGACCCAATTTTATGTTATACTTATCAAAAAATTATGTCATCTTTTTTTTTTTTTAATTTGAAGGTTGCAGCGTTATCTGTGATGATCTTTCTAGGACAACCAAACCGGGACAAGATGTTAGCTTCTAGAAATTGAATTATAACTAAGTCTGTGGCTTGCCTGGTTGGGATCGCTTCGATCCACTTTATGAAATAGTTTGTGGCGGTAAGCATCCATGTATGTTGGGAAGATGAGGGTGGATTGTTACACCATTTTTTGGTCATCTAACCTACTATCATTAGATGGACCCAAGTACACCATGTAAGACCAATTTTACCCTAAGTAAAATTGCTTTCACTATGTAAAATAACTTAATAAAACACATTTATTAGGTTGTTTATGGTCTAAACAGGAAACCCCAAAAGGAAATATTAAACAAACCTATATTTGTTTGATTTACCTCAAGGAATAATTAATTAAACAATAATTCAATTATTATTCCTGGTCATGTTTAACCCAAAACAAAGAAATTAATTAGATAAATCTTTATTTATCTTATTATTTTCTAGGAATAATTATTTAAATCTTATTTAAATAATATTCCTTGTTAAATATGACTAAATCACCTACAAATAATTAAATAAATCATTATTTATTTGATTATCTTTCAACCACTTCCTTAAAATGATAAATAAATCATTTATTTATTTATTATTCACAAATAAAGGGATTTGACCCAAGTCAAATACTTTTTTCCTCCAACAAATATAATAAAATATTCCATAAAAGGTGGATCTAGATTTGGTTAACATTATTTTAATCATGCACCAAGATCTAGAATGAACCAATATTTTGTTATAAATAGGAGGGTTTTTCCTACCATTCTTCACCTTTTGTTGCCTATTAGATCACTCTGGATCTAAACTCTTGGTCTGACTTTGAGCCATTATCATTGTCATATTTTCCATTATTTGTTGTGTGAGCTCTCTTTGAGTTCTATCTTTGTCTGGGTTTTCTACACCAACAAGAGAGAGAAATACTAGATCTGAAGTGATGAGGACTTCCAAGAACCCATCCCATTGAGGAGAATTGGAAACACCTTCTTGTTTTCCTCCCAGGTACCCTTAATACAAAAATTATTTCAGAAAAAAATATTGTTCTTGTCTTGTCTATTGGATGTATGGAGCAAAACCTTATTTTTACTGCTTAATGTCTCTCTATGCATAGATCTGGTTTTTTGCAGCACTTGTCTTGATCAACTAACTGCAGATCTGAAGATATTGGTAGCCACATTTGATGTTAAAGGCAATTATATGAGTTGTGTTGTCTTTTTCGTACACTTCGACAAAAATATCCACACGCAACATGGATATATCTCACCGATAAAATATAAGCCCCACTTCTGGAGGGAGCTCCAATTGAAATGGATTGTAATGGTAAAGTAAGAAGCTTATGTTTACCTTGGAAAAGTTGGCATTCATGAAAGCTCATGACCGTCTTGTTAAATCGTTAAAACAACCAGCGAATAGTAAACTCGCTTCTCGCATTTTGTTGGCCGTAGTTTTCCAGTGCAAATGACCTCCACAATCTCCCTTGTGGAAATCCTTCATCACTTCTTTGGAATCACCTTCTACCAAGAAATTGAGTAACACTCCTCCAGGATCCTTCCAGTAGAGTGCATTATCTAGTATGCATTATTTCGAAGCCTTAAGTTTCAAGGACCTGCTCCTACTCTTTGACATGTCTAGAGGAGGGTTCAAATGTTCTAAAAATATAAATAATATTAGCATATCGTGGAGATGATGAAAAGAGATCTGATACCTAAACAAGACTTACACTTTCTTTGTCATCAGACAGTGCTGATATGAGATTAATGTCAAGTGCGTGTAGAGTAGACTCAACCGTTAGATTGGCTAAGCATCACGCTTTGATCAGCTTGGTCGTCTTGATCTGAAGGTCATACTCTAAAAGTGTTGCTATCCACCTAGCTCTTCTTCCTTCTGGATCTGTTTCATAAGTACTTCTTTAACCACTGCATTTGGAATATATGCCAAAATATGTGAGTGCAGAATATAAACACGGAAGTCCTTAAGTGCTTTGACCAAGGCCAAGGCATGTTTCTCAATTATGTTGTATCGGAGGGCTGAATCCCTTATTGTACGACTGAAGATGCTATTTCCAGCTCTGTCCCATCTTTTTTTCTGCATAAGCACTGCTGCCAAAGTATGCTCAGAAGCAAAAGAAAATATAATGAAATCTAGTGAATAATCAGGACTTGTCAATACTGGAGTAGTGTATAAATCAAATTTCACCGAGATGAATGACTTACGAGCATTTTCAGACCATATAACGTCATTCTCCTTCTTCAGCATGTTAGTTAAATCTCTAATATGTTCTGCTAAGTTGGAAATGAACCTATGTAAGAAATTCATCCTACCGTTGAACGCTTGAATTTCCTTCTTGTTTCTAAGGAAATCAATTTGCTATATTGCTTCAACTCTAGCAGGATCTATTCAGATCCCATATTTTGAGATGATGTGTGATCCTGGGTAAATTCTTGATACCCTTAACCAAGACCTTTTACTTAGGATGATGTGTTATAATTGCATTAATTAAAGCGTCAATGAACATAAATGAACAACTGCATGTTGTAAAGAAGAGGAACATAACATGTCAAGATGAACAATCATAAGAACACGTCGTTTGATAATGGAGTTCCTCTAGGAGGGACTACATCTCCGAGCCTGAGTGTCAGGATGATGTAGGCCGCTGCATTAAGTGTTGTAAGGAGTGAAGATGTACATGGATGTGTTTGTCTGACATACAAGGAAAATTCCCTCACGCAGGAGTGGCTAGACCTCTCTACGAGATGTTCCATTGTCGGAACTCTCATTCATAAGAAGGACTCCTATCAGTATGAAAATATTGCACACATAATGACTATGAGTATCTCGCAAACATGGCATCAAAGGGATCTCAAAAAACATACATAATTATCCCGACAATATGGCATCAAAGAGATCTCAAACATGTTATAAATCCATGACAGAAAGTACATCAATAACAAAACAAAACAAGATCCCACAACTCATACATCACCAGGGATCTGTATAACACTATGCATCTTAGGGACAAAGAAGTACATGAAATCAACACATCATATACCTCACGTTGAAGATGACTGAAGAATGGGTTGCTGCGCTGCTAGATCTGAAATCACCATCACAATCGTGGCGTCGAAAGGTGTGAAATCGACTACTCACTCGCTGAAAGCTAACACCCACAACTTCACTTCAAAAAGTCGCCGAAAAATATAAAGCTTAGATGGAAAATCTGAATACACCATTAGATTATTGGCGTCAAATAGTGCAAAATCGACTGTCCATTTACTGAATCCCGATGAAATGAAAATTTGGGGCAAAAAGGAATCTTTTAGATTCCCCCTAAATTCCTCCACGATGCTGCTCCATGGGTGGACTGGAAATCTGCAACTCAAAAGGCAAATCCGACCTCGCCATTTCGTTCTCTGCAATGACTGTAAACTTGACTATATTTCGACATGGAGAAAATTTATCTCCCTGGGAAAATTTCAAGGCTCATGGTTTCGCTTCCTGTTTCTGGGCCTGCAAATTGCCTCGATCCGTGTGCGCGCTCATGCTCTGGTCTAGCATGGGTGCACTTGCAAATGAATTGTTTAAGTAATATAAATGTGGGCAGAATTTACAAGAGGGTATGTTGGGCTGATGGTTGAGGGCAGAGCTAACTTGGCGGAGGTCGGGGTTCCAACCCCACCGACCCACCGTAACTGGCTTGTTTTTGTTTTGAAAACCATGTTTTGTTGTTAAAACCCAACGTATAGTTTTAAAAGGGGTCGTTATATTTTGTTAAACAAATATATTATGGGGGGTTGGACACGCATTGGGAGGCCCGCCCCCAAACCTCCGCCATCCATTTGCAATATTACAATGTATTTAATATGTGTGTGTTTGGAGTTGGGTTTTGTGGAGTCGCTGCGTGGGCGGGGCCAGCCGCGGGTTCAACTCCCACCAGCTCCGATAATCATATAAGATATATACGTATATATGGTGGGTGTTTAAATGTGGGACCGTTGGGGGATCCAGCAGGGTCATGGCCGCTGACCCAATAATGTTATATTTAATACGTCCGATGCGGGTGGCGGGGGTTACGACCCCCACCCTTTTTTTTTTTTTTTTAAAACTAACTAGCGGTTTTGAAAATTGACCGAAGGAGTGAATTTAAAGAGGCCACAATTTCGCCCAGAATTTGGTCGGAACTGGTTGGAATCTGGTGGTTAGGTTTCGTCCAAATTGCATCCCTTAACCTGCCAAGTCATCCAAGTCAACCCAGAACTTTGACTGCTCCTAACTTTCGCATACAGGCTCGGTTTGACGAACCGTTTGCACCACCATGATCAAGATGACGAGATCTTCAACTTGAAGCTAGTTTGCAAGCATTCCAACCACTTTGATTTTTGAGCCCTCTTTGTCCTGTGTGTATCCCTGGAGCCACTTGGATCAATCCTCCCCACTAAGGATATTTTGGTCCTCCAAAAGCATTAACAAGAATATGCAACTGTTGTGTACTATGCCTGCACCACGAGTGTCCTGAAAAGTCACCCTTCCTTCTCCTTCACCTGCATCCTTCGAAGCCATAAGTGATGAACTAACTGTCTACAAACCTGTAGTACAATCCCCTGAAAATACATGCTAAAAGTGACCAACTATGACTCAAAACATCTCCCATACTTGCCACGGTTTTATAACATTTACTCAGTGGTCAAGCTTACATCGAGATGGAAATCACCACCAGTTATCATTACAAGACCAACAACATCATCGTCGCATTTTGAAGTGATCGCAAACACCTCATCACTTTTACATGAAAGAAATGCATCACGCGACTCATAAAAAAAGGCCAACAACATCATTGTCACATTCTGAAGTGATGGCAAACACATCGTCACTTTTACATGAAAGAAATGCAACACATGACTTATAAAACAAGGCCAAAAAATATCATTGTCGCTTAAACAAGTGATGGAAAACATATCATCACTTTCACAATTAAAAATATGACAAACGATTTACAAACACGGCCATGACAAGCTAACATATCTAGAAAAATCAATCTAGAAGAATCGTCTCTCAATTATCAAAGTGATTGGATCATTTCCTTGTGGCGAACTTGCTTGTCGATCAGCTCTTTTGACTAATGTATGCATGGGCGCTTTGTCCTTAGGGTGTTGCTTTGCATGGAGCCTCAAACATGTGTCTCTTTGATGGCCACTTTGGTTGCACCGGCTGCAAAAGGTCTTTCTCCTCCAAACCTGCTTAACCGATTTCGTTCCCTGCTATGGAGAAGGCTTTCCATGCCTCATCCTACTTTGTGCTGCCATCCTTTTCCAACACTTAGAAAACACATGGTTATGTAAACCGCAAAAATGGCACATTTTGCGATGCCATGATTTACGATCATGGTTATCAACATTCTTATAATCAAAATGCACTCTGGAATAATGAGATTTATTATACCTTTTCTAGTGGTTTCTGGTGCGATCATGGTGATAAGAGCTCGCCTCAACTCTTTCACTACAACATGCATTACCATCGAACGATGGTGATGTGTTCCCATCATTCCTCTTCCCCGGAGAGTTCATCAATATCTCTTTTCCCTTGATTTCCTTCAAACATCCTTCTTCAGTGTACCCCAAACCTGCATAGCGAGTTCTCTTCACAACCTTCAATGGTGGGTTATTCCTTGGCCACGAACACCAATTCCTCCTCCTTTGTACCCCATCTTGGTGAGCAGTCTCGTGTCGGTTCCTGAAATGGGTATCTCCACACTTCCAACTGAAATGATATCATGTGAAGAAACTGAAGAGAAATCAACATTGTTTACCTTAACTGTCTATTGAGAAACAGGTGAAGAAGGCCTCTCTAAGCCTTCGTTGCACTTCGCTTCCTCCAAGGCCTCTGTCATAGCTTGTAGTTGAAGTTGCAACTACTACTTCTCCTCCTTATTTTCCTATAGGAGTGCCTTCAATGCATCATGATCTGCTTGAATAATTTCATTGTTGCGCTTCAATTCTTGCCATGCCTCTGTCGTGGCTTGCAACTGAAGCTGCAACTGATGTTTGTCCTCCTTTTCTTCCTGTAGGAGTGTCTTCAATTCATCGTTCTTTGCTGCTTGTTTTTCATAAGCCTCGTACAACATGTCTACTTTCTCGGACACCCTGAGCATGGTTTCGTACATGTCCTTGATATTCTCCATGACTCAACTCAACAATCATCCAATAGTTCACGCTTGCAATCCATCAGCAAGAAGGCTTGCTCTGATACCACTTGATCCAGGCTAAATTCTTGATACCCTTAACCAAGACCTTTTACTTCAGCTGATAAATTAGAAGTGCATTAATTAAAGTGTGAATGAACATAAATGAAAAAATGCATGTTGTAAAGAAGAGGAACATAACATGTCAGTATCAGTAATCATAAGAACATGTCGTTTGATGACAACAAAGTTCGTCTGTGAGGGACTACATCTCCGGGCCCTTGCTACCAAGATGGTGTAGGCCACTACCAAGGGTCGTAAGAAGAAGATGTACATGGATGTGTTTCTCTGACATACAGGGAAAATGCCCTCAGGCAGGAGTGGCTAGACCTCTCTACGAGATGTTCCACTGCCGCAACTCTCATTCATAATAAGGACTCCTATCAGTATGAAAATATTTCAAACATAATGACTATGAGTATCTCGCCAACATGGCATCAAAGGGATCTCAAACAACATACATGAGTATCCCGCAAATATGGCATCAAAGGGATCTCACACATGATACAAATCCATGACATAAAGTACATCAATAACAAAACAAAACAAGATCCCACGACTCATACATCAACAGGGATTTGTAGAGCACTATGAATCTCAGGGACAAATAAGTACATGAAATCAACACATCATATACCTCACGCTAAAGATGACTGAAGAATGGGCTGCTGCACTGCTGGATCTAAAATTACCATCACAATCATGGCGTCGAAAAGTGTGAAATCGACTGCCCACTCGCTGAAAGCTGACACCTGCAACTTCACTTCAAAAAGTGGCCGAAAAATATAAAGCTCAGATGGAAAATCTGAATACACCATCAGATTCGTGGTGTCGAATAGTGCAAAATTGACTGTCCATTTACCGAATTATGATGAATTGAAAATTTGGGGCAAAAAGGAATCTTTTAGATTCCCCCTAGATTCCTCCACAATGCTGCTCTATGGGTGGACTAGAAATTTGCAACTCAAAAGGCGAATCTGACCTTGCCATTGCGTTCCCTGCGAAAAACCATGAAAAATGACTGTAAAATTGACTATATTCCGACATGGATAAAATTTACCTCCCTGGGAAAATTTCAAGGCTCATGGATTTGCCCCCTATTTCTGGGCATGCTCATGGTTCCACCTGCAAATTACCTCGATCTGCGTGCGCTCTCTTGCTCTGTTTTGGCCTGGGCGCAGTTGCAAATGACGATTTTAAGTAATATAAAGGTGGGCGGACTTTACAAGAGGGTCCGTTGGGCTGATGGTTGAGGGAAGAGCTAACTTGACGGAGGTCGGGGTTCCAACCCCACTGACCCCACCATAATTGGCTTGTTTTTGTTTTAAAAACCGTGTTTTGTTCTTAAAACCCAACGTATAGTTTTAAAAGGGGGTATTATATTTTGTTAAACAAATATATTATGGGGGGTCGGACACGCATTGGGTGGCCCGCCCCTAAACCTCCGGCATCCATTTGCAATATTACAATGTATTTAATATATGTGCGTTTGGAGTTGGGTTTTTTGGAGTTGCTGCATGGGTGGGGTTGGCCGCGGGTTCAACTCCAGCCAGCTCCGATAACAATATAATATATATACGGTGGACGTTTAAATGTGGGACCATTGGGGGGTCCGATGGTCATGGTTGTCGGCCCAATATTTTATATTTAATGCATCCGATGGGGTTGGCGGGGGTCACGGCCCCCACCCCTTTTTTAGAATATTTATTTATTTATTTTATTTTAAAAACTAACTGGAAGTTTTGAAATTATTGAAAATTGATCGAAGGAGTGAATTTAAAGAGGCCAAAATTTCGCCCGGAATTTAGTCGGAAGTGGCCAGAATCCGGTGGTCGGGTTTTGTCCAAATTGTGTCTCCCTTAACCTGCCAAGTCATCCAAGTCAACCCAGAACTTTGAATGCTCCTAGCTTTCGCATACGGGCTTTGTTTGATGAACTGTTCGCACCACCATGATCAAGACGACGATATCTTCAACCTGAAGCTGGTTCATAAGCATTCCGAACACTTTGATTTTTGAGCTCTGTTTGTCTTGTGTGTATCCCTGGAGCCACATGGATCAATGTGACCCAACCGCTTTCCTTCTTCCATAGAAAATAGGCACTTTTTAGGATTTAGGTAAATCCCAAATTTTCTACAGCATTGGAACACAACTCTCAAATGGTGTAAATTTTCATCATCTAAATTTGAATAAATAGTCAGATTATCTAAATAAACAACAAGGAAGACATATTTTTCATTACCAAAGGCTATGTCCATGGCACGCTAGAAAGTGGCCCCGACATTCTTCAGACCGAACGACATCTTTGCATACTTAAAGGTACCCCATGATGTATTGAACGATGTATTATCTTGATCATCTTCATGTACAAGGATCTGATTTTAGCTCGAGTAACCATCCAACATTGCCATCCTGCTGGCTCCTACAACTTGTTGAAGTATGTGGTCCATCTTGGTCAACGAGTAATTGTCTTTCAACGACACTTAGTTCAGATTTCTGAAATCTATACATAGTCGAATTTCACTGGTCTTCTTCCACACTAGAACCAAACTGGAGATCCAATCTGAAAATCTGACTGCAACAATGACGCCTGCCATGTAAAGTTTGTTTACCTCCTTCTTAATGGACAACAAAAACTTTGGGTTTATTCTCCCGAGCTTCTGTCTAAAAGGCTTTTGATTTGGCTTGATCGGGATTGTGTGTTGAATGATATCTTTATTGTACACCTTTAGATCTAAGTAATCCCAAGCAAACACATCAGAAAACTCAGTAAACAAATCAACATATTTAGGCTTTACCTCATTTTGATCAAACAACTCTTCCAAAGGTATGAGACCTTTGGAATTTTATTGTCCTTGAGTTGAAGTATGTCAATATGATCTGCCTCAATAACTTGGTCATCCTTGTCGTACACTTCATCCATAGAACAATTCTCAAACTCACCTTCACTTTGAAGGAAATTGTTCACTTGTTTATCGTCCCTGAAAACTTGCCAAAATTTCAAGTTATCTGGAATGGCGGGCCTATGCTTTATATAAATCACAAAATTTTTATTTGAAAACATTGTAGATCTGAAATTACTTACAGTAGTGGTTGATGAATAAACCATCAAGTTTTGTAATCTTGGCACTACTTTAAGTGTATATTCTGAAAACATTCTTAAAATGTCAAGTGCTGCATTCCTATATTACCTCATCCTTGGGTGATTAGCTTGATACTCACCTTTGATTTGCTTAAGCACTAGCTCTGAATCACCGTAGACTGCAATTCTTCTAGCTTCCAATTTTTTTAAAATTTTCAAACCGGTAAAGAGCGCTTCATATTCAGCCTCATTATTCGTACAATCAAACGCTAGTTTGTAGGAACACAACCTCACATTATTTGGGACCTTATTCTTCTATTGAAATGGGTTGAGGATCCATAAACCAATGCCGGTTCCATCTTTTCCAACGGAACCATCAAAGTCCATGCTCCAAAGACCATCTTCTTCAAGGTGCTGAAACTCCTGATTTTGATTTGACATAATTTTCTGATCTGATTCTTTATGTTGTTCTTAACTTTCATCTGCCTTCTCTGATGGCTGTTAGAATATAGTAGGCAGGTTCTCTTTCTCTTTTTCTAACATTGTTCTAATGCAATCTGAAACTTCAGGAACATCCTCTATTTCTACTAATTGACAATCTACATCATTTAACCCAGAATCATTGTACAATATGAAGGATTCCAAATATGTATGTATAGCGTTGATAGGATGATTATTAGGCCTTTCCTTATATGTAATCATGTATTTCATTTTAGTCTCACGGTATAGTTTTCTCATTTGATCGAAGACACGAATGGTGGCATAGGAAAAGTCCAACTACAGTGTACCTCACAATTTATCTTCCCAGGATCTTGACAACAACATACCGAAACGTGGTGGAATATCAACAACTACCATGTCCATAAGGACATTTTTGGCTGGGATTTTTTCTAGGGAGAAAATTATATCTTTGATTAAACCCAAACCACGACTAGAATCGGAAGAATATAAATCATGATATGAGCGGGTTATATCATGGGCCAAGTTTCTCCATGATGGCTTTAGGCATAAGGTTGTGACAGGCTCTAGAGTCTAGCATAATGTTATGAAGGATGAATTGATGAACTTTAAGACTCAAGTAAAATGGTGGGACCTCACTATCTTCAGACGAACCATCGATTGCGGGACCAAATATTAACTCGGGTTGATCATCCTATATATTAACCATGTCGGACAAAGGATCAACTTTCAAAGTTTTGACTACATGAGATTTGTATTTACCAACTTTGACCAATTCAGTAAGAGGAATAGACACTTTTAACTTAGAAATTTATGACTCTAAATTAAAAGGTATAGTTCTGTCTACCTCTTTTATGATAACATCCCTTTTCTCAACATGGTCTCTTGGTGCAACTTCTTTTCTCTAAATATATCTTTCTTTGACAGGTGCACTTGTAGAAGGCTGATTACCTTTGTTCTGATTCAAAGTTGCAATCTCTTTACCCATATTTCAATTAGCTTGAGCAACTTGCTTATGTGGTACTTCTTTCTAGTGAACTGTCTTTTTCGGAGGTGGATTGATTGGAACATCCTAGGTCCTCAAGGAGTATTGCCTTTGCTGAGAACTTAATGCATTGGGGTATCCTCTCTGACAATCATCAGATTCCACTTTTAACTCATGATCATTTTCCATTATGTAGTTTGTATCTCTCGGTAAAAATTTTTCTTCTACATACTCTTCAACTTCGGTGAGAAAGATGGGCTGACCATCGACTATAAAGAGAAGGTTCTCCTCTAGTGTGGGTTCTTCCTCTTCATCACTCTGAGCATAATTCCGTTTTAGTGGTGTCCGAATTTTTCGCTGTTGCTATGTTTCAGGGGCTCTTTTCTCTCTCTGTTTTATCCGGAACTGAGGCTGCTGCTGCTGGCCTCGAAATTTCAAATTTTTGATTTGTGGCTTCGTTTGTCTATATGAAATAGACATTTATTGACCTTTCCATCCATGGTTTTAAGCAAAGAATAAAATTTAGTATCTGATGAAGTGTAAGGTTCCTCTTTGATAGTCACTTAGCATTCAATTTTAAGTTTGGATTTTTTAATCAATAGTTTGGCTTCAACACTCACTGAATTTTTGATAATCTCTTCAAGGGTAGTGGGATTTATTTCTCTCAATGAGTAGGCCATATCTAGGTCAAAAGCATCAGGATAACATAGAAGGGCTGAACCAGGAGGTAGTTTCATTTCATTTGGGATGGAATTATAGACTCTGAGTTATCGGGAATTGTAATCAGGCACTGATTCATTGGGATTGCACTTCAAGGAATCACATTCAGCAAGGATTTGTAAAGGGTTTTTATTCTCATCCCACCTGGCTAAGAAAGCATTAGTGAGTTCAATGGGAGTCCTAATAGAATTAGTTGCTAGGGCACGGAACCAAGCTTTAGCTTCACTGGAGAAACTTTGTGCAATGATCCACATCTTGGCATCATCTGCATCTAACTCCTTAAGATCTATAAAGGTTGTGATTTTGGCCATATGCTGACGGGCAGTGATTTCAGAGTTTTCATTAAAGAGAGGAAGTCTTTGGCCATACCCTTGGGGTAAGTCATTCAATTGGGCTGGTAAGACGAGTGGGGAAAACCTGGCCATAATTCCTGTTGTATGGAATACTGGATTGACAACAGGAGGGATGGGTTGAATAGGAAAAGGAGGTGAAGTTGTTGGTACTGAAGTGACAGGTATGTATGAAGAAGTCAAAGGTGCAGATGAATACACTATGATTGACTAAGTTTGAGGTTCGGATGAAACAAAAAATTCCTCAGGGATGATAGAATTGGATCCAATCCTTAATATCAAGCTCGGATTCGGGCTTAATTTCTTTGAAAAACCAATCTTTCAAAGAACTAAGGTCTAATTCAGAAAAATATTTTATCTTGGATAATCTAAGGGAATCAAATACTATATCGTACAAAGAAGTTTCGGATTTGGATTTAAATAAAGATAATTCAAACTTTATGTCATAGGGTATATCTTCTAGAGAAAGTAATTTTGCAGGCAGAGATACCGATCTTACCGATGGAACTGGTCCTGATTGAATATGTGGAGTTTGATGTCGGTGTCTTCGAAAGAATTGCTCTAGATCATCAACTGGATCGACCAGATCAGGGTCTGGATTCGCTCTAGTATATCTTGTAGAAGCTAGATCTGCTTATTTGAGGAACTGTAATTATGAAATCAACCTTATGAAACTCGATCCCATCATCTGAAGGATCAATTTCAGATAAATGTTGTCGTACATATCTAGCCCTGTCAAGATTAGTCTGAAGTTCACTAATATTGGCATCCTTACCTTTGATTGCAACATTTGTGATTTTATCATTTTCACCCTCATCTAGGTCAACCAATTGAAATTCTTGCTTTGTTTCATGATTGTCCTCCTCATCATGAATGAGTGGCTCAATGAATTTCTCTTTACCTTTATCTACGTGTTGTGTTGACGTTGAAGGCATGGCCCCTTTCATTCCAAGTGAAGCAAAGACATGCCTATAGCCTTTGAGTCAGGTTTTTGGCAATGGCTCAACCTCAACCAAACTAGCCCACTTAGGCTCAATGTCATCTATCCTGATAGGTGACCCAAAATCATGATGAGACTAAGATGGTGGATCGTGATGAAGGAGGTGAAGGGAATTGATCTGATGATGTTGAGTGAGTCATGGGCTGAGATGATGAAGTGAGATTTTGTGCATGCTGAATGGATGGCTCAATGAAAATATCATTGGCTATAAAGGTATCCTATGAAATGTTTAATTGGTTAAGATGGTGGAGGACTATAATCTTAATGAGGGAATGATGGAATAAAATTTTCATTTGATGTTCATATTTCCTTTTCTGGACAATGAATGCCATCTTATCTATGCTTTGGAAGAGGTAATAGGGTATGTTCAACATATTTACCCTAGTGAAATGCATCAAGAGGCAGATGTGATTGGTATAGAGCCTTGAAAATCTACCCTCACATGAAAAGTATTTCATGATTATCTTCATCATCTGTGAATATATGTCTTGAAGGTGGGAAAAAGGAAAGAACCTCTTTCTCTCATTCTTATACCTTAGTTTCAGGAAAGGCTCAAAATAGTTTTCCTCCGAATCTCTCTTTTTGAATCACTGTTCCCAACATTCAAGATCGCGGTGGCAGCTGAAATAATGGCAGTTGAGACAGTAAAGGTGACTCCAGCCAAAGTGACTTGGTTTTTGTGGAGGTTAAATATAAAGAGCCTGGTCATCCTGGCATGATGTTGAACCCTTTGAACTTGTTCAAAAAAATCATAACAACCAACTTATTTGAAACATGTTATTGCCATTGGAGATGCTAAAAGTTCCCTAGTGTTAGCAGGTTCAAGTCTGAGGATCCTCCCTCCTTTTTGTGGCCTCCTCTCTTCTGTTTCCTCTCCTTCACCAAATGATATGTTTCCTTCCTCTTCTACCCATGGTGTTTTTGCAAAAACCCTATGGAGTAGGAAAGGGAGATGGGAAGGGGAAAATGAGGGAAATATTTGCTACGGATGTGAGAAATGGGGGAAGGGAAAAAGAGTGATAGTGTGTTGAGAATTGGGAATTTGAATGGGAAATTGGGAGCCTAGGTAAAAGGAGAACCTGGGCTTAGGGTTTTAGGTTTTAAAGCTTAGGGATAGTGATTTACTAGCCGAGATTTGAAAATTAGTATTTGCAATATGGGGAGGGTATGAGAGCTTAAAGGAAATGGGTTTTAGATGTTGGGAGTGTTAAGGAAGAAAACTAGGGTTTTGAGTGGTTTAAACACCAAATTATCAAGAAAATTTCACAATAGTAAACCAATAAAATTGAAGGAGGTAAATGATGATAGAAGACACCTTTTCTAGCTTCTCGAAGGCTCAAATAGCTTTTGCAGAAGTTTTGGAGGTGATTTGGTGAATTTTGAATGATTTTCCGACTTGCTGGGCATATGCGTAGCGCCTTAAGGCTGTGCGCCATCTCTTCAGCCTATGCGCAACACCTTAAGGATATGCGCCCTCTCTTCAGCCTGTGTGCAATGCCTTAAGGATATGCGCCCTCTGCTTCATATTTTCTCCAATTTTGCCCCAAAAAAAAAAACTCGCTCTCTTCAAGTGTTTGCTTGATGAATAGGAGGCAAATGAATTTGAAATTGATGTTTAGAAGTCTTTAATACTTAACTAAATTTAGATTTAAATCAAAAACCCACTTTTCCATTGTTTCCTTTCACTTTTTGCACATTTTGCTAGTTACCCTTTTCATCTGACTTTTCTCTCTCGTAGGATGGAATTGCTGGAGTTTGACATTTCTCTCTTTCAGTTTGGCATGTGTATTGTGAGTTGGCAGATAGGGATTGAAATTATTACATATAGAAAACATAAAATTACATAGAAAAATAAAAATAAATTACATCTATGTTTTCATATCAAAATGACATTTTGATATGAAAATCATAAAAAATCAAAATTACAAATTTAAAAATAGCATATTTACATGTTGATAATCTCCTGTAGATGAAAATGAAATGTTTATTGAGTCACTCTCACACATTTTGTTGACTTTATTTAGATAAAATGGTGCATTTTTTAACCTTGAACATTGAAACCTAATGACCTAATGGGACCTTGAATGACGTGACTTCCATGATTGATTTTGACTGAGATAAGACATGGTGAAATGAGTTTTTGAAAAGTGTATTATGCTCAATAAGACATGAAGGTGAGTCAGCAAATGTGAGTTTCTGAGGGAGAGTGAAGTTTAATGACTAGGGCTACCATCAATGAAACACTTTTTACCATGACCTAATGGAATGATATAAAAATTTCAGAGTGGGACACATAAAATGAGAATGAAAAGAGTGATTTTGATCACTGATGGCAGAATGCATATTTTGACACTAACACGGTGCATGATAGATCCTGAGTTAAATGGATCTATGTTGGTAATTATTGATAATTGAGACTGAGAGGTGCTCTCCACCCCATTATGGAAGAGATGTTGTAAGGTTATTTTATATAGGCATTTTGACTAGGTAAAATTACATTAAAAATAAATAAATAAATAAATAAAATAAATAATAAAAAAATAAAAATAAAAATAAAAATTTACAATTTTTAATTAAAAAAATTTGACTGATCAAATTACATATAAATAAGATAAAATAATTAATTATAATTATCAATTATTAATGATTAAATCAACCTAGATCCATTTTAACTCTGGATTTACCAAGTTCCGAGATGGATCAAATCACTTGAAGTGCAAACATCTTTTAGAGTGAAAAGAGAATTGATCCCTTCAACACTGAGTAGATCCAAAGTTAAGATAAATCTAGGCTTATTAAATTAAAATTCTAAGAACTTCCAAAATAAACACGCCTATCAACATAAATATGAAACTTCTTTTTTCTTGTGTTCTCATACATTTCCTCACTTATACTCCTTAATAATCATTAAATTTTATATCATTATTATTTAGTTCATGATTTTTTAAATAAAAGCACCATGGTGGAGTCATAGAAGCGCACACAACATTATAACCAATCTATCCACAACTCACATTCAATAAAAATTCCTTAGTTGAGTTTTTACCTTGTATTATTTACAAGAAATATTAACATAGTTACATCACAAGGCCATTACAATTCAATCATCTAACGATAACCACATAACACTTATCAAAATAACTACATGGTAACCATATTTACATAATTTGAACCCAAAAGTCAAAGATGGGGCATCACATAATCATAGTTGTCAAAATAACCACATGATAACCACATTTACATAATTTGAACCAAGTGTGAGAGATGGGGCATCGCACCATTACACTTGTTAAAATGACCACATGATAACCATATTTACATAATTTGAATGGAAGGGTCAAAGACGGTGCATCACATTTAGGAGTATAATATTTAGATTAAATCATTATCCATGACTAGGTATTGATTTATTTATTAAAATGTATATACTGATTCAATTTTTATACAATAAGCAATAAGTGGTGTAGAGCTTCCAAATGCTAAACCCCCCACTAAATATTATATCCCTCGACCGTTTTTCCCATTCCTTTTTCTTAATTTTAAATCAATCTATCTACAAGTATAAAGGTTCATGGAATCCCAAATTTCACTAGCGGCTTTGTTCCATCTACTAAACTCTATAGGCAAGATCCTATTTCAAATTTTGAACTATGTGACTCAAGTCTCCACTTTCATTTTCCAGAGAAATCATTGCATTTTAAATTTTAATTATATGAACATTTTTGTTTCAAGAAGAAAAATCAATTTATATTCTATTAATTTTTTATTGGATTTACAATGATTTTAAGGAAACTAAGCCTGTGGAAAAAGCCATTCGCTGATCTGGTGTCACCAACTCTCCAAAAATTAGACATAATTCCTATAACAAATACATTTTACCTTAAACATGCGTTAAAGTTCCCTATGAATCCCCAAAAAAAATCACTTTCGCAGGCACTACAACCTGATCGAGATCATGAAATGAAAAATGAATGGGAAAACCATTAGTTCCATGGAAAAGATCTGAAGTTAATTTTCTTTCCTCTTTCATGGACCGGGAAATAGATGTTACTTGGAAACATTGTAAGTCTCTCCTTTGATAATATTGTTAGAAAACTAATTTTCGAGATTAGGTTTGTGTTAGAGTGAGTGGTTATTAGAGTTAAAGAAGACCCGAAAACTCAATCAAAGTTTAATATACAATTATATTTGGTTTCCAATTGTGTTGTATTACAGTGGTATCAGAGTGGAGGTTTATCCATTTAGTTGATTTTTTTGAGCCACTTGTTTTGTGGCCTTCTTGAGCGCCTCTCTTTTCACATACTTTGAACTCCTTTCAAGCAATCCTTTTATGGAATTGTGAAAAATATAGATGACTAATAACGTGTGGAGAGCTTTGCGCATCTTTGATTTAAAAGGGGAAATAGATAATTAGAATCTATGTTGAAGCAAGAAGAACCAATTACCTAGAGAAGTTTGTAACAGAGAAATAGTGGTGTAGCATAAAGAAAATGTATGAACTATTATTTTAGTCGAATGAATGTTCTATTAATCTTCAACTAAAAAGGAAGCGTGGCATAGAGACATTGTTATAAAGAAAGTGCAGTCCAAGAGTGGGAAGGCCCTTTCAAGAAAGATTTTTATTTTAAATAAATGTTATGGACATTGGAGATCAAAAGGATGTTTTAAAGATATTTGGTATGCTCGAATTGGTGAAGAAAATATGACAAAGATTTATCAAAGGGTAAAAGTAGCAAAAGAAAATTCATGGAATTTTATAATTTTATACGAGGTATTTTCAAGAATTTTAGATCAAGGAATATATTTCTTTGATTTTTATTTTTGCTTCAAGGTTCATCAAAATTCAAACTTTATGGCTATACATAAAGAATAGAAATATGAAAATTAAAGAATTAAATATAATATAATATTGTTGTTGTGTTATCATTGAAAACAAACAACGCTTAATGAAGTTAATCACTCAAAGTGAATGAAACAATCAAGCAAGAGTAAAATTTTATAACATTTATTTATTTACTGGTAGTTGATTGGGTAGTATAAATGGAGCATGGATGTATGGAAATTAAATATAATATAATATTGTTGTTGTGTTATCATTGAAAACAAACAACACTCGAGGAGGTTAATCACTCAAGGTGAATGAAACAATCAAACAAGAGTAAACGTTTATGAAATTTATTTATTTAATGGTAGTTGATTGGATATGTTAAACACACAGATGGTGTATGAGGAGATAAAACACGCAAAGGGAAAGATAAGCATTCGTTGCTCATATTATTCACCATAGATGTACATTTATAATACAATGGTGTGACTCTTGGATTCATCTTCCAAGGTCACTTGGACTCTTTTGTGACTCTTTGCCTTCCACACCTACCCATAGAGGATTAGGTGTTCAACATTCCCCCCCTTAATCCGAAGGGGTATGTGTGAGTCCAAGAAGAGAGTTGTAATACAAATCTGCAAATTATGCATGGATGCACTTACGCTGAATCAGCTCTCTGAAATGTTGGCATAAAGACGTGGTTTAAGGATGACCACCAACACTGGAATGCAACGCTTATTGCAGTTCCAGGAATTCTTCCAAAACTGGCAAGAAGCTAAGGGCTTCTGTTAGAGGAAGTGTCCCTTATATTTGAAGAGGAAGACTTTCAACCTAAAAGAATGGAAGTCTACAACTTGTGATGGTTTAAGGATGACCACCAACAATGGAATGTTTGATGCATTTCCTAGAACTCTTCCAAAGCTGGAAAGAAGCTGAAGTCTTTTGCTAGAGGAAGTGTTCTGAAAGAGGAAGAATATCAACCTCAAATAGATGGCTTAATGCTATCCACTAACCAAAGACATGCTTATGGGCATCCGTGTCTCTGGCTACAACTTTGAATTTGGAATGACGAATTGTGGCTCAGGCTCGCTTGAACTGTTATGTCTCTAGCTACAACTCTGAATCTGGAATGAGAGATCGTGGCTCAAGCTCGCTTGATGTGGCCTCAAAGCTTGTAGATGACCACCATTTCCCCCCCTGTCAGGTACAAGGGGCGAAAACTCAACTACAAGATTGTTCAATATTCGAGAACAAGTTCTAACATGTGACTTAAACATCTTCTTGGCTGTTGATGCCCATTTCCAAGAAGTGATCCATCCAATATGAATCTTTGTTCTTGTAGGAGGCTTGTTTCTGAAGCATCTGTGTGAAGAATGGGTGTGGCGACCACAATGATTGCATGGATGAAGATTAAAACAATGATATTTCATATGGCCAACTCGATCACAATGTTTGCATTTCACAATCTGTTGTTGTTGATGTTGTGGAAGAGGAGCAGGATTTGGAACAGCTGAAGGTGAACTTCCATGAAGAAATCCGGCACTCTGAAATTTGATGGGCTTGGAGTAGTCCGGAATATGAAAGGACAACTCCTTGTCATATCCAAGACCTGTTCGGTGCTTGTTGTGGACAAGCTCTTCCCAAGGTTTGATAATGGGCTTGGGAAGTGCAGACTGAGTTGCCGCATCTGCACGTAAATCTGCTCTTGTACAAGGAACTGAAAGTGAATTGACTGCAAATTTATATTCTTGTTGCTGATGAGAGTCCTTCTCAATTTTCTGAATAGAAACAGGTTCAAAATGATGACTCTTTTGCTGAAGTTCATCTTGTTGAAGCTGAGACTCCAACTCCAAAAACTCAATCTTGTCTTGTGCATCTTGCAAGCAAGTTTGAATATTAAAAAGAGCATTCTTGCTCATTTTTACCATATCATGAATAGTGGAATGAATGAGGTTATGCAAAAAATGTAATGCATCATTGATTTTAGCCATTTTCTCAACAATTCAGACTCAAGAAATAAAAGGTGTCGGCTTCAACCGATAATGCACCCGTTTACAATGTGATTCAACTTACTTTCAAAAAAATACAAATGACTTCAAAGACATTTTTTTTTTGAACTTCCAATTATGGAATTCCCAAAGAACAAACTCTGCTACTCAAATTATGAAGGACCTCAAGGTATAGACTTGGCCGTCTGACCAGCAAGCAACAATGACTCACATCATAGAAGTATTCAACAATTTATCAACTAGATCTTGCCTTGAGAATTTGTGGGAACTCATCAACTTTCCTATTGCACTCACAATAAAGACGAAGGAAAATTCCAAAAACTATGAGTAAGTTTTATGATGCCACCAATTTTCAACATTTGCCTTCACATTGTCAATATCTTTCAGAGAGTCACCCTTCTATACATGCCACTAATCTTGGTCACGTTTTCATAATAGAGAAACATACAACAAAAACTTCACTCTTCACTATATAGAAAATCCATATATCCATCAAGGGCCTTCCCAGGTACAAGGTGAGATATATCCATGTATTTTCACCCTTTTATACCTTTTTTTTTTTTGGAAAAAAAAAATGGGGAAAAAACAAAGGTATTATCTAGGGGAGGTGTTTATTGGGGGAGGTGAAATTTGGGGTAGGTGATTATTGGGGGAGGTGATTTTTGGGGGAGGTGAAACTGCAAAAAAAAATTGGTATTATGAAAAATTGGTATTTTTGCAGAATGAAAAAAAATCACAGAGAATCTGCGTGGGAGGGCTGTTGATGAGGGGCGGGTGTGAGCAAGGAGTGCAGGTGAGGGGTGAGCTGCGTGAGGGGTGGAGATCATGAGATGGGAGGTCGAGTGGTGAGGGGAGGGGGAGGAGTGTGGAGCGATGTGAGGGAAGGACTAGGATGGGGAGAGATGGAGGGGGCGGGTAGAGGGGTCGGGGGCGAGAGGGAGTAGAGTGTGGGTTGAGCATGGAGTGTACAGGGGGTGAGGATGGGGATGGGGAGAGGAGGGCGGAGTGTTGAGGGCCACCGTGAGAGGGGAGGGCTAGGGAGTGAGTGGTGAGGGAGGGTGCAGAGGGGCGAGGGATTGTGAGAGTGGGTGAGGGAATGGAGTGGGGTGGGGAGGGTGGGCTGAGTGTTTGAGGGGAGGGAGGTGGGGGCCGAGGGCCGTGGGAAAGCCGAGGGGAGGGAGGTGAGGGAGATGGGTGAGGGATGGCGAGGGGGTGCGGTGAGAACTGGTGAGGGAGGGGAGAGGGCCATGAGGGCCGTGGGGAGATGGATGTGAGGAGAGGGCCGTGAGGGCCGAGTGGGGAGCGAGGGTAGGGGAGAGGGTCGTGAGGGCCATGGGAGCATAGAGCGACTGTGAGGGGAGGGTCGTGAGGCTGAGAGGAACTGTAATTTGGAATTCACATAGAAATTCGCACAGAAAAATAAATTGTAATTTGCACAGAAATTACAGTAAATTCAACTGTGCTCAGTAAATTGTACAGTAAATTTAACATTGCTCAGAATTTGAGCAGAAATTGCATAGTGGTGTGCAAAAAACAATACGCAGAATGTGCAAAAAAATTTGTAGAATTTGCAGTAAAAACTCAGAATTTTCCAGAATTGCAAAATGGCAGGAGCAGTGAAAGAAAATGCCAGGAGCAGTAAAAAAACTGAATGCAGCAGGGAGCAGTGAGAAAACCTGCAGACTTTAAAATGCACAGACTTTCAAATTCAGGAATATGGCAGCACACAAGGCTTCCCTTCGCAAAAATAATTTCTGAACGCTGCAAAAATGCACAAGATTTTTGCAGATTTACACAGGCCACAAAAACAAGTGGCTCACACAAAGTTGAGTTGGTTATGAACATACCAGCTTTGATACCATGTTAAACACACACATGGTGTATGAGAAGATAAAACACACAAAGGGAAAGGTAAGCATTCATTGCTCATATTATTCACCATAGATGTACATTTATAATACAATGGTGTGACTCTTGGATTCATCTTTCAAGGTCACTTGGACGCCTTTGTGACTCTTCGCCTTCCACACCTACCCATAGAGGATTAGGTGTTCAACAAGATACTACCTGTAATGTTTGGTGGTAAAACATTGAAGTTCCTGAAGTGCAATAAGAAAAGTAAGTGTTCCTCATGAAAGAATTAAGTACACAAATTTCAAGTTTGAGTGAAATTTAAGTGGAAAATGGTTGAACATGAAGTGTATCTTAAAAGAAACCCGAGTTGGTGAAATATATTACCTTTCAAATATATTGTTGAGTATGCAGTCCAACAGTAGTAAGTAGATGTTGTGTGTTAAAATTGGTAGATAATTAACACTAAAAAAATGGAAAATTTTAAAGTTTGCAGTTGACTTTTCCTACCATTAAGGGAGTTTTAAAAATAAAGAATGGTTAATCTTTTTTATGACTTTGAAGTTGAATGATTTCTCAGAAGAAATGGTTTGATTATTTATGGCCAAATAATTAGAGTATTTGGGATGCATAAATGCATGATGAAATCAAACTTGTAAAGAAGACATTATGTGTAACACCTCCTCCCACATTTATCCATGATCACCGGCTTGCCCGGGGTAAACATGAGCTGAGATTTACTATGATAAAAATCAACATCCTATATGAACTTAAGGAAATGGATTCAAAAACTTAAGACATTACTGACTTCCGTTAGGTGCTACAGGAGCTCCAAGAGTAACCCAACCCCTTCAGGTGTTCAACCACTGAGAGAACTCTTCTTTTCACTGAATTGGAGCCTCAGTCACTCCCTTTCCAAGGCATGAAAGTGACTATATCCCTCCACTCGCTCCCATAGGCATGCCTTCCAACGATTGGGGAATTTTCCAGTCAATTCTATGTTAGCGACCTTGAATTATGAGCCACTTTTTTAGGGCCAGGACTTAAGCCTCTACCCATAACTCACTGAAAATTTCAAAAATGATAAATGACAAATAAACAAATATTGTAAATAAAAACTTTAACCAAGGATTGACCTAACCTTCCCCAACCGGGACTAACATTTTTTCAAAAACTTGGTAAACATGCAACCTACAGGTCATGAATGCAAGTCTAAACATAAGGAAATAAAAACTTATCTGAGGTTTAACAAGAAGGGTAACTGCCTTCTCACATTGGTTTTCATAACACCAATTAGGTCTTTCATTAATTATTCATTTAGTTACAAGTAAAAACATGAAAAGAGCCATGACTAATAATTGCCTTATAACCATGCTTCTAACCATCATATAATCAGATAAATAACAATGAGAGAACAACCATTAAAGCCACACAATAACAAGTACATTTTCTCATGAAAAGTAAGAGAAACTTAGATCTTATTAAACATAGGAAAAAGCCAACTAGGTTCGGGTCTTCCACGTACCACACAACCATAGATTCGCTAAACCAAATCTTTATTTCAGCCAATCACCCCTGTGTCATATTCTGAGCATGAATGTGGGATCTCATGTGATAAAAAAATCCTAAAAAACCAAGGGAATCCAAAGGTTAAACCACCTCCACCCTCAGATACTGTGATCTCACCTAAACTAGTGTCGAGATCGCAAAACCAAACCGAGCTTGGATGCCTCAAAATTTCTTCTCCAAGACCTTGAAGAATTTTCCCATCTCCACCCCCAGACTTTACCATGTATCCCGCGATTACCGGTCAAGGGATTCCTAGGTCTTTGGGAAATTTCCTGATACCACCTCACCCATATCCAAAATCTTCCGGCAATCCAAAGCTCAAACCGATAAAAGTCCCATCACACCATGGTTATCCGTAAATGGCAAGGCAAGGCTAAAATCCACTATCCAACCTGAAAAAACCCATGCCAATGAAAACAAAAGAACCAAATACCAACATGCACATACCATGCATGTCAAAACCAACTAGGAAATCATACATGCAACCTGCAAGTATTCCCACTAAAACTTCTTAACCCAACTTTTCCTTGCTTGATCCTTGCTTTCCTTTGTTTTCCTTGTGCTTCCTTTGCTTACTTGCTTTCCTTCTCCTCTTGCTGCTCTTCTCCTCTCTGAGACTAATTCCATAATTGAGCTAACAAAAAGCTACCAATTGATGCTTTGAGGTATTTTTATTAATGAGGCCTCTAATTTCTTCAATTTTCATTTATTTTCCTTCAATTTCCTCCTCACATCCAACTTGTGACCTTTTACCTCCCCTTTCTCATAATTTCATAAAATAAATGCCAAAAATCCCTTTTTTCCTTTTCAATCCTTTTCCAATTTCCGTTTTTCCATAAACACATCAAATGATGCCCACTAGGATATTTTTCCCAACATTCAACTTGGAATAAGTGTCCCTTGACTGTGGTCTTATTTTTCCTCTATTAACTTTATTACATGAACTTTTAACCCAGGGATATTACAGACCCCTCCCCCTTAGGGGAACATCGTCCTCAGTGTTCTATAACACCTAAAACTATAGAAACTGTTGAAATCCAAAACATTCTGCCTCTGGAGATTTATAACCCACACTACAAGGAAAATACCCTCTAGTGGAGGTTATAAAGGAGGTTTTTAGTGTTATAATATTGGCCAAAATTGTCAAAAAAACATTTTCTACAACATTGTTTTTGGTAACGGAGGTTTTGGCGGAGCTTTTAACGGAATTTCAACACAACTAAAAAAATCGGGCGGCCGGAGGTTATTATGAATGTTTTTTTCATCGGTACGTTACTCAGGTGTCAACGCACTGGTGCGTGTCATCTAGTCGATCAGCCCGGGGTGGTCGAAGGTACATGCACCGGGTCGTAAAGGTCTAAAACCACACCGGGCGCACTGTAGGTGAAACAATGCATGGGGTTGTTCTAATTGGTATTGGGATTTATACGGTGCCCATAGGTTGTATAAACGCACAAGTTCGTAGTATTTACAGAAATGCATCGATGTGTAGTATTACAAAAACGCACCGATTGTTCTAATTCATATTGGTATTTGTGTGGTGCCCATAGGTTGTACAAACGCACCAGTGAGTAGTCTCACATAAACGCACTGGTGTGCAATATCGCACAAATGCACCGAGAGTTATAATTGGTATTGGTATTTGTGCGGTGCCCATAGGTCGTAGAAACACACCAGTGCGATGTATCATACAAATGCACCGGTGTATAGTAACTGACACACACCCGTGTCCATTTTGTATTTTTTAGAAACATCGACCTGTGACAGTGCGATTATTGTGATTTTTAAAAATTCATTATTCATCAAAAGTCGACACATCTTATAACCGTATTCATATTAATTAAATTTTTATTAATGCATTTGAATGTGACGTTTGGATTAATTTGTTATATCATATCATAATTATTGTAATTTTTTAAAATTCATTATTCATCAAAAGACGACACGTATCTTATAACAGTATTTATATCAATTAAATTTTTATTAGTGCATTTGAATGTGATGTTTGGATCAAATTGTTATATCATATCATCATATTTCACATCTCTTCATTATATTATTTAATCATCCATAAATTTAATCAGTGGTGTTACATTTCATAGCGACAATGGAGAACGCAATAGAATAAATTAAAACATATTTTATTATTATATATATATGTATAAGACAACCATTTTCATACAAAATGGGACAATTATTGGTATCCCTTTGTCTTTCAATTGGGACACTATGTCCATTACATTAAACAAAATGTTTGATTTCACAAATAAAGATTTCAAAAATACAACACCTTGCTCTGATATGCAAACATAATGATCAACTTTCTTTGCTTGAACTGTTGTCACTGATCGAGCTACTTCCATGACTTGGGTTATTTTCACGAATGTTTTGTTGATAGTGTTGATTGTTTTCTTCTACTTCACCTTCCATCTACAAACTTAAAAATAAACTGTAATGAGTGTATATACATTGGTGAGAATATTGAAAAGTGCAATATTAAATAATATACATCAATGTAAATCGAAAAGAAACGACGTAACATAGCAACAATTGACTCATGAACTATACACATTCTTTAAAAACCAAATTTCATGCCATCTTTCAAGATTTCATTTGTAGGTGCAGTTCCATACTTTGTTTCTTGCAAGTTTTATACCCCATAAAAAATCATATATTTACTATAAAAGATTTTTTTGTTCTATTAATTATAGACAAAGCTAAGTAAAACAAGATCGATAGATGCTTACAAATTTCACAATTAATTTATGATATGCCAACATATACTCACAACCCATATTTAACCGAATGTCAGTCAATTCGTCTGATGGTTCTTCTTTGTATGTTAACACCTGTTTGAAGACATTTAATGATGATTTTTGTAAAACAACTTAAAATATAACAAAACTAAATTTAGTTAAGTTGTTATAAGGAAGCAAAAATTACTCACAAACTTAGATATCAACTGTTTTCTTCCTTGTCGTCCTGTTTTATGTGCTGAATGGGTTTCCTTTTCTTTTATTTTCTGCAAGAAAATACTTGAAAATTAATATTTAATGTTAAATTGTTTATTTATTGTACCTAATGATAAAAAATTTCAATGATTACATATTACATTTGAAGCACGTTGTTGTTGAGATGGCTCCTCCTGCGATGCCATTTGAATCCATTTCTTTGACCATCTCCTTGTACACCTTTTTGGACATTTCTGCTGGCATATTTCTGATATCAACTTGTTCATCTTTTGAGATTTTCACAATCTTCCTGAAAATGTAACATAACAATAAACTATTTAATTTTTATGTTAATATATATAAATTAAATATAACAAAAGTGATATTTATAAATAATTCTAGAAAAACATTTAAAGGAATATTACTTTTTCATTCCTTCTTTTGTTGTTGTTGTACGTTTTTGTTATTAAAACTCTGACATGTCTCATTGACCAATTCTATGGAAACTCTTCCCGTAGTTTAGATAAAATTTGGTTCTTGGAATCATTGGATTGATTTTTGTATTGTAAGTGGAAAGAACATATGTACATTCATTCCACTAGATCCCTCAAACTTTTGCAAAAAATTTTCCCCGTTTCATTAACCTCCAGCACCATTCCAGATGAGCTAAGGAGCAATTCATTTTCATTTGCATGTTATATATTTTTTCTTTTCTTAGAACAACATTCATTTTTTGAGTAATTGGTCCTGTAGAACATTAAACATATGTTAAGTAATAGATTGTTTGAAACATGTTATCTAATAATTTTAAGTATATTATTAATGGAAATTAAAAAAATAAACTCATATTGGATCGATAGTATTTTTTCATTCACTTGATTCATCCTTTTGGAATTTTTCCATCAAGCTTTTACGCACTTTTGGTCGTAGATCAAAAATAATCTTATCGATTTTTTTCATTTTGTGGCTCTGCATGATACACAATAAACAATACATATTAGTTAAACTTACATATAGTTCAAAAATAATATTTTTTGTAAAGAATTTACAAAGAACTTACCTTTTTTGTTTTTCTTGATGTGCTATCAGTATTTTTGTTACTTAATCCCTTGTCAGCCATTTCTTTATCAGTATGAAGCCTGTACCATATCATTCATTAATATATTTTATAAATAAATCAACTTTTCAGGTAAAAAAATATATATCAAGAAACCGATGCGCTTTTAATGATGTACGCGCCGACGTCGGTGCGTCGTGCTCTTATAAATGCCCCGCCAAAACAGTATAAAACACTGTACGGTGCTCTATGTCAACAAGGAGTACTGGTGCGTTACATGTTAACCACTGCACCGATTAACACAAAAAAAATAATAAAAATCGTCTAGTGTGAGTTTTTGTAGCATATGGTGTCGTGGAGGGGGCGGTGCACCCTATTCTTATAAACGTCCTGTGCAAACAGGGGACCATCGTACGGTGCTCTTTGTCAACAAGGAGACCCGGTGCATTATATGTTACATGGTGCACCGATTAATACAAAATAAAAAGTTGTTTTTGCTAAATAGTACTGCGCAGTGCGCTATAATTAAATAGCGCACGAGTGCTCTATTTTACATATGGCACACAGATTAAAAAATATATGTTTTTAATTTTTTTATCAAACAATACGTGAAAATGAACAACAAATTTAAATTTTTTACTTACTGCATAAAAAATACTGTAGAAAATGTAAAAAAAAAAAAAAACAATAAAATTTAATCCCGAGATCGTTTGAAATTCTATGCTACAGGGTTTAAATCACCAGAGGTTTGGAATTCTGATTGTCTCAATAGTTCTGTTCGAAAGTATTTCGCAGCTCCATAGTGCTCTCGTGCTCTCTTGCTCCAGGTATGTCTCGTGCAAACCTATGGCTGAATTTTTTTGTGAAAATAATGAAATAATGAAGAGTGTTTAGTATTTAAAGAATTGTTTTATGAAATTATATTTTTGAAAATATTTTGACGCCCATTTTTCAATTTACCATTTTTTTTCACTTAAAAAAAATAAATTTGCGCTTTTTTTATTTGCGGCT
The DNA here is from genome assembly GCA_034641835.2 of Pinus albicaulis. NCBI lineage: Eukaryota > Viridiplantae > Streptophyta > Pinopsida > Pinales > Pinaceae > Pinus > Pinus albicaulis. The sequence continues at coordinate 1,526,935,739 of CM076578.1, forward strand.
TTTCGTCACCGGTGCGTCAATTAATAACATGGCACCGATGCGTCAGTTAATAACATGGCACCAGTGCGCAATAACTAAAACGCACCAGTGCAGTTATCTGTACATAAACATCTATAACAATAAGTCCATTTTTAAGGCACCAAAATTACTTTTAGGTGTGTGCACTAAAATTTATTGTTGATTTTGCTCAAATGCAGGGAGAAAATATCATAATTATATCGAATGAACAATTCTTCAAAATCCAGCTCGTTCCATAATATTTCTCAAAGTCAATTGCAGAGTTCTCCCTATCCATCTCGAGATGTAATATTTACTACAGATTTTATTTATATTTTCATTATCTAATTGAATTTATGTTTTTTATCCATGTCAATTAGCTTAATAAAATTTATAATGTATACAAATTTGCAGGTTCATGCAGATTCAAAATTGAGTTTAGATGCACAAAATATTCAAACAGCTCCAAAACGTCGGAAGCTCTTATCAGGAGCAACATATCGCAAGGCGCATTTGGTAGATGAAAATGGACAGCCGCTTCACTATGCCAATTGTAACAATATTGCATCTTCTAGCCACAATCCCAGGGCAATGATGGTAATAATAATTTTTTGGTATATTAATGTAATTATTTCAACGTCAAACAAATTCATCATGCATTGTCAACGTCTTATTAATTGATATCATATATTTTGTACTAATCATGTTCAAATATATTTTTTGAAATTATTAGGATTCTAGTGAAGATGAGAAACCTACCTACCATCTTCCATTGCACCCCACGACAATGTCAAATCGAGAGAAGGTTGAATTAAGAGAAAAAATCGGAGAGGAACTATATAAATAATGGTTGAATCAACCACCGATTCAATTCCCGCTACGTCTAGATTCAACAATTAGGAATGACTACAACAATAGTAGTTCTTCATAAGTTGGCAATAGAGGCAATCAAATAGAGGTTGGTATGGATGATTACTTAAGGGATACGATTGCCATGGAGACAACATTTTTATATGCATTCCAAAACGATGATCAGCTAGGGGATGATGCTCATATCGCTGACACCTTTTTTGAAAGCCTTAAATTTGCTTCCACCACCCCTCTCTTTGGACCTGGCGATTAGTCAAAGTCTACCCAGTTGTGTACAATGATGTTACTGTACAACTTGAAAGCAAAGCTTGGCTTGTCGAATGCATGTTTCTCGGAAATTTTGAGGTAAGTTACCATAAAGTCCTCCCTTGTATAAATTTGTGAAATATAATCGCACAGTGAACATTACAAATGGTCAATTTTATGAACATTAATAATTATATCGGAATTAATGTTCGTTTAAAATTTTCCATGATCACCAACTACAGGTTATTCAAAGATAAGGTTCTTCTGAGTGATAATTTCTTGCCCGATAGTTGTGAAGAGGCAAATAAATTGTTGAAAATGTTGGGTGTTGACTACATATCATATCATGCATGTCCAAATGATTGTATTCTATATAGAGGAGAATATGTAGACAAGGAGATATGTCTGAAATGTGCGCATGACAGGTATGATAAATAAAAAGAGAAGGGTAAACCACGTGGTCCTCCTTTTAAGATATCGAGGCACATGCCTATAATCCCAAGGATTCAAATTCTTTTTCGTTGCAAAGAATTAGCTATGTTGCAGGGATGGCATGCCTCACACATAAGTGAGTTGGAAGTTTTATGAATCCCAACTGATTCAATAGCCATGGAGCATATAGAGGATACATGGCTCGAAAAATTCAAGAATGAAGTAAGAAGTCTACGACTCAGCATATCCATGGATGGTATCAACCCATATTCCCTCTAGAACACCAATTATTCTGTTTGGCATGTAGTGGTGATTAATAACTATATCCCCCCATGGTTGTCCGTGAAGAATGAACATCTTATGTTGGCTCTCACAGTCCGTGGTAGAATAAAAGTAAAGAATATGAATGTCTACTTACAACCACTGGTATATGAATTGAAGAAATTATGGGATGGGATAAATGTATACGATGTATCGAGACCCATCACAGCAGAGAGGAATTTTACGTTGTTTGGCATATGTGCTTATACGACATATGATTATCCAAGCTTAGGAGTTTGCTCTAGTAAATTACATGTTTATTGATTTGTTTATATACATAATAATATTATTTCACATATTATTTATTTAATTTGTTGTAACTGTTCTGATCTTCATGATATTCTTTAACATGCCATGCATATAGATTGTATACCATAATCTCGCATGTCTTGTAACAAAAGGGTATTTTGGATGTAAATTTTGTGGACCTTCTCTGAAAGCTAGATGGTCCAACGACCTACGAAAGCCAGTGTATGGCTATTCCAGGATATTCCTCCCATAATAACACCCTTACAGAAGAGCAGCATCTGCTTTCAATGGTAAACGAGAGAGAACCCAAAGTCCTTCAATAATGACACCAGTTGAATGGCTTAGAGCATATGAGAGAGAGAAGGAGAAGGAGTTAATAGAAATGTTCAATTCAAATGGGGAGCCTATGTTCGATGATCCAGAATTCTTCAACACCTATGTTGAGAAATTTCCCATTGGGATGAAAAGGAAATCTATCTTTTATAACCTCCCATATTGGGAACATCTTAAGATTACCCAATTATTAGATCCAATGCATATATTTAAAAATGTTCCATCTTCTTTATGGAGGCACATATCATCGAAACAAAGTGACACATTGGCTGTTAGGAAGGATCTTATTACTCCAAAAACTAAAAAGAAACATTGGCCAAGACGATTAGAAAGAACAGGATCAGAGGTAGGCGTTGGTCCCTCTAATTCATGGTATTTCAAAGAAGGTGATGTCCCATGGATTTTTAAAAAAGATGATCTTTATTTGGCAAATTTATAATGAGTGTGAGGGTGCCATCTTCATACGGGTATTCACTATGGCGCTCCTTCACCGTGGATGACCATTTTTTGGGGTTGAAATGGCATGACAATTTGAATCTTCTAAGAGTACGTATAATGTCAAAAGCATGATTTTATTATTTGGTATATAAATAAATTTTATCCCATGTAGGGATCATAAAACATAACTAATTTTGTATATTATTGCACGTGTTTATAACTTTGCAGTGTCATTATCCTTTGTTCGTGCGTAGGTGTGTGAAACATGAATTCCCTCAAGACCTAGGATGTGCCATGTCTAAATTATCTGCATTTGTACGTTGGATCACGTCAAAGGAGATTCATGTGGCTAGAATTCCACGGTGGCGTCAAGAGATAGTTGAGTTTGTTTGTATGTTTGAGAAGGAACTGCTGACGAGTTTCGTGGACTTGCAGGTTCATCTTCTAATCCACCTAGTAGATGAGGTTGAATTAGTTGGGGTGGTTTCTTATCGTTGGATGTTCTTCTTAGAGAGGTACATGAAGAAATTGAAAGGCTTTGTTTGACAAAGGGCAAAACCCAAGGGGTCTATGGAAGAGGGAGACATATCGTATGAGTCTTTCTATTATGCCAGTGAGTACATCAAGCAGATCAACAACAGACCAGGTGTGGTGATTTGGGACGATGAAAGGGATGAAGACAAAAGAGAAGGGGAGTTGCTCCAAACGAATGGAAAAAAGCGCTTGATAAAGAGTAAGCGACTTATAATTTTTCAAATTTACACAAAGTAAATATTCATGTTTAACTTCGATATAATGTATATTATGATCTCTATGTACTATATACTGTCGTTTTGATTTCATCAGCGAATGCAGAAATTGAAGCAATCAATAAATTCGTTCTTTACAATTCTGAAGCGACACAACCGTGGGTTGCACTGTACGAACAAAAGAGGATGAAATGGGATAGTGACATGAAATAATTAAGATGGTTGAATGGTAGAAGTGTGCCTTATCCCGATCATTTAAAAGAAAATATGCCAAAAATATGCCCCAATAGTTGGGTTGCTGACCAAGTCAGAGAGGAATACGGTGCAACCGATCGTTTCCTGCTTGCTGAAGAGGATGCACTAAGCATAGGGATTGGGTGCAGCAACTCGGTAATAATCTATTTAATTTATATGTACATTTGAAACTTAATAATGGACCTTTCAAATTTAATTACATCTATATTTCATATTTTAACTGTTGGGTTATTATAATATACATGACACTATGATTTTTAACTTTTTATAGGTGCATTTATTCCCATCTATGTGGGCATATGGATACCATTTCGCACAGAAAATGCTGATGATGGACACGACACAAGACTGTGGAGTGGAAGTCGAGTTTGATCAATCTATTCGATCTAGCCACCATGATCAAAACCTAGTACGAGGGACGTTAAGTTACGTCAGAAATATACAAGAGATCATTGAAGTGGATTTCTCTTCTTGCCAATGTGTTTTTTTAGGTAAGTGGTGGGACAACTTTGATCGGAATAATGAGGAAGATCGTGATATTAGGCTGATATGTATCAACTCTAGAAAGATGTGGGATGAAGCTAAGGAGCCATATGTTTTCCCCAAACACAACAACCAGATGTTTTTTTACCTGGATGTGTTGGATAGGGATTGGTGGTCTGTTGGAGACACCCACCCAGAAATATATTTTGAATAAATAAAGAATATCATACATGTGAGTTGGGAAGATAATGAGGGTGATCATGGAGGGAACTTATGAGTGATATAGACATGTGTTATTTCATCAATATTTATACTTTTTAAGATGGGTTTTTATAAATAAGAGGACTTAATTACCTTATAACTTATAAGACTCTTTACTAAAACACATAATATGTATTTTGAATTATTTGGTGAATTGTATCATGTTTATGTTAAAATCAACATTTCACTTGATAATTGCGCCACTAGTTTTGGTTTTCAGCATTTTCCGAATAGCTGTCGCCCTTTGTCCTCTGAAGAGCTCTTCAAAGAAGCTCTCAACCACGAGTCGGCCACGCAGCTCTTGGCTTTTCAAGGTAACCCTATTCCTTTTGGTGTTTCGGGTGGTTTTGAAGTAGGGTTAGGGAGTGGCGGCTTTCTATTTGAACAGGGCCCCTCCTTGCTTAGGGCCGAACCCTCTGCGGGTTTAGCTTTGTTGGGAGCCCCTCTCTCAGAGGCATTGAAGGAGCATAGGGTGACCAAGGGTGAGAATAGTCTCCCTAAGGCAACCCCAGTTGGTGTGGTGGGGGGGCACTTGCCTTCGAATCTTGCTGAAGGAGGGTTTGATGTACCAGGGAAGGATGGGGGCCGTGATTGTGACTTTTTGTCCAGGGTCTCATCCAGTAAGGCAGTCGATTTCATCCCAAATTCAGTTGCCTCTGATAATCAAGGGGTTGCGCCGGAGTGTGAAGCAGTTACAGGGGTCGGCGCCCAGCTTAACTCCTTCAATGGCCTTGAACCCTTGCGTTTTGTCGAAGCTCTGAGACTTTTCTTTTTAGAGACTATCCGCGCTGAGTACCCTTCTGTCAAGCCAGTTGCTGAGGAGCAAGAGGTCAAGAAAGCTGTGGGAACTAAGAGAAAGAAAGCTAAGTTTATCAAATCTAAGGAAGGAAGCTCAAAATGTTTGCTTGGTGTGGATATTAGTATTGAACAAGTTATGGATTTAGCCGAGACCATGGTTGTGGGGAGAGTAAGGGGAAGAAAATTTTCGGAAGCCTACATTGCAGAGTGGGCGCAGACTATGTGGAATGCTTCTCCAGGATTGCCTGTTGATATAAACATCTTGGCGCGAGGATGGTTCACCTTCGAGAGGAAAGAACAAGTGGACAGAGTCCTGGAAGGAAATTGGTTCTTTGGCAAGAGACCGGTGCTCTTTAGAAGATGGACTCCTCTTTTCGATGCACAGAAAGAGAAAATGGATGAATCACCGGTGTGGGTGAAGCTGCCCGGCCTACCCTTGCAGTTCTGGACCGATTCTGTCTTCATCTCGATCGGGAATACGTTGGGCACCTACCTTGAAGCTGAAAAATCCTACTTGCAAACAAAGGATAAGAGCGTGGCCCACATTCTGGTAAGCCTTAACCCTCGTGAAGGACTTGCGGAGACAATGACGCTTCAATACAAGGACATGGAATTTTTGCAAGTCCTGGATTATGAGCACCTCCCCTTCCAGTGCAACAGATGCCATAAGACCGGCCACTTGGCTTGGGACTGCCCGTTGGGTCATCAGCGCAAACGAAGACAGAGAAGGCAAAACAGGGCTAAGAAATCTTCTGTTTCAGTTCAGGAGGGGGATCCTTTGGATGCTGAGCTGAACCTTTCGGCTCAGGGGGCCTCCTCTCCTCTCGTGGCGGTTGCGGTGCAGAACTCGGCGGTTGATGTCGGCCCTTCCTCTTCTCCTGTCGAAGGCAAGGCTGACCCTCTGGCTCCCCTCTCAGAAGCAGATTTTGGCAAGGCGATTCAGGCGGGTATGTCCCCCTCTTTACCTCCCTTGTCTTCGTCTTCTGATTGTTTTCCTTTTGATGTCTGTTTGGAGCCTGGTCCCTCCAGGCAGCTTTTGAGTGACCTTTCGGCCTTAAATCTTACCTCGCCTACTTTGGATAGTGTGGTTGTCTCTGTTCCTGACGCCCCTGATCCGCCCCTTTCTTCTCGGGCTGACCCTTCTGACCCTTGCCCTCAGTCTTCTGCCTCTGATTCTTACCCATACAACCTCAGACCTCGCTCGGACAGGAGAAGTTTTGGCTTTGCAGTGGGTGGTCTAGCCTCAAATTCCGTGGAAATTGGGACCAGAAAGGCTAGAGGTAGAAAATCCAACCTCTCCCTAGCTCAGTCCAAGGCAGTTGTTGATATAGCATATGGTAAGCAATTGACTCTCCCTAGGGTGCTTAGAGCAGAACGGCCACCCCCCGGGGATGTGCCATGATTGTCCTCTCTTTTAATTGCAGAGGCCTAGCTAGTCAGGCCAAACAGCTAGCTTTAAAAGAGCTTGTGCGTGCACACAATCCTGATATCATTCTCTTACAAGAAACCCTGGGTAAAGGGGAGGAGGTTGTCGCTGTTTTATCTAAACTGTTGCCTAGATGGTCCTTTTTTTCTCTTGATGCTGTGGGAGATCCGGAGGAGTGGTCTCTGGTTTTAATCCTATCAAACTGAAGTTTGTTTCTTCTTGGGGGTCCCAAAACGTGCTAGCAGTGGAACTTTTTTCAAGTGAGTTCAACCTTACTTTGCTCTCTTTGAATATTTATGGGCCATGTCTGGAGAGAGAGAGGTTCTGGTCTTCAATTTTTCGCTCCTCCTGGATAACCCAACCTTTTCTAATTATTGGAGGTGATCTCAACTTTTCGCTAGGGGAAGCGGAATCCTGGGGTGCCACAGCCAGAGCAGACCCTCTTTCTGATTTTTTCCTTAACCATATTGCTTTGGCTCACCTGGTGGACATGCCCCTCCTGAAATTAAAACCCACTTGGAGAAATAGAAGGGTTGGTCAGGATTGGGTGGGGAAGAAGCTGGATCGCTTTCTTTTAAGTGAGCCTTTGATGGATCTTCTCTCGGATTATCGACACTGGGTTGATGAAGGTGGTATCTCGGATCACCTACCTATCCTCCTTGAGATTAAAGGCGCTGGAAGGAAACCTGGATCGCCATTTAGATTTAACCCTGCTTGGCTTAAAGATGATTCATACCACGAGCTTTTTGCCTCAACTTGGGAGGTGGACCCAGGTGGGCCTGATTTTTCTAGGAGTGCCTTCTTCTGGAATAACTTGAAGAGAATGAAATCAGCTACCAAGGACTGGGCGGATAACTTGAATAGAAGATCCAGAAGGAGGAGGTTATGTTTCCATTGAAGCGAGGAACATAATTAAGGAGTTGGAGGCCACAAGGAGGAGAATTCTACAGCTAAGAGAGGAAACCTGGAGATTGAAAAGAAGGGCTCTTTGGCTTCAAGCAGAGGATGAAAACACTAAGTTCTTCCAAAACTACGCCAAAGGCAGGAAGATGGCAAATACTATCTGGGAAATACCGAAGGGGAATGGAGAAGTGGCCTCCTCTTTTGAGGACTTATCTTCTTTGGGAATTGCTTACTTCAAAGATCTCTTTAAAGCCTCATCTGAAGTGACCATTGCTGAAGTGATCAGAGTGGCTCAGCTGTTCCCTAGGTTCGTGGATGAGGAAGAAAATGAGGCAACAATGGCACCTGTCTCCAAACAGGAAGTTGAGGATATCCTTAAAGGTATGCAAAAGGACAAAAGTCCAGGGCCGGATGGCTGGACTGTAGAATTATTTCTGCATTTTTTTGAAACCCTCGGAGATGATCTGGCTGCTGTTGTTGAAGAATCCAGAGCTTCGGGTCAAGTCTTTGGCCCTTTCAATTCCACCTTTCTTGCTTTGATTCCTAAGTCTGACCACCCCTCTTCTTTTGCTGATTTTCGTCCAATCTCCCTCTGCACTTGTGTCTGCAAAGTTATTGCGAAAGTTATTGCTGCTAGGCTCAAACCTTTTCTTTCCTCTCAACTATCCCCGGAACAGTTTGGTTTTCTTAGTGGTCGTCAAATCCATGAAGCTGTAGGTGTTGCTCAAGAATCTTTGCATAGCCTAAAAAGGAGTGGCAGGAAAGGGCTTATTGTTAAATTGGATTTATCTAAAGCTTATGATAGATTCAGTTGGCTTTATTTGAGGCTTCTTCTTACCCATCTTGGTTTCAGATTTGACTTTGTTCGGTGGATTATGAGTTTTGTTTCTTCTACAGATATTGCTCTCTTGATTAATGGTGCTGCCACTTCCTTTTTTACTCCTGAACGAGGACTCAGACAGGGTTGTCCTCTTTCGCCACTGCTGTTCTTGCTAGCTGCCGAAGGATTAAGCCTCCTGATTCATTGGGATAAAAGACTGGGCAATTTAAAAGGGATTGAAGTGGCAACTAACTTCTGGATCATGCATCTTCTTTTTGTAGATGATATTTTGATTTTTCTGAATGGGTCTATTGATGACTGTCGTGCCTTAAAAATTCTATTGGAGCTTTTTCTAAAAGCAACTGGGCTTCTAATTAACTCTCAAAAATCAACCACCACTCCTTCAGGTCTTTCTGATGATGAGCTCAGCAGAATTCAAAGATTGCTGAACTTTGAAGTCCGCTCCTTACAGAACCATTTCAAATACCTTGGTTTCTTGCTAAAACCGGACTCTTACAGAATTCGGGATTGGAAATGGCTTCTTGCCAAGATTGAAAAAAGGTTAACACATTGGAGCTTCAGGTGCCTATCACGGGCAGGTCGGCTGGTTTTAATTAAGTCTGTTCTGATGGCTATCCCAGTTTATTGGGCCAGTCTTGCTTGGGTCCCTAAAGGCATTTTGGCCTCTATTGACAAATTATGCAGAACCTTTCTTTGGTCTGGATCTAAACAGGACACGGTCAGTCCTTGGGTGGCTTGGGATAAAATTTCAAAACCAAAGGAGTGGGGAGGCTGGGGAATTAAAAACTTGGTTTCCTTTGCAAAATCCTTGGCGGCCAAGTTAGCATGGCGTTTGATTTCTACAGAATCCCTCTGGGTCTCGGTCATCAAGCACAAATACATCAGTCAAGGCTCTGTTCTAGACTGGGTTCGGTCCCCAGTCAAATCCTCTACTAATGCATCTACAGTTTGGAAAGCAGTTGTGGCTTCAATTCAGCTAATTCAGAGAGGTTTGGCATGGAAGGTTGGCAATGGAAGCCAAGTGCGGGTGGGAAGTGACCCCTGGGTAGGCTGTTCGCCTAAATTCTCTTTATCCCGAGATCTGGTGGCTCATTTAAATTCAGAAGGTTTCTTTTATCTAAATCAGGTGGCGAATCCCAGATCTACTTCCCTAGTTAAGCAAGGCTGGCTGTCTGGCACGGACCTGCACCTGGATGATAGGTGGATGGAAGAATGGAACCGGTATATTGCTGATCTTTCACTCTCTTCTGTTAGAATTTCGGATTCTGATGATATACTGTGTTGGGTGCACGCTCAAACAGGTATCTACACACCTAAGTTTGGTTATAAATGGCTTATGACGAAAGAAGGTTGGGGGAATCCTGATTGGTGGTCCAAATCTCTCTGGAAACTTAAAAGCCCAGCAAAGACCAGACTTTTTTTCTAGTGCATTCTTCTTAATAAGGTCCCAACTTGGGACTTTCTGCAAAAGAGAGGCAAGCAGGGGCCGAGCTGGTGCTCGTTCTGTAAGTCTAAAGAAGAAATGCTACAACACCTATTTCTCTTTTGCCCCTTTAATGCTAGCCTTTGGGCAGAAACTCTGCGTCTGAAAAATATTCCCTTGAGATGGCATGGAGAAACCCTTCAACAGGCTTGGAAATCTTGGTGGTAGGAGGCTTCAGATGATAAAATCAGGGCCTTTCCTCTTTTAATAGCTTGGGGAACCTGGATCGCTCGCAACAAGATTATCTTCAATGAGTCCACCTTTCCCTTAGCCAGGCTGGTAGCAGAGGGAGCTGCAATTTTTGATAGCATTCCTTCGCCTGTTGTTTCAGGTTCCTCTCGCAATATCCAGCCTGAGACAATTAATGAATCAATTCCCTGGGCTAACTTTGATGGTGCTTCGGATGACAATGATACTTGTGGTGCTGGGTTGGTCATACATTTCTCTGCTAAAAACTCTCTTCGAGCCTCTGTTGGCCTTGGGCAAGGGTCTAATAATTTCACTGAACTCAAAGCTCTTCATTTTCTTCTCTGCTGGCTTATTTCTAAACAGATGAATCAGATTCAGATTTTTGGTGACTCTAGAAACGTAGTCAACTGGTTCAATGGGACTCAACAGTGCAGAAATTTTATTCTTCTTCCTTTGCTTAAGGAGATTCGTCATCTTAAATCTTTTTTCTCTGAGATTTCTGTTGTTCACATTTACAGGGAAAGGAACCAGCAAGCAGATCTCTTATCTAAAGAAGGTGCTCAACTCGCTCTGGGGTCCTGGGCAGTAGCTGAAGTGGTGAATGGGACTGTTCAAATCCTTGAACAACCTCTTTTTGTGTAATTATTCAGTTTATTTCAGCATTGTATAGTGGACTTTTAAAAACTTTTGAATACTGCTACTATATTGAGTCCAGAATTGTTTTCCTTATGTAAGGAGGTTCTGGGCTCTCTTTTTGTTTCATGTTATGATACGTGTCAGGGCTGGGATAGTTTTTACTGCCAGCTCTTATTGGTGATGGTGTGTCACGGTTGTGCCTCTTCTCTTTTTGCTCTCATCCCTACTACTGATTGATGATGAGTTAAAAGAGATGCACTGATGCTTTCGCTTTGGTTATTTTGGTTTCCTAGGGCTGCTAACATCTTGTTTCGAGTGTTTAGTAGCTATGATTCCACTCCCCCACAAAGGGATTGGCAATGTTTTCTCTCAGAAATGCTTGGCATATGTTCAGAGACTATCTATTATAATAGAAAGTTCGTTTTTTTCTGTGGAAAAAA